>SJYX01020710.1:229736-355259 GCA_006410675.1 Oreotragus oreotragus
CTCCCTCTCCCTCTCCTTCTCCCTCAGAGTCCATAAGTCCGCTCTACACATCTGTATCTCTTTTGCTGTCTTGCATACAGGGTCCTCATTACCATCTTTCTAAATTCCATATATATGTGTTAGTATACTGTATTGGTGTTTTTCTTTCTGGCTTACTTCACTCTGTATAATTGGTTCCAGTTTCATCCATCTTATTAGAACTGATTCAAATGTATTCTTTTTAATGGCTGAGTAGTACTCCATTGTGTATATGTACCATAGCTTTCTTATCCATTTTAATTAGAGTTTAATACAGCTTTTGTCACATAAGGTTTTATCAAATATAACATTAGCTAGTGTAAAAACCAGTAGGGAAATGTCAGCTTTTCTGGAACATCTTGATTTTTTGTGCATGGTTTGTCATCACTAAAGAAATAATCTGAAAAAATAATTTCTCTTCATTCAAAAGTAGTCTCTTTATTGTTGCTCATGTAAAAAATATAATCCCCTCTTGAAATAACGATTTTGAGAACTGATATGCCTAGAAAAATGTAGATTTTTCTGAGACTTAACATTTAACTCTCAATGGATGCATTTCTAAACTTTATTTTAGTCAAAAATGTATTCAAAGCAAAACAGAAGAAATAAAGTAATGGAACTTTTGTTTACCGTCATAACTCACGTAGATTCAAAAAACATTTTGGATTCTCAGAGCGTGGAAAAGGACCCATGGGCTAAATCAGGAACCAGCCTGCTTCTCAGTTGTCAGTGATATCCCAAAGGTTTATCAAGGAATAGGGGTGAAAAGAAAGAGGGGTTCAAAACAAAGGATCTCCAAGAAAGCATGACATTTGTAGTCACAGAGGCAATGCTTTGTTTGTTTCTTCAATGTAAAAAAAAAAATTATTTATTGGTAAATAGACCCTTAAAGTTTTTTGATTACATATATTATGCAAAATAATTGATTCATATATGGTTGTCTAACTACTCATTACCCAGTCTTTTTTGAGATGATCGTAAATGTTAAAAGTTACAGTGACTCTGTTCACCTGAAAATATCACAATATCGTTAATTGGCTACAACGCAATACAAAATGTTTTTGGTGTTAAAAAAAATAAAATTTTAAAAAATAGCGACTGCAGTAGTAAAAAGTATTCTGAAAAATGACCCTGAAAAAAAAACAAAACACGAGCACCATGATTCAATAGTTTATCCTTTCTCAGAATCAAGATTCTATATCTGCTTTTATCATCATCATAATTCCTTGAAATTTTAGCCTGTATCATGGATTGTGCCTAGCATTTATATGAATTTAATATTCACAGCTTTATGAGATAAACACTATGTTTGTCTTTATCTAATAGATGACAGAAAACAAACCAAAAAGAAAAGGAAGCATCATTAGGAAAAGGACAAGCAAAGATCACACAGTTCAGCAAGGCCCCCGTAGTACAGTGAGCCCTACACTGAGTCCAGGACTCAGGCTGGATGGAGGTTCTTAAGTGCCTGGAGCAGGAGCGGCATGGAGGTAGCAGATGCTAAAGCACTGATTCCTCACCCTTGCTCTCGAGGATGAGGAGTGGGGCCACCAGAGATTGGGAATGGGAAGGAATTCATCAGGAAGAGCTTTGCACTCCCTGTGGCAGGGTGACTAACTGAGGGTCTCTGGTGTAGCATCCGGTAGGGAAAGAAACCACAGATAATCATGTTTGTAGTAACCAAAGCCATCAGCATTATAAGAATAGAAAGAGTTCCCATGAAGATACCATGACAGTCATAACGTTTCCTTTCTAAGTGCATTGACGTAGTAATGAATGCTGGGTTTCGTTTTCCTAATTATAAAAATAAGTTAGTTTGTGAATCTGTTTTTTCCCCTCCTCAGTGCCTGGTGGGCTGCCGTCTCTGGGGCTGCACAGAGTCGGACATGATTGAAGCGACTTAGCAGCAGCAGCAGGAGTTGTTAAATTGAAAAAAGCTTTCAGAGCTTCTGACTTCCTTATGTTCCTTTGTTTTTACTGAAGCAGTTATCCTCGATCAAAGATTAATTAGTTACAATAAAAATCTGTGGGTTTTGATAATTACAACTAACTTGCAGTATACAAGGCTGTCTTTTTCTTGGACTCACATTCAGATATGCTTTTTATTTCACATAAAAGTTTTCTGGCCAGGCATTTTGAGCAGAGATGCTATTTGGCAGACATCAACGCGTTGTATCAAACCTCTTTCAAGTCCTTTGTTAGAGCTTTGGCGCTCTACTGTTGCACTGCATTTGAACCTGCTAACACCTGTGATAATTTCTCATCCATTTCAAATTATGCCCACTAAAATGTGGCCTGTCAACTACCAACCTTAGTTATTATTTTTAAAGGAGTTGAGGCTTTTCAGAATTTGTGCAGAGTAAAAATTATGCATTCATAATTAGGAAGGACCTGCGAGTCTTTGAACTAAACTCCATAGCACTGACTTGTAGGAATCACTGTGATATAGTCATCTCTCTATAGGAAGTTACCTTTTAGTGGCCCCCTGAGAATTCTTAGGCTACTTACTAACCCAAAGTCCCATAAGCTAAAAGTCTTCCTTTTATCCCTCACCAAAGACTCCGTGAAAAAAGCAACCAGAGCAAAAGAGAAAAGATTTCCGTTTTTAATGCCTAATTCATATCCACTCCTGTATCCATCAAATATTGTGTATTATATCTCTGCAGCATATTATCTTTTCTGAGAAATGTTTTACTCAGTGAAGCAATATTCTCTTTTCAATTTCCAGGAAAGAGTGATTAAAATAATGTGCATATATGTTGAAGGGCAAAGGAAGGTATTGTGCAATATAGATGAAATAGTCATCAGTTTGTTTTACATTCTATGCATTTTTAATGAGCAAATTCCCATTTACAGGAATTAAATGTTCCAGATACTGATTTCAGAAGGATAATATATAATATGAAAATAAAATTTGGTAACATTATGTGATGATGTGTAATTCAATATAGCAAGAACCCTAGAAGGTGAAAAATGATGCTATTCCCCTCAAAATATTTCAGAAAATCAGATTGATCCCCTGAAGTACATTATAATAAAATTGAAACGATGCTACATGATTTATAGTCTTTTAAATCTGATCTTTAAAAATGATTTTCATGTCAGAAACAGGGATCCTAGCCCCTTTTACTCAATCACGCATATATTCTATGACATCTGAAAAATCTACCAAAGAAGGATTATAACACAGAGGTGCCACCAAGTTTGCTCTTGCTTCTCTCCTGTGGTTGCGAAATATTCATGTAACTTACCAAAGTGGGTCTGGCTTAGATCCCAGTCACTCATAGGTTTTGTCACAAAGTAAAATGCTATACTTGTTCCTATTCATTTTTAGAGAGCAGAGATTCGCGTGGTAGATCTGTACTAATTCTTTCAGAGAAGCATTAGAAGATAAAGCTTTATTGCGGGCCCCCTACCATCCAAGTACTGTCCTAAGTGCCTTCATATGCCCCTTTATTGCAAACTCACAGGACCCACTGAGGAAATGTCACTTTTATCTGTACTTTGCAACAGGGGAAAATGAAGCTCAGTAAGGCTTCAGTTGCTTGTGAGAGATCATACAGTACTGTAATGGAGAGAGCCAAGTTTCAAACTCAGAAATCAAAGGGCCTGCTCTAACTTCTGGACCACTCTCCTTAAAATAAGATGCCCAGAAAGGATACAAATGGCCAGAGTGAGGGGACTGACTTCTGTGAATCATTCTGAACTTGATTTCTGAAACCCTGACATGTCCCAAGGTGACCCAGGAGGAGCCTGGTCCCGGGTTATTTGTGTCTTATAATATTTTCTCTTTGAGAGTTGGTTTTGAAGGTTGAGATTATGTTAAGGTAAAAAGAACTATTTGAATGATGCAAAGAGAAGCTTTTGCTGTTAGAATAGGTGACATCTGTTTCCTGGCTACAGTTCATTTTACAGTGACACAAAATGATGCTACAGAGACCACGATGCATTTTCATAAGAAAACAGAAACTGCTGGTCAATTTTTCTCTAAATGACTTCTGTATGGGAAACTGAACTCAATCTGGAGCAGTTAGAAATGGTTGCCAGAGCAGATCCTTTTAGAGGAAGAGATATTTAGAAATCAAGGACTAAAGATAAATACAATTGAAATTAGAGCAGAGCAAATGAAAACCCCGACTGAACCCAGAAGATGCCTCCTGACCCCTCAAAAGCACCCACATTGTTTTCTCACCTCTGTTAAGAAAATCATAAATCATGGAAATATGAAGTTTATTTCTACACTGCCAGCTATGACCACCTGTCACAACATTCAAGATATAATGATACGGGTTTTATTTTTAACAATTTTTTGTCATAAAAATAATTCTTGCTTAATAATGAGCTAATGATATGATAGTATATGAAAGATACAGTAAAAATGAGAAATTGGTACCTATCCCTAGAGGTAACCTTGCCTTCCTTAGCCCTTCTGAGCACATATAAACACAAATATTTACTTATATAAGTAGTATGTTCTATCTTATTCTTTAATCTACTTTTAAAAATAACAGTATATTTTCATATTAAAGAGTTGGCCCCTAAAATTTTTTACTTGTTTATACTAAACAAGAATTATTTTAGACAGATGCCATAGAACTCTAAGTGGAATAATTTCAGAGAGACTGGGGACTAAATTAGTTGGTTTGTTTTTAACTAAACATCAGTGGCTTTAAGAAAAAGTGAAAAGGTAACAACACTGATGCGTTAAGACTTCTGTCACATCACATTTAGACCATCAAAAAGTTATTAAAGATCACAGTAAGCTATTAATAGTTTTCCAGGTAACTAAATTTGTTGATGTCCTTACCGTTAAACAAATGATAGAAAAAAACTTCCCCAAAGATGGAAGTGAGAAAGAGGAGTCAAAGCGTTCCAGATATAGAAAGGGTGTTTTTTTTTTAATGTTTATGTCATCTCTACCAGAATTGTGTGTGTGTGTGCATGTTTGAGAGACAGGGAGACACAGACAGGAACATAGAGAAGGGAGACAGGAAGATTGAGTCTGATGTAGGTGTGATAAATTAAATTTCTGGCCCTAATTCTTCACTCTCTCGTAGTAATATTCTACATCAAAATCTTCTCCAGGCCCTCATCGTGGGAAGAGTATACCTCCCACCCTTTGACGCTTGGCTTGGCTATTGACTTGCTTTGGCCAGTGGGATGTCAGTCTATGTGATTTGAGGAAAACCTTGAAATGTGCTTGTAAGACTGTTTTCTCTCTTGAGTTTCTCCCATATCTATGAGTACAGGTCTGAAATACATAGACCTGAACCTATCCTGTAGCCTGGAGGCACACTCAGCTATACTCAGCCTGGATCAGCTGAACCTAGGCAACCTGTACTTGTTTATCTTGTAAGCCACTGAGTTTGGGAGGTTGATTGTTACACAGCATTGTTGGTGCAATTGCTGACTTATTGGTAATTATAACTGACCTAAAATAAGAACTTGTCTCAGCTTTAAGCCCTGAGGAACTCTTCTTCTGGACTCTGCTGAGCTAGTTATCATGTTTGAAAAATTGAGAGAAAGGTGATATAGGCATGAGGCAGACTTTGCCAATATCAAAGCAAGATTTGGGGAGCCTTAGGAGAGGAGTTTAGATGCTCTTTCTAAAAAAAGCATCCATGAGATCCATGTATACAAGATAATTGACATAGCTATGTCTTTGTTTTCTTACAAAATAAAACTGTTCAGGAACAAAGCCAGAGTCCTGTTGAACTCCTCACGCCTTTAAATCCAGCAGCACAACTAGAATTATAGCCACATATAAAAGCCTTATAGTCCCCCATATCTCATGGGGCTCTGATTGCTTCAGACCACCTTCCTTGCCTATGAAGGAGCTTTTAGAAACTGAAGATCTGAAAGCCATGCTAAGATTCCATCATTTAGAGTTATACTTTTCCAATGTGGTAGCTACTAACCACATGTGGCTGTCTACCTTTAAATTAAATGAAATCAAATTAAAAATTCAGTTCCTCAGTTATAGTAACCATATCTCAAACTCCACATGTGATATCAATAGCCACATGTGGCTAATGGCCACCATACTGAACAGCTCATATATACAGCACATTCTCATTGAAGACAATTTCTACTGGACAGCATTGACTTCAGGCAAGAGGATCCATTCATTAGTCATCTTCTATAGTCTGGAGGCTGAAGCCATTTGATATTGGGCCCAAAATTTTGTAGGCCCTTGTTTCGAAAAGAAAAAGCCCAAAAGAAGGTGCAATTATAAATCATGGGATCTCCAAATCTCTACTTTAATTGATAGAAAATTTAACATATACCATTTTACCTATTTTATCTGTTGTTCAACCAAGCTTATTCTTACCGATAAGAAAGATAGAAATTAAGATATTGTGGCAAAGAAAGCAGATGAGACTTTAGTTACTATAATTGCCAATCAACTAAGGCTATGTGGCATTATGTACCTTCAGTAATAAAAATTGGCAAAGGCTATCTCAATTTTAATATGTTATTCTGAACCTAATATATTTACTTTGGAGTTCAATTAGGTCTTGACTTGCTAGATTTCATTTGCATAAGGGACTGAAGAGGTTCTTAAAGAAATATTGCCCATGTGGGTATTCCTCAACAGTGTAACACCAAAAGCAGAGGGCCCAAAGCTGCCATTCTTCTTTTGTGTAGCCTATCCTGTGCATTTGGTTCTTGGGCTTCCCCGGGGGTTCAGATGGTAAAGAATCCACATGCAATGCGGGAGACCTGGGTTCGATCCCTGGGTTGGGAAGATCCCCTGGAGGAGGCCATGGCAGCCCATTTCAGTATTCCTGCCTGGAGAATCCCTATGGACAGAGGAGCCTGGCATGCTATAGTCCATGGGATCGCAAAGAGTCAGACATGAGTGAGTGACTAAGCACAGTACACATCCCGTGCATTTGGTTCCTAAGAGTGATAGTACAGTGGGTAAAAATGAACAACAGCCCTTCCGTTATCCAGAAGACATAGCTGTACTCAGAAATAGGAGTCAGAAGCAAAAGAAATAAAGCTGTGTATATTCAATGGTAAATACATAGCTTATTTTTAAATACTCATGAGATATACTCTCTTTCCCTGATGGCTCAGCAGTAAAGAATCCCCCTGCAATGCAGGAGACACTGGAGATGTGGGTTTGATGTTTGGGTCAGGAAGATTCCCTGGAGGATGAAATGGCAACCCACTCCAGTATTCTTGCCTGAGAAATCCCATGAACAGAGGAGCCTGGCAGGCTACAGTCTTTGGAGTCGCAAACAGTCAAACACGACTCAACACACAGGCACAAAGAGATATATACTGTGGGCTTCCAGAAATAATTTTGGAAGGTAGTACACAAGGTTGAGATTTCACATACAAGGTTTGCAGATTGCAGCTTTCTAAGATGGCCTCACAAATATCTCCTGCCTTCATACTCCACTAGAAACATGCCACTTCCTATCAAGAGGTCCCCTCCCCTTGAGCTTGAGCTTGAACAGGCCAATAGTATATGACATTAGTGAAACTGTGTTCCTTCCCAAGCTCAGTCATAGATATCCTGCTCTTCCGCCTTGTTCTTCTCCTTTGTTTTCTTGGTTTGCTTGATCTCACAATCATCTTGCATCGTGCTGTGAAGAAACCCAGACAGCCTGTGGAGAGACACATGTGGGACGGGAATGAGTTCCCAAGCTTGCAGCCTCACCTGAGCTCCCAGCCAGCTTCCCAGTTAACAGCTACTACTTACTCACCCATGAGAGCAAGCCATCTTGAGAGCACACTCCTGCCCTGTAGTGTGTAGAACTGAGACCAAACTGCCCCTCCTGCAGCCTGGCCAAATTGTAGGTTCAGAAGCAAGCTAAATGATTATTGTTATTTAGATCACTATTTCCAGGGGGCTTATTATGTGGTAATAGATAACTGATACAGATATGCTTTTGCTGCCATAAATAACTGTGTGGCTTACAACAACACAAATCTGTTATCTTACACTGTTCTGTAGGTTAGAATTTCAACATGCGTCTCATGGGCTAAAATCAGGATGGTGGCAGGATTGGGTTCGTTTCTGGAATCTCTAGGGGAGAATCCATTCTCTCCCTTTCTATGGGGTGGGGTGGGGCGGGTTTGGGCAGTGTGAGCTGGGGAGAAAAGAAAGCCCAGGTTTTAAGAAGTTGCCTCCAGCCTGCTTTTTTGCTTCTGTGGCTCTGCCTGACTGCCTCCCTGCCCATCCTGCCTGCCCCCTGTTCCAGTGCCTGTTAAGCCTGGCGGTGTCTTGTCACGACTCCTGGCTGAATGTGACCATGGCCTCCCCCAGGCCCTGATCCTCTGCTTCTTCCCCCCGACCCTGGGCTGGCCTTGGGGGTGCTGGCACCCACTGCATCTGGGGTGTGGCTGGTGGGGGCGTGTGCTTCCTTCTCCTGCCTCCCCAGGCCACCCAGAACCGACCTGGGGAATTCTTGCTGGTGGCCTGACTGGTTGGCCAGGAAGCAGCTGTCGGGGCTTTCCAGGGCCACCCAGTATCTGCCTGAGCTGTGTCACAGCCATCTCTCTCCTTGCAAGCCCAGGGACAGACACACTCGGTGGGGTCCTCTGCCCCCCTCAGCTCAGCATCAGGCTGAAGGGTGCTGGGGGAGGCCGCCCTCCCTGTCTAAGTATTTGGTTGCCAGTCTCACTTGCACCTTCATTTCCCTGATTCCCCTGTGGCTGTTCCAGACAAGGAGGCTCCAGGGAGCTGGTCCCCTGCCATCAGCGGAGGTAGGAGCACAGGCAGACCCCTGGGCACTGTCGTCCAGGTTTCCTGACAGCTTTACAGCCCAGGAGAATGGAGGGCCCGCTGCGGGCAGGCTGCCCCTGGCAACTCGGCTGCCTCCCTTCACCCCAGTGGGAGACCGGGCTTGTGAGCACCTGCTGCCAGAGGCTGGCATGGCTTGCCCGGGGATGAGGTCCTGGGGATGGTGCCATCCGCTCTCCTGGAGCAGAGGGCCTTTTCTCTTACCTTCTACGTTGACTGTGCCCTTCACCCTGGCCTGAGCCACTTGGGCCGGGCAGGACCTGGAGCCTCTGGCTCTCATGGCACTCGGTGGAAGGCTGCTCCCACCTGCCACACCTCCCTTGCTCCTTCCCTGGCAGCCTGTGCCCCAAGCTTCTGAGATACTCTAGAGGAAAAGGAGCCCCCCAAAGTGGGGGGGGAGCTGCCCTGATGTACCCCAGCTGCTGTCAGTGGGGCCCCACTGTGGCCTGTTCTCCTAGCTCACTTTGGTTGACCCTGGTAACAGAGCTATGCCCTGGAGATGCCCCTTTGGGAGGGCATCAGCCCAGGGCTGGGTATTGAACCCAAGACAGCAGGCCTGGCTGCTGCTGCCAGACCTGATCAGTCGAGGCAGGGCAGAGGTCTTGGGTTTCCTCTTAATACCTGTGAGATACCTGTGACGACACGTTCTTCCAGCCCAGACTGTGCTCTGCTTGTGGGGAGCCCGCCTGCGGCCCAGAAGCCAGATTTTCAGCCTATAAAAACATGGGGTGTGTGTCCCAGCAGCTGTGAGCAAGCGAGGGGATGGCAAGCTGGCCGCACAGGTCTTGTGGCCTCGGATCTCCTCCCTACCCAATGGGCAGCTGGGGGCGGGCCACAGCCACAGATTAAAGGCCGCCCAGAGCAGCCTGTGTGAGACAGGTGTCCAGTAGCCCAACAACCTGGCCAATAGCTGCTGCAGGTAAGCCAGTGTGGCCAGCTGCCAGGGCCCAGAGTCAGAACGGGCCGGATCGGGTCAGATCCGAATTGGATCCACCCATGTGGCGGGAGGAGGCCAAGCCAGGGAGGCTGGGAATTCCCAGGAGAGTTGTCTTGGGTGCCTGCTTGTCTGCTTCCCAGTAGCTGATCCCAGGGGCATGTTTGTCAGGCGCAGGGCCTGAGGCTGCTGGCCACAGTGTGTTGGTGATGGTGCCATCCTGGACTGCAGTCCTTGGTGACATGGGCCTGGTACACTGCCTGTCCATGTCCTTGGGGTCCAGAAACAGAGGCCCCAGGCCAGGGTCTGGGCATATCAGGTCTGCCTTTTGCTGTTTACTAGACTGTAGCACTGGGGATGGTCAGGGAAGGACCGAGGACACCATGGAGGTGGGTGAGAGGAGGCCTCATCCTGGACAGAAGTAACAGATCCCTGTCACTGGATCCCAGTTCAGAAGGCCCCATAGCAGTCTCTCTAGGTCTGGGTCTTAGAAATGGCTCCTAGAGCCTAAAGGCCCATGAGGTAGCCAGAAGGAAAGCCAGAAGGGTCAGGACCTTGGCCACAGGCAAAGCTGTGGCTGGCCGAGATCAGGCATCCCCATCTCTTTGGCCCCTGTGTCTTCTGCCTCTTGTTTCGGCAGCTGTAGGCTTCCCTGTCTCTGTGAAAACCATCACCATGTCCAAGGGACCTTGGGCCAAGACCTTTGTCTTTCTGGACTTGGAAGCCACTGGGCTCCCCAGCGTGGACCCTGAGATTGCCGAGCTCTCCCTGTTTGCATTCCACCGGTCCTCCCTGGAGGACCCCGAGTGTGATGAGTCTGGGGCCCCCCTGCCGCCCCGGGTCATGGACAAGCTCACACTGTGCATGAGCCCAGAGTGCCCCTTCACCGCCAAGGCCAGTGAAATTACCGGCCTGAGCCGCGAGGGCCTGGGCAGGTGTGGGAAGGCTGGCTTTGATGGCACTGTGGTACGGATGCTGCAGGCCTTCCTGAGCCGCCAGGAGGGCCCTGTGTGCCTGGTGGCCCACAATGGCTTCAATTACGACTTCCCCCTGCCCTGCACAGAGCTGCGGCACCTGGGTGCCCACCTGCCCCAGGACACCATCTGCCTGGACACGCTTGCAGCACTGCAGGGCCTGGACCGTGCCCACAGCCATGGCACTCGGGCCCAGGGCGGTAAGAGCTACAGCCTGGGCAGTCTCTTCTGCCGTTATTTCCAGGCGGAGCCAAGCACAGCCCACTCTGCTGAGGGCAATGTGCACACCCTGCCCATGGTCTTCCTGCACCTCGCTGCTGAGCTGCTTGCCTGGGCCGATGAGCAGGCCCTCAGCTGGGCCCACGTGGAACCCATGTACGTGCCACCCAATGGCCCAAGGCTCGAGGCCTGGGCCAGGGTGATGAGGTCCCAGTCCCTGCAGCAGGGTAGCACCAGCATCTGTGCCATTCAGCCGGGCCCAGACACCTGCCAGGCTTTACCCCATTCTGGCCCAACCCTAAAACCTTCTGGCCTCTTCCCTGGCCCGGGCGCCAGGGGAGTTGGTTGCTTCTGGCACCCACCTGTCACCCTGTCTTTCAATAAACACTGACCACTGCTCACCAGCTGGCTTTTGGTTCCCCTCCTCCCCACACCCTGCCGAGTGGGCAAGCAGGGAGCAAGGCCCAGGGCAGGAGCTGAGCCCCCCACCCCGCACCTGCCCCCCAGGGCATCCCCCTGTGGCCTCTCTATGGTGAGTCTGCTGGGTGAGACTTCCATGCTCAGAGCCTGGTCCAAAGGGTTGACAGGCTGGGGCTGTGGACCTCAAGCCATGGGCTTCTGCCCTGCTGGTCTCTTCCCATGGCTTTGATTATCACCCCCCAGAGATCCCCCAAAATCAGTGAGTAGAACTTAAGGAACCTCTGGGGTGTCTGAATGTGTATTGGCAAAGCCCCACTGCCTCCTTCCCAGAGCCCTGTCCCTGCTCTTGAGTGGACAGCAGGCTGAAAGGATAGAGTCAGGAGGTGGGTATGCAGAGCGCCAAGTGGAGTGGGGTGGGGGCCGCTGGTGTGGGAGGAGGGTCGGAGATAAGGCACATTGAGTGTGCAAGGAGGGTATCGTTGGGGCTTCAGCTGTGGTGCATAGGTGCTCAGTGAGGGAGACAGCTTGGAAGGAGTCTGTCCTGGGCCCCGTGAGACCGAGAAGTGCCGGGAGTCATCTCAGGGCAGAGGGCACCTTCTCAGCTGTTGGCTTGGCGGGGGTATCAGCTGGCCCACCTGCTGCTGGGGCCCCGCTGGTGGCACCAAAAGATGAGGCAGGGTAGGGGCGGGATATCCAGGAGACAGAGCAGGTGAGAAGGGGCGGGAAGGTGGGGCAACCATGCCCAGGAGTGACTCACGAGCCATGCTTCGAGCCTTGAGCCAGCTGGGCCATCCCAAAACATGAAAGTAGGTCAGAGTGGCTGGGGCCACAGTGGTGGGCAGGGTGGCAGACGAAGAGGCCAGGACCCAGGCAGTGGCTGCCTCAGGCCAGCCTCATTCCCCAGCTAGGGTCTGGACAGACCCTGACAGCACCAGGGAGCCACACAGCGCTGTAAGCAGAGGAGGGGAAAAGTCGACTTCTGTTTTTACAACATCTCTCAGGCTGCACTGTGGAAAAGACCTGAGGGGAACAGTCTGGGAGGGTGGTCCATGCCCTGCCACCTTCCCTGGGGACAACACCCACCTGAGAGAGGGCCAGGGCGGGGCCTTGGTCCAGGAGCTGGTGGCAGGCAGAACTGAGAGTCGGGGGTGCCCAGGGCCCCCCAGATCCCTCGTGTCCGGGCACAGCTGGGTCCCTTTATCTCATTAGCCAGGCTCTGGGCCACTGACTCACCAACTCACTGAGTAGGTGAGGCCAACAGGGCCCCCTCCAGGCCACAGTGGGTGGATCAACGGCCTTTTGTGAGCCTGAGTGCTTCTCCCTACCCAGTGCCAACTTGCTGGGCCTTACAGCAGCCGGGGCACAGGCACCCTCCCTGAGCCCATGCTCAAACTGGCCAGGTGATGTTGTGTACCTGCTGCATGGAGCAGACAGGCTGGGGCGTGTCCCCTTGTGTCTGCAGGCTGTGATGTGCTGATCCATGGTGACAAGTAGATGTAAGCCTATTTGTGTGTGTGTGTGTACCTCGTGTTGGGGGAGCATATATATTTCTTTATGTCTGTCTATATATGCACACAGAGACACACATACATGTAAATTTATTATAAATTTTGCTGTTATAAAAGATGTAAACACACAATGTACAAATAAATCTACAATATATATACAATAAAACCCATGATACACTATTTCTCAATTCCATATGACCCATTGATTCTCACCAAAACCTCTTCAGTTGACTTGCCAAACTTTTGGATTGGTACCTGACCCATGGTTGCAACTGAGGGCTTACTGTGGTTCCCACATAAACGTTGGTTGATATTTCCATTGATCTTACCAAGACAAAAGCGAAACAGCAAAGGTATGTGTTGGAACCTCATATATTCATTGGTGACATGAACAAAATCTGTGCTGAATTGGATAGTAGTTTTTGATACTGGAAGTTTTTTCGTTATTCACAATGTAATTACTACAGACTCAAGTCTATGCACAGAGAAGGCACTGGCGACCCACTCCAGTACTCTTGCCTGGAAAATCCCATGGACAGAGGAGGCTGGTAGGCTGCAGTCCATGGGGTCACTAAGAGTTGGACACGACTGAGCAACTTCACTTTTATTTTCACTTTCATGCATTGGAGAAGGAAATGGCAACCCACTCCAGTGTTCTTGCCTGGAGAATCCCAGGGACAGGGGAGCCTGGTGGCCTGCTGTCTATGGGGTCGCACAGAGTCGGACACGACTGATGTGACTTAGCAGCAAGTCTACACAATCAACCGAACAATAATCAGTCTAGCCCCGGTTTGCAGGCAGTGCTGATTCCTGTGGGGGTAAATACTCCCACCAGGCCAAACTGTTGTAAAAACATGGCTACCTACATGACATCATTGAATGTGTGGTTCAGAAGAGATACTGGGTGGTGCACTGTGCCGAGGTACGGGGTGAAATAAGACATGATGCGTTTGAGTATCTCCTTTGTTTCTTTAATACAATTTAAGTGGAAGTTTATACAGTTGAATTTTTAAAATAATGGCGTTTGACAAACAATTCTCAAAATTCCTGAACTTTACAAAATGTGTTTATGTCTTTTGCTGTCCCGGGTCTTTGTTGCGGCATATGGGATTTGTAGTTGTGGCATGTGAGATCTAGTTTCCTAGCCAGGGATTGAACCTGAGCCTCCTGCATTGGGAACAAGGAGTCCTTAGCCCCTGGACCACCACGGATTACCCTGAACTTTTAATATCCACTAGAATGGCTACAACACAAAAGACCAACAATCCTGAGTGTTGACAAGGATGGGGAAGAACTGGGAGGCTCAGGCACCACAGGTGGGGGTGGGAGATGGGACAGAAACTTTGGAAAGCAGTTTGGCCACATGTTAAGATATTAAACACTCACCTGCCATAATGACCTGATGATTCCACTCCAGAGTATCTATTTACCCAAGAGAAATTAATGCATGTACACACACAAAGACTCATACACCTCTGCTCATGGCAGCTCTAATCATTACTGCCCCAGGTTCCTGGGCTGGTGAGTGGTTTCAGACTGTGTGCATCCACAGGGCTGAACTTGGGACTCACAGCAATCATGCTGAGCAGCAGGGCCAGACCTGAAGAACCAACTCCGCTGCTCCAACTCACCCTAGCCAGCCATTTGCCCCTCGTCAAAAAGTGTCAGTCGCTCCCAAGCCATGTCCATGTCTGCCAGTGCTGATGCAGCTGTGATCAGGAGCATACTTGATTGAAAACAAAACTATACATGCAGCGGGACGAGGAGATGAGGACAGAAGACTGGAGCAGTGGGCTGGAGATGTCTTTCCATGGAGAGTCCACAGGCTATGGGGCACCATGTGCACAGGACTTCAGCTTATATCTTTATGAATCCCATCTATCTTCTTTTGGCTCAGTTTTTGTTCTCCCCCCTCCCCCGCCCTAATTTCTTAAGAGGAATACTAACCTCCTTTGTCAACTTCCATCTTGAATCAGTAAGGCACTCAAAGTCTGCAATTTTGCCCTGAACGAGATTTTCCTGTGTCTTGGACATTTGTCACTAAACATTCCTCTTTGCTTTGCATTGGGAGATGCTTTCAAATTTCACTTTTCATTTCCTCACCTGTCTCCTGCTGGCATAGTAGAGTTTATCTTGGTTTCCAAGTTGTTGAGACTGTGGTCATCTTTTATATGTGTATTTCAAATTGTATTGGATAGTGGTCTGAAGATATATTGCTTAAGATTTTGGGGTGGGGGCTTTATTAGCTTTCTAGGGCAGTTTTAACAAAGTACCGCAAATTGAAATGTCCCCATTTTATAAAGGCCCAGTCCTGTTGGAGTAGGACACACCCTAATGACCTCATCTGTACTTGAACATCTCTGTGAATCCTGGTCTCCAAAGATCATGTGCTGAGGTTCTGGGGGTTAGGACTCTTAACAGAATTCAACCAATAATAGAGGTCAAATGCATGAAACATTTAAAATGCCCAACAGACTGAAAAAAATTAATGTCCTCAGAGATGTGTGCTTTTCATTATTTCTCTAGACTCTAGTTTGATAATTGCACTATTGAATTCCTCTTTTTTTTTGTCCACTAGATCAGCCCAACCCTGTGATACTGTATTAAAATACCCCGTTATCATTATATTTTACTGACATCATCCTACCTGTCTAGTAGTTTTTTTCTGAGCACCTAGTTGCCATATAGTCGTATGGCTTTATGACTGTAGCAGTCAGGGTGCTTCTGAGAAACAAGACAAGTTGGAGAGCTCTAGATATGTGTACATATGGAATCGGCTTATATATTTCTGGGAGCTGGATACTCTGAAGTCTGCAGAATGAGCCATCGGGCCAGAGACTCAGGGAGGAGTAGCAGCTTAGTCCAAAGCCCATTTGGAGGCAGAATCCCTTCCTCTTCGGATGACCTCGGTGTTTTTGTCATCAGGCTTTCAGCTGATTGCATGCAGCCCACCCACATTATGTAGACTGACCTGCTTTGCTCAGTTGCTAACTATATTTCCTTGTTAATCTCATCTCAAAAATCCCTTCACAGTGACATCTAGATGGATGCCTTGACTGAACACTGGGAACCCTAGCCTAGCCAACTTGACACAGAAACCTGCTGGCACAGACTGCTCCACAGCTTTGTTTTATGTGCTTTACCTTGTCTGTGGAGATGGACCCACATGGTTTGCAAAGTGACCACCCACCACTGATTCCTTCATTTCCTCTTTTTTCCTGAGGCTTTTGTCCTGTGTGCTGTGTAGACAATTTCTGGGTCTTCATTCTTCCCTTGCTGGGTGAGTGGCTGTGGATGGGACAGGAACCCATGGCCTGCATGTGGCCCCAGATTCCAGCTTCCAGAGTTGCCTGCCATCTCAGTAAACAAGCAATTATGCCAGCAATCAAGCCATCAGCCACTGCAGCTGCCCCAGTACTGTGTATCCTGAGAGGAATTCAGGATGGAGAAAAATAGGATACTGATCCTAGATAGTTAAAGTGTATATCAAAGGAATGATATCAATGAGCCCAGACCCTTGAATCTCTCCTCCACATAGAAAAGCATGAAATTCATTAACTTGCGATGTCTGTTTTTTGTGATTAGCAGCAATTTTTTGGTGTTTGACTACCATTTTGTTGTTTTGAAGCAAAATCTGGCTCTTCCTTGACCTCTCTGGAACAGTTTCTCAGAGCTCTCTGAAAGGCTTTCTCCTGGACTATAGTCCTCAGTAATGGCCCCAAATACAACATAATTCTCAACTTTTAGGTTTTGCTTTTTTTTAAGTCAACAATCCATTTCTATTGTCGCTGGTTCCTTATATTCTGAAGCTTCTAAGAGGTTTTTCTGGGATTTCAGGAATGTTCAATAGGCAATGCCCTGGTTTGTGGTAATCAATCTGGTTTCAAACTTGGGGAGCCCACCCATTGTGTAGACGAATCGTCACAGTCCCAGGGAGTCCAGGAGGGGAGGGTGGGCCCCAGACCTCAGATCCACATCCTCCCACTTTAGGCTCCCTACCCCTGGACCCTGCCCACCCAGAGTCCTCTCCACAAAAGTGGAAATGAAAGCAAACAACTTCACTCCTCATTTCAGTTCAGTTGCTCAGTCATGTCCAACTCTTTGTGACTCTATGGACTGCAGCATGTCAGGCTTCCCTGTCTATCACCAACTCCTGGAGCTTCTTCAAACTCATGTCCATTGAGTCAGTGATGGCATCCAACTATTTCATCCTCTGTTGTCCCCTTCTCCTCCTGCCTTCAATCTTTCCCAGCATTAGGGTCTTTTCCAGCGAATCAATTCTTCACATCAGGTGGCCCAAGTATTGGAGTTTTAGCTTCAGCATCAGTCCTTCCAATGTATATTGACTGATTTCCTTTAGGATGGACTGGTTGGATCTCCTTGCAGTCCAAGGGACTCTCAAGAGTCTTCTCCAACACCACAGTTCAAAAACATCCATTCTTTGGCACTCAACTTTCTTTATAGTCCAACTCTCACATCCATACATGACTGCTGGAAAAACCATAGCTTTGACTAGATGGACCTTTGTCGACAAAGTAATGTCTGCTTTTCAATACGCTGTCTAGGTTGGTCATAGGTTTTCTTCCAAGGAGCAAGCGTCTTTTCATTTCATGGCTGTAATCATCATCTGCAGTGATTTTGGAACCCTCCAAAATAAACCCAGTCACTGTTTTCATTGTTTCCCCATCACAAAGCCAGAAGGAATCCTCAGTCTTTTAAGTCAGGCAGTCCTTCCCAAGACTCCTGGTGATTTGGGTGGCCCTCTGTGCTGGGAACTGCCTTTATCCTCAGGACCAGAAAGCTTTCTCTCTGCCTGAAGATTTGCATTTCAAAGAGGTGACTCCAAGGCCCTTAAGAAGAGCCTTCCGGAGCCATAAGGCTGGCAGGAGGCGGGCCAGCTCCAGGGTTCACAAAGGGGAGGTGGATCTCTGTAGTGGTCTAAAGAAAGGGAGGGCAGAAAGATTTCCTTCCAGCAGCTTGGCTGAGGCTTTCCCACAGTCTTTCTACCACAAATCTCAGCTTGCAGGCCTCCCACAGCCCTGCCCGCCACCCTCGGGCTGCCTTGTGGCTTCCCAGCTACTGCCCCACATGACTCGCCTCTCTGGGGACACTCGGGTGTCTGATGAGTTGTGTGGACTCTGCTCATGGGGCTGCTCTCTGCTGAATGAAGGGCTCAGCACATGACCTCCCAAAGGCCCACCCACAGGGGATTGTCCCTTCTCTGGCTGGCTTCCCTGCCATTTCTCTGCCTCGGTCACCAATTTGGGCATAACTGGGGCTCGGGGGGAAAGGGAGTGCTGTGGACAATGCCAGCTGGTAGGCCTTCCCAAGGTGAGAGGGTGCATCTTTAGAAAGGCCTAGCTCGGGCTGTCACCCACAGTGGTCAGTGGACCCCATCAGTGTTGGCAGAAGCCTGGAGTGGGGTTGGGGGCCTGGCCCATAACCAGGTGAGGGAAAGCCTGTGGGGAGAGTGGGCACGAGGAGTGGGCAGCCCCACAGAAGGCTGGCCAGTGACTGTGGCAGGTGAGAGGCTACACGGGGTCAGGGAAGCTGTATAACCTTCCACTTAACTTGGATTAAAAAAAACAAAAGTGAAACTGGTCGCTCAGTCATGTCTGACTCTTTGCGACACCATGGACTGTAGCATACAAGGCTCCTCCATCCATGGAATTTTCCAGGCAGGAGTACTGGACTGGGTTGCCATTTCCTTCTCCAAAAAACAAAGGAGATACTGAAAACTTATCCCCTGACCCCATCGAGCCTCTCACCTGCCTGCCAGGGGACATCAGGTTGAGAAGCTGGAAATCCTGCTCCTGGAGAAAGAGCGAGCAATGAATTGTTGACCTTTCCCCTACATGTGCTTACCCTGGAGGTGGTGAGAGGTACCCAGCAGTCAGGAGAGAGCCTTGACTCTTGGTGATGTGCAGGGACTTTGCCCAGGGGAAGAGCCTGGGTGCTGGGCCCTGCCCCTACCCACCCTGTTCCCCAATTCTGTGACCAGCAGACAGGACCTCACAGGGTGGCCTCAGTTTCCTCCTCTGTAAAATGGACACAGTACAGTTGTGCCAGGAGGATGGATTGAACCCAGGCAGGGCACACACCAGCTGAGTGGTGAGCGTTAGTGACAGTCCAGCTCCTGCTCCTTGGAACCCTGGCCTAGAGGCTTGGCATGTTTGAGATTCTCATTATGACCTCTGAGCCCTACCTGCTGTCCCTTCCCACTGCCCTCATCCCTCCACCAGCTCCCCGGGTTCCACAATGTTCCTGTCTGGGCTCTACGGGGACCTTGATATGCCAATTCTTAGACTCAGTGGATATGACCTTATTTGGAGAAAGGGTCTCTGCAGATATAATTATATAATAAATCTTGGGATGAGGTCATCCTGGATTAGCCAGGTGGGTCTCAAATCCAATGACAGGTGTCTAGCAGTTGGATCTGAAAAAAACCAGATATCTATATAGAAAAAATGAATTGTGAATTGACCTCACACCATACACAAAGTTAACGAAATGGATCATAGACCTAAATGTAAAAACTAAGACTATGCAACTTCTATAACAAAAGTGCGCCAAGGCTGTGTATTGTCACCCTGCTTATTTAACTTATATGCAGAATACATCATGTGAAATGCCAGGCTGGATGAAGCACAAGCTGGTATCAAGATTGCCAGGAGAAATATCAATAACCTCAGATATACATATGTTACCACCCTAACAGCAGAAAGCGAAAAGAAACTAAAGAAAGAGCCTCTTGAGGAAAATGAAAGAAGAGAGTGAAAAAGCTGACTTAAAACTCAATATTCAAAAAACTAAGATCATGGCATCTGGTCCCAACACTTCATGGCAAATAGATGGGGAAACAACGGAAATAGTGACAGACTTTATTTTCTTGGGCTCCAAGATCACTTCAGAGGGTGACTGGAGCCATGAAATTAAAAGACACTCCTTGGAAGAAAAGCTATGACAAACTTAGGCAGTGTATTAAAAAGCAGAGACATTACTTTGCTGACAAAGGTCCGTCTAATCAAATCTATGGTTTTTCCAGTAGTCATGTATGTATGGATGTCAGAGCTGGACCATAAAGAAGGCTGAGTGACAAAGAATTGATGCTTTTAAACTGTGGTGTTGGAGAAGACTCTTGAGAGTCCCTTGTAAGGAGATCAAACCAGTCAATCCTAAAGGAAATCAACACTGAATATTAATAGAAAGGACTGATGCTGAAGCTCCAATACTTTGGCCACCTGATGTGAAGAGCTGACTCATCTGAAAAGACCCTGATGCTGGGAAAGACTGTGGGCAGGAAGAGAAGGGGACAACAGAGGACGAAATGGTTGGATGGCATCACCGACTTGATGGACATAAGTTTGAGCAAGCTCTGGGAGATGGTGAAGGACGGAAGTGTGACGTGCTGCAGTCCATGGGGTTGCAGAGTCGGACATGACTGAGCGACTGAACAACAAAACTATGCAACTTGTTTAAGAAAATTGAAAAAAAAAAAAGGAAAAGAAAATTGAGGATAAAATCTTAGTGGCTCAAGTTTTGAAAAGATTTCTTAACTGTGAAATGAAGAGTGCAAGCTATAAAATTTAAAAATTCATAAATTTGACTTCATCAAGATAAAATCACTCCTCATCAAGAAACAGCTATGAAAATGAAAAGGGAAGCCACAGTCTGGGAGAAATATCTTCAATACACGTATCTGATAAAGGACTTGTATCTAGAACTCTTACATTAAATAACAAGACAGCCCAAGTTAAAAAAAAAACAAAAACAACATGGGGTATTCCCTGGCGGTCCAGCAGTTAGGACTCAGCGCTTTTACTGTGGAAGGCCTGGGTTCAATCCCTGATCAGGGATCTGAACATTCTTCCCAGTCAGGCCAGGAACGCTGGTGGAGAGAGGATGGCTTACGTTGTTCTTAGCGCCTTTATTTTTATACTCCCACATCTCCTAAACTTGTTAAGTTTGTGAATTTTCTCACCATCCCACACACTGTCCTTGGTCTCTACTGTATCTTAGATGTAATATCCCTCCTTTCCTGGATTGCCACAAAAGAGCAAATCAAATCAAACCAAATATGATAAACAATAAAGCACATAGAAAGATTTTAAAATATAAAAAGTTTTTTAAAATATAAAATTGTGAAGAGATGGAAAGGGTGCCCAACACAAGAGAAATTTAAAGTGATACTTCAGACATTTTGGTCAAATGTGAGTTCTGCCAACCCAGGTCAGCCTCCCCGCCGCCCCCGCCATGGCACAGCTCCCTCTTTTGGAGGAAAACAAAACAACACGGGGTCATCTTAATTGGTTCATGCAGAACAGGGCAACTCTCTGCAGCCACTAACCCAAGCTAAGTTCAAGACTCGCATTATATACACAAAGTTAATTGCTGTGCCCCACTCTCATGTCTCCTTCCCTCATCAATATCTTTGAGAAAGAGAGAGAAATAGGGATTTATATCCAGAGTAATAGAAACAATATCACCGCTTCCCTCTAACCTCTTAGAAGGCAGCAAAGGTCACTGTCTGTTTTGCCTTAAAATGTACGTTCTCCTCCATTCAGTTCAGTCAGTTCAGTTCAGTCGCTCAGTCGTGTCTGACTCTTTGTGACCCCATGGACTGCAGCATGCCAGGCCTCCCTGTCCATCACCAACTCCCAGAGTTTACTCAAATCGTGTCCATTGAGTCAGTGATGCCATCCAACCATCTCATCCTCTGTCATTCCCTTCTCCTCCTGCCTTCAATCTTTCCCAGCATCAGGGTCTTCTCAAATGAGTCAGCTCTTTGCATCAGCATCAGGTGGCCAAAGTATTGGAGTTTCAGCTTCAACATCAGTCCTTCCAATGAATACTCAGGACTGATTTCCTTTAGGATGGACTGGTTGGATCTCCTTGCAGTCCAAGGAACTCTCAAGAGTCTTCTCCAACACCACAGTTCAAAAGCATCAGTTCTTCTCCATTCAGTAATATGAACCTTAAGAAAATATTTATGTAACACTGATGTTTAGTAAATTCTATGAATTCAGGGATCCAGGGACCTCAGGATAAATGTTTTTCTGGGTTTTTTCCTCCTTCAGTGACCTGGAAACCAAAAAGCAGGAGCAAGTAACGAGGCTGCTCATCAACACAGCAATGTGGTAATGTGTGTTTGAGAAACAAAAGGAGACATTCTTGCCAGAAGCTGGCTTCAGCCCAGAGCTGCATGGTGCCACCGGCAGGAAGGCTAACAAGCCCAGATGTAACCCAGAGTCTGCAGGAGCTCTTCAGACTTTCCAAGGAAAATTAAAAACTCGTAGCCAGATAATACATTCTGAGCTCTGTGCCCTGTGGACTTCTGCTGAATTTTGGATACGGTGAGAAGGGTGACCAGGGAAAGAAACCAGCCTTTCACAGAGGCTACAGGTAGAGTAGGAACTGTTCTTCTAACTGGTGCCTGAGGGCTCAGAAAGTCCCTGGGGTTGGCATATGTGAAAATTATGTTAATATTTATTTAGGAAGATGTATTCATTCAGCTTTGATAGCAAATTTTAGTGAGGCAGAGTTATGAATAATTTGAAAATTTTAGATTGTAGCCTCCAAAAGTATAAAAAGTGTAGTAATGCTTGCACATGAGGTCACAGCTGGGAACAGCTGGAAGAGTCCACTTGGGGGTTGGGGGTGAGCCTGAGCTGAGGAGGGGCCTGAACTGACCTGAAATCCGAGCTCTGTCAGCCACTAGGGTTCAGTTACCTCTTCTGTGAAGTGGGACAAATAAATCAACTGCTTCTACTTCTGAGAATTAAATACATTTACACGTGAAGATCACTTATCATAATGCAGTATGTGACCCACAGCACATGCTCAGTAACGGCCTATGTAAGTCTATATAAATAAGTGTGAGTAAAATGTGTTTTCCACCCAGGAGGGGTGATCCTGCAGGAAAAATGTTTTGCTTATTAGAATAAAGGGAACTAGGGCTTTCCAACTAGGGCTTATGTACCTCTAAAGAAAATAGTTTTGTCCCAGGTGTAAATGGTAGACTTAAAATTCAAGCAAAATGACTTTACTTGCTCTCACCTCAAAAGAACTGTAAATACTAAACCAAAACACATTTTTTTAAATTCCAGAATTAAGTGTAGGAATGAAACAATAAAAATCACCTGAAGAAGCTTTATGACTATAACTTGCTTATGACTTATATGTTCAGGATTCCTAGAATAGACCCAGTGGGGTTTTAAGACAGAGAATTTTAAAATTGGAAGCAGCCACATAGAACATCTAATTTAAAACTTGTTTGCTAGCAGAGACGCCGTGGCTCTTCGGCAGTGAAACTCCTAGGAAGTTTGTCAGGACCTGGCCCTGCCTGCCTCTTAGAACTACGCAAAACTTTGGTCTGTGGGTCCCTCTCAGCAGATAGTAGACCAGCCTCCTGGGCATTAATGTCCAATATAAAATGCATGTACCTAATGCAATCCAGATATCACTTCATTGAAGTTCCAGCAGGCGCAGGTCTCTGTTGCCCATTAGTTTTGGAAAGTTGGGAATACTTTGCTGACGTTCAATGTTTAACATGATTATCCTTTACTCTTCTCTTCCCAGTATCCCTCTCTCCATCAAATCCACCCATCAGTCCCCACTGAATCTGTCTTTAATACACACAGCAAATTCATCCACTCCATACCCATCTCCCTGGGCATCAGCCACCCACGTCAGACACCATCATCTCTCAGCTGCACTAAGACAGTCGCCTCCCAGCCGCCTGATGTCTCCATGATGGCAGCAGTCTTCTAACTGCAGATGAGATTGTAGGGGTCCTGCTGAGTGGAGCCCTCTGTGTTTCCCACAGCTTTTAGAAGCATATCCAAAGGCCTGGCACTGCCTACGAGACCCCATGTGATGTAGGCCTGTCTCCCTCAAGCTCGTCTCTTCCCCATCTTCTACTTGGTCCTGTGCTTCAGCCAAGCTTGCCTGTATTCTCTTCCTTGAGCATCCCCAGTTTATTCCCACCTTTACAGCCCTAGCACTGTATTGCTCCTGCTTGGAATGCTGCTCCATCCAAGTGTCTCATAACTAATTACTTGTCAGTCACAGCTCCATTTACATGTCATCTCCTCAGAGATGCCCACTATCCAGTCCAACAGAACCCTAATCACACTCTGTCACATCCCTGTTTTATTTTCATGGTAGCATTTGATACCTTGATATTTTATTTGTTTGGATTATCATTTATACTCCCAGCACCTCCTTCAATATCTGACAGTAGCACATGTTCAGTAAATGTTGTAATGAGATAATGAGTGAGTGAATGAATGAATGGCAGTATAGGTAGAAAAGGGTGATACAGATAAGTATTCTTAGTTACTGAAGGATTTTGTTGATTTAAACAAAAAGGGTTAAAATAAAATTACTCTGTTTTGTTTTCTTTTTCTAAGCCTAATCCTGCTGACAGTTGGTAGCAGGTTTAGGCTTAGAAAGTGGTAAGAGATTTCCAAGTGGTAAGAATTTTCATCACCACCAGTTTTAGATAAGTAGCCTGCTCCTACTAAGTCGCTTCAGTCATGTCCAACTCTGTGCAACCCCATAGACAGCAGACCACTAGGCTACCCTGTCCCTGGGATCCTCCAGACAAGAACACTGGAGTAGGCTGCCATTTCCTTCTCCAATGTATGAAAGTGAAAAGTGAAAGGGAAGTCGCTCAGTCATGTCCAACTCTTAGCGACCCCATGGACTGCGGCCCACCAGGCTCCTCCGTCCATGGGATTTTCCAGGCAAGATAAGTAGCCTAAACATTACTAATAAAAATCATAATTTTTTTAACATATTCAACATTCCCTCAGAAATGTAATGTAAAGCTTATTAGTTGCATCCATACAAACATTTTTGCAGTGTTCACTTTGTTTTTTGGCTTTCATCTCTTACTTCTTTTAAGCCTTTCATAAACATTCCTTTCTGAACATTTATGGCTTTCAATGGTGGGTCAATTTCCAACTTTGAATCAAAATTTTAGTAACGGGTCAGTAGGAAAACAGAAAGAGATCAACCTCCTTGAGTTGATCTACTGTTTGTATTTTAAACCTCCAAATATGCTGCAGAATGAAATGATATCTAACAGATGGTTTCAAAGTACAAGCCAACACATGTGATTAAGAAGTGAGATGAAGACATGAGAATAAAAATAATGTGGAATCCAGTGAGTCCACCTGCCTGCAAATAGCACCTCACGTTCAGAATCGCACAATGACCAGCCCTGTCATAGACCGCAGCCAACCAACAGCCTTGGAAGCCCGTTCCCTTAGAAACCTAAACTTTAGCTTGAATAATACTTCCTTAGTCTCACATTTTGTGTTTTCTTTCTGCTTTTTTGTAAAAAAAATTTTTTTAATAAATAAAATTTTTAAAAGACTGTTTTTAAGAGCAGTTTTAGGTTCACAGGAAAATGGAGAGGAGGGTACAGAGATTTCCCACATGTTCCCCACCCCCATACATGCATAGTATGTTCCATCATCAGCATCTCCCATCAGTGATACATTTGTTACAGCTGATGAACCTAGATTGATACGTAGTTCAAACTATGCTTGGCTCTTGTTGTTGTACCTTCTATGGGTTTAAACAAGTGTATAAATGCTTGTGACAGTATGATACTATGACAGTATCATACAGACCTAGTTTCACTGCCCTAAAAACTCTCTGCTCTGCTACTAACCCCACTTCCGGCAACCACTCCTTTTATTGTCTCCATAGTTTTGCCTTTTCTAGAATGTTGTATAGCTTGAATTGTACAGCATGCAGCCTTTTCAGATTGGCTCCTTTCTCTTAATTAACATCCATGTAATGCTCTTCTGTGACTTTTCACTGCTTGATTGCTAATTTGTTTTTTAATGCTAAATAGTATTTCATTGTCTGGATGTACCATAGTTTAGTGATCCATTTACCAATGGATGGATGTCTTGATTGCTTCCAAGTTTGGGCAATTATGAATAAAGCTGCTATAAACATCTTTGTGCAAGTTTTTCATGCACAAATTTTTCAACTACTTTTGGGTAAATAACAAGGAGTGTGATTGTTGGACCATATGGTAAGAACTTGTTTAGAAATTGCCAAGTTGTCTTCCAAGGTCTCTGTACCAGAGTCTTCCAAAGTCTCTGGAAAGCTTACATTTCGGTCCGCAGTTAATGGGAGTTACCATTGCTCCCCGTCTTCACCGGCATGAGGCATTGTTGGTGTTCTGGATTTTGGCCATTCGAATACGTGTTAGTGAATCCTGACTGTTGTTCTAACTCACATTTCCCAGATGGCATATGGTGCAGAGCATCTTTTCATATGCTTAGTTTCCATCTGTATTTTTTCTTTGGTGAGGTGTCTGTTAAGGTCTTTGGCCTATTTTATTTAAGTCAGGATGTTTGTTCTTATTTTAGAGTTTTAGGATTTCTTCATGTATTTTGGATAATAGACCTTTATCTGATAGACTTTGTCAAATATTTTCTCACTGTCTGTGCCTTGTCCTCTCATTCTCCTGGCAGTGTCTTTTTGCAGAGCAGAAGGTTTTAATTTTTATGAAGCCAAGCTTATCAATTATTTCTTTCATGGATCATACCTCTGGTGTTATATCTAAAAAGTCATCAGTATACACAAGGTCATTTAGATTTTCATCTTAAAATATATTAGGAGTTACCTTCTAGGAGTTTGATAATTTCATGTATTACATTTAGGTCTGTGATCTGTTTTGAATTAACTTTTGTGACGGGTATAATGTCTATGTCTAGATTTGTATTTTTGCATGTGGATGTCCCGTTGTTCAATCAACATTTGTTGGAAAAAACTCTCTTAGCATCATTGTATTTCCTTTGCTCCTGTGTCAAACATCTGTATGGAGGTCTATTTCTGGGCTGTCTCTTCTGTTCCATGTATCTATTTGTCTATTCTATGGCTAACATCACATTGTCTTAATTATTGCAGCTTTGTCATAAGTCTTGAAATCAGATAATATCAGCCTTCTGACTTAGTTCTTCCCTTGAATATTGTGTTAGCTATTCTGGGTATTTTGCATCTCATATAAGTTAAGAATCAGTTTGTTCAGTTCAGTTCAGTCGTGTCCAACTCTTTGCGACCCCATGAATCACAGCACGCCAGGCCTCCCTGTCCATCACCAACTCCTGGAGTTCACTCAGACTCACGTCCATCGAGTCTGTGATGCCATCCAGCCATCTCATCCTCGGTCGTCCCCTTCTCCTCCTGCCCCCAATCCCTCCCAGCATCAGAGTCTTTTCCAATGAGTCAACTCTTCGCATGAGGTGGCCAAAGTACTGGAGTTTCAGCTTTAGCATCATTCCTTCCAAGGAAATCCCAGGTTTGATCTCCTTCAGAATGGACTGGTTGGATCTCCTTGCAGTCCAAGGGACTCTCAAGAGTCTTCTCCAACNAGCTTTAGCATCATTCCTTCCAAAGAACACCCAAGGCTGATCTCCTTTAGAATGGACTGGTTGGATCCTTTCACACCATAATGCTGGTTAATGAAAAATTTCTTAAACAATGGATTAGAGATGGCTCTGTAGAAGTAGAGTGAAACCTAATATACAGGATTTCTTATTTAAATACAGCTCAGGTGATAAATCATTACTGTGCAGTCGTCTCTGACCAAAGAGGCAGATTTTTCTCGTGGGCCTGTGTCTTTCACCACCAGCACTGGCCAGTTTGGGGGTAGTCATGTGTAAAACCAGACACAGATTGAAACTTTTATGAGGGCATCTTTATCTGTACAGATAGTTCTAATAAATTATGACTGCATCTTCCAAAGAGATTTTTAAACTCAATAATACCTAAGAAACTCCAGAACAAGTCTTTCAAATAGCCTTAAAATGATTCCTTTCAAAAGGTATTGAGCCCAGTTGTTCTGATGGGAAAGTGCTTCTGAAAAAGATTAGTCTGTCAGTGTTTTCCAAATTTTCATAATATATTAGCCATAAAGCAAAGCAGTGCCGTTTATTTTCTACCCTCTAGATATAGAGTTTTCCAGCTGAGGTTGCACTTCTGAATTACCTGTGGAACTATGCTTATACCCACTACTAGAAATTCTGGTTTGGTAGGTTTGACGTGATGTCACTGTATCTGTTTTTTAAAGTTTTAGAGGTGTTTCTGATAGACACACTTTAAGTTGAGTACCACTACCAGTTACCATTACCAGCTTACATTTGAATTTGTACCACACATAGTCTACGGAGACAAGTTTCATTTATACTTGTTCTATGGCTTTACAAAGGAAAACCTATAAGATAGCTAGAAGGAAATCCTAGCTATAGTCAGGATTATAGATTTAAAAGAGAACGAGTCTAGGAACTTCCCTGGTGGTCCAGTGGTTAAGACTCTGCTTTTACCCAGCGGGGGGAAGCGGGGGGATGCAGGTTCCATCCCTGGTTGGGTAGCAAAGAGCCCACATGCCAGACGGCATAGCCAAAAAAAGAGGGAGAGAACCAGTCTGAACTCCTTCTCTTTATGGATGAAAAAGAGCAGAGAGGTGAAAGAATTTCCATAGATGGTGGCAGAACCAAATCCACAACTCTGACTTGAGTTCCTTGTACACTAGCATCTTGGACCTAGTCCATCTTTGAGAAAAGCCTTCAAGGCCAAAACTCAGTGATCCAGAAGTTGTCTTGAGCATCCCAAAGCCCAATGGGGTATTAAGAGATTCAAAGTATTTAATAAAAGGAATAATAATACAGCCAGCAGGAACTCCTCACGTCTTTGAAATTTCTAGGCAGGAGTTACGAGTGACATTACTCACAGTTAGAAATTATAGACATCACCCAGAAAACTTTTGTGGCTTCTTTGTAAACATGGAAATTTCTGACAAGAGATGCCTAGATTTGGTACTAAAGATTGTCAAGAACAAGTTGACCATCTGTCTTATTTTTAAATTGATCCTTAAGTATTGGCAGCAAGTCTAGAAAATCATTCCAGTTTTATATTTCTACACAAGCCTGACTTTTAGCTTGTACTTCAGAAGGAGGATATTTTGCCTAAGTTTTCAATTTAACCAAGTAAAGGAGTAGAATGTTTATTAGTTAGGATTAGACTTGGTTGTAAAAAAAAAAAATTCCAAAGAACACTAGTTCAATCAAGGTAGAGATTGATTTTTTCTTCTGGATTAAAAAAAGTCCAGAGGGAATGGAAGCCTTGCATTGGTGTGGTTGCTTCTCTGTCATCAGGGGTGGGCTCTTCTAATTTTGTTTCATCCACATCTAAATCTTCAAGGAGTCTGATAGTTCTAGGTGGCTTCAGTCATCTCAAAGGCACATACCTCCAACTTGAGTCATCTCCCTTAAAGAACTTCTCTAGAACCACCCTATCTAACAATTTCTGTTTCCATCTCACTTGCCATCCCTATTATCAAAGGAGACTAGAAGGTTATAACTAGCTGAGTTGCTGTTCATAAGAATTAGATATTTTGTTGTTAACAAAGAAAGAGGGAATGGATATTGGGCAGGCAACCAACAGATCTGCCCCACCTATTTTGAAGAATATAATATTAGGAAAATCAATTTTTCATCACATCACAAACTGTTATATAGGATGTAGCATTTAAAAGATCTCCAAACCGCAGTCTACACTGTGTCTAATTAATTAAAGCAGTAAATCTCTGTGGTAGTGTTCTGCTTTGGATTTCTCAGCAGGACTCAGGAACAGCTGTTAGGTTTTATATATTTTAAGTGAACTGAAGTTGAGTTCTTAAAACAACAGGGGGGAAAAGACAACCTTTTGGGGAAAGGGAGAATCAAAACAAGCACGGGGCAATTCAGTGGATATTTATGGGGCTAGTAGGAGCAGAGTATACTGTGGTAGACAGTATGTTGGAGAAGACTCTTGAGAGTCCCTTGGACTGCAAGGAGATCCAACCAGTCCATTCTGAAGGAGATCAGCCCTGGGATTTCTTTGGAAGGAATGATGCTAAAGCTGAAACTCCAGTACTTTGGCCACCTCATGCGAAGAGTTGACTCATTGGAAAAGACTCTGATGCTGGGAGGGATTGGGGGNAACCAGTCCATTCTGAAGGAGATCAGCCCTGGGATTTCTTTGGAAGGAATGATGCTAAAGCTGAAACTCCAGTACTTTGGCCACCTCATGCGAAGAGTTGACTCATTGGAAAAGACTCTGATGCTGGGAGGGATTGGGGGCAGGAGGAGAAAGGGACGACCGAGGATGAGATGGCTGGATGGCATCACAGACTCGATGGACGTGAGTCTGAGTGAACTCCGGGAGATGGTGATGGATAGGGAGGCCTGGCGTGCTGCGATTCATGGGGTCGCAAAGAGTCAGACACGACTGAGCGACTGAACTGACTGACTGATGAGCCAGGAATGACCTGATAGAAACACTGAAAAAGAAGTTGTCTAGCATGTAAATGGGATAAAATAGACTGATGCAGCACACAAAATAATTATAGATGCATATCGTAGCAATGATTTGTACCAGTTCCAAATATACAAGACCTGTGATGGAGAGAAGGACAAGCATATTGATTGGGTTAAAGTTTTAAGGTTTAGATATTGTCTCACTTCCTTTGGGCTGCTGTAACACAACACAGACTGAGTCACTTATAAACTCAGAAAATTTTTTTTCTCAGTTCCAGCAGCTGGAAATCCAAGATCACGACACCAGTGTGGTCAAGGTCTGCTGAAGGCCCTCGTCTGGGTTGCAGACTGCTAACTTCCTGCTGTGTCCTCACATGGTTGCAGAGTCTAGGGAGCTCTGTGGATTCTCTTTCTTAAGGGCACTAATCCCACTCGTGAAGGCCTTGCCTTCATGATCTCACCTCCCAGAGGCCCACACCTGTTAAAATAATCACACTGGGCATTAGTAGCATTTGTAGCATCAGCATACGAATTTTGGGAAGGGGCCACAGATGTTCAGATCGCAGCAGATATAATTACCTCTGCCAGTTTCCTACCTGTACAAATGAAAAGAGAATGCCAAGATGGAGAGAACCTTGTTATCTGAAAAACTCATAGGCAGGAACATGCAGCGACCTGCAGCATTTACAACTGTAGACCACAGTATGCATAAGTGTATTAAGACGGAAGTGTTCCCACTCAGAACCAGGAAGGGCCAGATTTTTTAAAGTTCTGTAGTCTCATTCATACCCACAGTTCACATGGTGCCGTTTAGCACACATTTATTGATGTCTCATTTACAATGCACTTTAAGGAAGAAATTCATTCACAAGTTGCCACTTAGATGAGAAAGTCTAGATTTTGGCTTCTTATAACTATGAATTTCAAATCTGGGGAAAGCCCAGCCTTGTATTTTTATTCCTTTTCCTTTCATAATTACTTATCAGTAACCAAACCCAGCCTGTTGACTTTGCTCCTACTGAGAAAAAACAGGAAGCTACAGAGACTCCCTATGAGAAAAAGACCAGGCTGCGCCCTCTGTCACCTCACCCCCTCAGTCTGAGTCCTCCACGGAGCCACAGTCACAAACGGCCCTATCTCGACGTGGTTTTGGCGGTAAGCACCGAGCACACACGAGGCCGCCTAGCGCAGCGAGGTGTGTGAGCCTGGCCTTTGAGCTCACCAGTCGTCCTTTTGAAACTGGTGATAGTGTACTCTTGGGCTCTCTTGGTGGAGAATAGTTTATGCTCCAGTGCGGCAGTGGACCACGGACTATTGTCTGTCTCACATAGCAGTGGGAATGCCTTTGGTATGAAATAACTACTTTATTTTGAACATATTGTGCAATGACTTAGCCTTTCCCCCACATTACTAGTTCCTTTTGAAGCTGTCGTACTCAGTTTAGGTTCTCCGGTAGGAACTACGAGAGAAAACGAAAATCTCACAAGTTGTATTTCCTTTGTATCTGCTTCATGCTGATGCAGCTGTGTCACTGTGCACCCCGTTTTCCCTCTGCTTTCAGGTGAAGGTCTCCCACAGGTGTATTACTTTGGACCGTGTGGGAAGTACAATGCCATGGTGCTGGAGCTTCTCGGCCCTAGCTTGGAGGACTTGTTTGACCTCTGTGACCGGACCTTTACTTTGAAGACTGTGTTAATGATAGCCATTCAGTTGGTAAGTTGGCGTTGCTCTTCTGTCTAGGGATAGACAGGGAGGGGCAGGTCTCCTAACTGCATCCTTGTGTGTCTGTTGGCATTTACCAGCTCTAGTGACACCTTGTGAATGCACATTGATTGGCTTGGTGGCATTGTAGACAGCTGGCTGGGGCAAAAAGGGTTAACCCAAGAAGTCACACTGTATTTGCCATTTGCTCTATTTTAAGTTTGCACCTTGGAGCAATACTCTGCTCTTAACTGAAGTGCAGGTAGTATATAGGGAGAAAGAGGATGATTCGGTGACAATTGCTCAAATGCAAGTAACTTCTTGGTGGTTTTATTTATAGGTTTTAAACGCATGACTGTAAAGTTTTGTCACATCCTCCCTCTTTCCTTACCATTGCATCTAAGAAAAGATGGAAAATATACCCCACTGCCCTAGAATCAGATTTCAGAGTTGACCAAGAACCTGCCTTAGGTCTCTGACCTCTAGTTCTCACAGAGACCGACACGGCTAAAGCTGTGTCTCTCAGCACCTACCAAATCTCACACCAATACCAGTTTAAGGAACAGTTGAGACAGTTGCTTTGAGAAGTTTGTCAGCCCCTCTGCACAAGGATGTAGATCTGTCTCTGTGAGTCTGAAATGGTGATGGTCTCACCCACTTTAAAGACTTGGAAATGTTAGAAAACTGTTTTTGAGTTTAAAAAAAAGTTCACATGCCCAAGCTCCCTTTCTATACTAAGCAGAAATGATTTAAAGGTAGAAATGAACTTAATGAAATTAAAAAAAAATTGGGGGGGGGGGNACTATATACATTGCCTGCTGCCATACTGTAATTTCCACTTCCTTTGGGATAAAGCATTTGTTTCATACATGCGTATGTTTTGGCATAAATAAATGCATGTCAGCATTTTATCCATGCAAAATCTTATTAGTCCTTTAAGACATACGTTAAAAATTACCTTCAGTGTAAATTCATCCATGACTCTTCCAAGTAGAATCGTTAATATCACTCTAAAATGCATTCCCATAGCACTTTATTCATGTCAAGCTGTCTCTTATACACATCTGGTGGACTGCAGTCCATGGTGTCACAAAGAGTCAGGCATGACTGAGCGACTAACACACACACACACGAGGTTCTCAAGGCAAGAATACTGAAATGGTTTTCCATTCCCTTCTCCAGTGGACCACATTCTGTCAGACCTCTCCACCATGACCCGCCTGTCTTGGGTTGCCCCGCGGGCATGGCTTGGTTTCATAGAGTTAGACAAGTCTGTCGTCCTAGTGTGATTTGATTAGATTGGCTAGTTTTCTGTGAGTATGGTTTCAGTGTGTCTGCCCTCTGATCCCCTCTTGCAACACCTACCATCTTACTTGGGTCTCTTATCTTGGACGTGGGGTGTCTCTTCACGGCTGCTCCAGCAAAGCACAACCACTGCTCCTTACCTTGGATGAGGGGTATCTCCTTTCCGCTGCCCTTCCTGACCTTCAACGTGGGATAGCTTGTCTAGGCCCTCCTGCACCCGTGCAGCCACCGCTCCTCGGGTTAATACCTACCAAATAATTTTCTGCAATTTTGATTGGGATTGCAATTGAATTTATAGATAAATTTGGGAAGAGCTGATATTTTGATGATATTAAGTATGAACATGTATTATCTCATGAATTTAGTTCTTTGACTTTGTTAATCAGAGTATTATTGTTTTCTTCACTTAGATCTTGCATATATTTTGTGACAAATTCCTAAATATTTCATATTTGTAGTGCTAACATAAACATTACTGTTTTTTAAGGAATGTTTATTGAAACATGATATATTCAGTCCTTTCAAATGTTAAGTTTGATTGATACTGACGTATCAAACTAAGTAATCACGACCAAAACCAAGACACAGAATATGTCCATCATGCCAGTAAGTTCTTTGTCCCTTTGTACTCAATCTTCTTCCACTCTCAGCCTCTGACAAACATGGATTTAATTTCTCTCTCTATTGTTTTACCTTTTCCAGAATATTATAGAAATTTAATCAGATTGTATTTAGCCTTTTGTATCATCTGGCCTCTTTCAAATTCCACTTGTTCACTGTTGGTATATAGGAATGAAATTACTTTTTAAAATTTTATTATTATTATTATTATTTACTTTACAATATTGTATTGGTTTTGCCATACATCAGCATGAATCTGCCATGGGTGTACACATGTTCCCAATCCTGAACCCCCCTCCCACCTCCCTCCCCATACCATCCCTCTGGGTCATCCCAGTGCCTACAAACTGGGTATAATCATTATTATTTCTGGGAGATTTTTTGTCAATTCTTTTAAATTATCTATATAGTTGATCATGTCATCTGACAACAAAGACATTTTTATTTCTTCTATTCNACATGTTCCCAATCCTGAACCCCCCTCCCACCTCCCTCCCCATACCATCCCTCTGGGTCATCCCAGTGCCTACAAACTGGGTATAATCATTATTATTTCTGGGAGATTTTTTGTCAATTCTTTTAAATTATCTATATAGTTGATCATGTCATCTGACAACAAAGACATTTTTATTTCTTCTATTCAAATATGCATCCCTTTTATTTCCTTATCTTATTGCACTTCTAATTCAGTATTGAAGAGGAGAGGTAAAAGGGGGCACCCTGTCTTGTACCTGATCTTAGTGAGAAAACTTCAAGTTTCTCACCATTAAACATTATAATGTTTAGATGTAGGATTTTTGTGGGTATTGTTTATAAGTTAAGGAAATTCCCCTCTCATCCTTGTTTCCTGAGAGTTTTAACCATGAGTGGAACATGCATTTTATCAAATGGTTTTTTCTGTATCTGCTGATATGATGATGTGATTTTTCTGTTTTAGGCTGTTGATAATTATATTCACTGATTTTCAAATGTTGAAGCACGTGGTTGTTGTGTATAACTTTTCACCTGAATGTGGCTGCGTACAAACTCACTAGCTAGGTCAGAAGAAGCCTGTAAGAAATTGTGCTCACTCGGGATGACTTGGACTTGCGTCAGGGTCCCTTCCCTTCTGCTGTTCTTCCAGGTCCTATTGTGGTCTCTACTGCAAATGGGTTTCCTTGAGCCATGAAGATTGCGTGGTTGGAGGGTAAGGTGGTCTCCATTTCAAACTCTAGAAGAAAGTATTACTTCCTGATGGGAGTGACCCATCTCTAGTAACAAAGATTTAAGAAAGTAGTAGATTCAGATGTTTAAATAACAAATTGATAATTTATCTGCTGTCAGTAGAAAAAAACACCACATCAAAGAGTGANCGGGGGGGCTGGGGGGGGGACACCCCGCCCACACTCAGGCGGGGGTGGGCGGGGCCCCATCTCTGCCCAGCTCAGGGATTGGCAGGCGATGTCACTCCAGGAAATCTTGCCCCTCGCCGGCAGAGGGGCCGCCCGGAGTCCCAGCACTGGCCCCAGCGGCCACACTGCACTTTTTGCACAGTCTGGGGTGGGAAGCCCAGGCTCCCGATCCCCGGTCCCGGCCGAGCACAGGGGCCGGGCTGTGGCCTTAATCCTAAGGGCGACCCCTCCCGTTCTCGCATCTCAGCAATAAATATGGACTAGTTTTGTAGCTGTTCTGCCTCCGAGCGTGTGTGCGCGCGTCTCAACCGGCACTGGCCACCGTCCTGTGCTGGCGTCCCCTGAGCACCCCCACCGCACCGTGCCCCTAGCCCCCCAGCTACGCCGCTCCTGTCCCTAGGGTCCCGGGCCTGTTTTTCTGGCAGCCTCACGCGCAGTCCTGCTTCGGGCTCACCTCCACGCATGTGCGCGTTCCTGGTTCGGGCGGGGCCAGACCATGGGCGGCTCCGCCCCCATCATCGCCCCGCCCCCTCGGTGTCCAGTCCTCTGCCGCCCGCTTTCGTCTCCGCCGGGTGAAAACCTGGCCTCTCCAGGGACTCCACTGCGTGTTCCCTACTGGCTTAAGGCCGGGAGGCCCCATCCTGCAGGCAGAGCCGGGAGGCCCCATCCTGGGACCGACGGAGGGTCAGCCACCACAGGTCAGGAACAGGTTGGGGACACAGCGTCGGGTCTTCCTGGAAGGAGGGAGCCGTGGCTGCCTCTCTGTACCTCCCCCATTCTGGACCCAAAATCCTGCGCTGTTGTGGTGCCAGCATCTGGGTTGGGATGCCTGTGGGAAGTCAGGGTAGTGTGGGCGTTTAGGGTGTTGCTGTGTGCGCATGTGTGCATATTTGTGGGCCTCCAGATGGGTGTGTGTGGAGGAGGGGGGTTGGTAGAGGCTCCAGTCTCGCAGCTCGAGGTGGGTCAGGCACAAGGCCTGGCTGTCTCTGGGAGCTAGCGTTAGTCACAGGCTTACCCGCCAACTCCGATCCAGGCAGGGTTCCTTATGTGGTAAGTGACAACTGTACATACACATCCTTCATGTTGCAAAGGTCGCCACAGGCTCCATGCCAGACCCACTTGTCTAGTGTGCATTTTGCTGTCCACATCCGCCCCTGGCCTTATGGAGGGAAGTGAGTTTGGAGTGCAGGAGTTGGGCCAGATGTGAATGTTGGGGAATTACAGGACTTTCGTCCAGGTCTCATCTCCATCCCTTTTCCAGGCAAGCTCCCCTTCTCTGCCCAGTCCAGGGTCTCTCCTCCCCAGGCCTCAGGAGGGAGGTCCCAGCAGGATCAGCCCTGTAAGGGCAGCTGGGTCCTGGGACTGCGTGTTCTTCAGATTTCCAGCCTGCAGGCCCTTTCCAAACTCCCAGATAATAAAGGGCCCGGGTACCTCTGGGCCCACACACCCTCTGCGTTTGCTGAACCCGCCAAGGAAGCCTCCCATCCTGCCCCTGACCAGGAGGTAAGGGCTGGACACTGACCCTAGAGGCAAGAGTGGGAGTCAGTCACCCCAGGAACTGTGCTCTTCTCAGGACTCTGGGGAGCTCCCATCAGCCGGTGAGCCTCCGCCTGGCTCTGGCTTATGGGGGACGGGAGGCCCCCTGGTCTTCCTGTGCTGGCTCTGGACTCAGACCCTGGGTTTGCCAAGGTCTTTGAGACAGCTGCACTCTGGTCTCCTCCAGCTTTGGCCAGCTGGGACCAGCAGTATCAGCTCCACCCCATTTGACACCAGAGGAAACTGGTCCAGATTGGCAAGTGGGAAGATGGGGAGGTGCGCAGCCCTGGAATGAATCAGAATGACGTGAGCCAGCAGAGGGGGCAGACTACCCCAAGGGACTCCTGACTAGCAGCTTGAGGGATTTCCCCTTTGTTCCTACACACAGCCCCTGCTGGACTCAGAGGTCTCCCAGCTCCTTTTTTCTGTGCGCTGCTCACGAGACTCCAAAAACCTTCTCCAAGTGCAGCCACTGGGAGCACTGCTAGCTGGTAGAACCATGCTGCACAACTCCAGCCACAGGGAAGCCATGGTCCATGTGGGTAAGTACTTTACAATCCAGATTTTGGGTACTGCGTAGGATGGGAGGTATCCATGGGTCCCTGGCCTTGCAGACCACATACAAGTCTAGTCACAGCTCTGGAGCGTCTTGTTTCTTGTGCCCTGCCTGCACTGGATTGTAGGGACAACTGACTTGCCGGCAGAAGTGAGCCGCAGAATTTACTTGCCTTTCGGTTCAGTCTTTAATGTACTTTTGGCTATGCTGGGTCTTCGTTGCTGTGAGAGCTTTTCTCTAGTTGTGGCGAGCAGGGGCTGCTCTCTGTTGTAGAGCGTGGGCTTCTCATCGCAATGGTTTCTCTTGTTGTGAGGCACGGGCTCTAGACACAGACTCAGTAGTGGTGCACAATGGGCGTAGTTGCTCCACAGCACGTGAGGTCTTCCTGGATCAGGGCTCAAACTCATGCCTCCTCCATTGGCAGGCTGATTGTTTATCACTGAGTCACCAAGGAAGCCCCTGGTTGTTTTATTTTGTAAAAATTTGCAAGGTCTCCTGTGCACAGAGGCTTCCACAGGGACTAGCATGAACTGTGCTTGCACAGACCAGACTCTCTGGGGATGACAGGACACAGTTTAGTGCCACTGTAGACAGAGGAGGTGCCCCAGGAGCCAAAAAAGGGAGAGACTGGGGGCAATCAAGGATGACCTCCCAGAGCAGGAGATTCCTGCTAGTTTGTCTGAGAGCAAAGGTAAACCAGCAAGCGCAGATGTCTGGAAGCCTGGAGAAGGTCCACCCGGGGCTAGGTGTCCAAGCGTGGCGAGCCAAGGGGAGGCTGTGGGGGTGACGGTAGGGAATGAGCCAGTCAGCTTTTGATGTCATGGTATGGGCTCTTGTCACTCCATAGTAGGGGGCTTGGAGAAGGAAATGGCACCCCACTCCAGTGTTCTTACCTGGAGAATCCCATGGGCGGAGGAGCCTGGTAGGCTGCAGTCCACGGGGTCGCACAGAGTCGGACACGACTGAGCAACTTCACTTTGATGCATTGGAGAGGGAAATGGCAACCCACTCCAGTACTCTCGCCTGGAGAATCCCAGGGATGGGGGAGCCTGGTGGGCTACCGTCTATGGGGTCGCACAGAGTCGGACACAACTGAAGCGACTTAGCAGTAGCAGCAGCACTAGGAGGCTATGATTTCCAGCTTTTATAGCAGCAAAATCGACCCCTGGCTTTGATTCCTTGCCGCTGGCCTGTCTGTCCTTTTCTCCACAGATAAGACCCGGAGAGAGGAGGACAGGGAAGGGGTGTGGGCAGCGGCAGGGGGAGCCCTGGCCCCCAGCACCTCCTCCCCATTCTCCACTGCGCCTCCAGGGGCCTCGGGCAGCATCATCCCCGTCTACTGTGCTCTCCTGGCCACCGTGGTCCTTGGTCTGCTCGCCTACGTGGTCTTCAAGTGGTAGGTGGTCTGGGCACTGCCCTGGGGTATCCCCCCCGCCCCATCTGGACTCCTAGCCAGCTCACCATCTCAGTGAAGGCTGGAGCAGGCTGGCAGGTTCCCCCTGCTCCCCACAGCTGGCGCTCACGCAAACAAAGGCAGCAGCTGGCCAAAGCTCGGACCGCAGAGCTGGGGGCCCTCAGCAGGGACCAGCTGCATGGGGACAGCAGTGTCTTCCGGGACTCTCCAGCCGCCCTGGAGCCCTGTGCCCCCAGCCAAGGTGAGCCCTTTCCCCTACCTGTCGCCCTTTAGACGTGCCCAGCCTCATCGTACCAGAGTCTGTCTAACCTTCGCGTGCCCCTCACGTCTCCCTTTCCAGGGCCACCGCCTGAACTTGGCTGCCGGCTTTACCTCCACCTTCCTCGGCAGCAGCAGGAGGAAGTGGAACGGCTCCTGGAGGTGTCGGGTGAACCGGCCGAGGGCTGGCGGGGCCTGGCGGGCCACCTGGGCTACCAGGCTGAGGCAGTAGAGACCATGGCCCGGAGCCCGGGGCCCGCCTCTGCCCTGCTGAGGGCCTGGGCTGTCCAGGAAGGCAGTGGCGCCACACTTAGAGCGCTAGCAGACGCCCTTGCTGCCATGGGCCGTGAAGACGTGGTTCGGGCCCTGGGTCCCCCAGCCGAGGGTTGCTCCGTGGTCTGAGTCGTGGCTCCGCAGCCTGGCCTCTCAGGGAACCTGCTCTGGTGCTCCCCACCACCCCCACCTCATACACCTTCCCCTTCATGGGCTTCCTGGCATTGGTGACCTCGGCTTGTTCTGTTTCAGGGGGACACACAAGATCCTGGCACCAGTCACCTCCCCTCCCCCTGCCTTCCTCCAGGACAGGGATCAGGACACGGGTGGGTGACAGCCAGACAGGGAGCAGCAGTCTTGCCCCCCCCGATCCCCACTCCACCTCCCCATACTTACTCTCAACTGTTTTTTCTACTTTTGTACCCCATATTAAAGGCAACTCTGGACTGTTGTTGGCTCTGTCCGGCTCCGTGGGCCTGGGAGACAGTTGGGTAGCTAATGTGGCAAAGGCCCAGGAAAAGGCTGGAGTCCCTAAGGTGAAAGGCACCCCTTACACGGCAGGCAGTGTGCACCTGCAGAAGATGGGTGAGTTCTGCAGGCAGAGTTGAGTTCACATCCTGCATCTGCCATTCCCCAGCTGAAGTGTGTTAGGAAGCACTTTCCTTTTTGAACTTAAGCTTCCTTAGCTGGAGAATAGACTGGTACCTTCAGAAGCCTCCCACCTGCTGAGACTCTCAGGCCTTAGGTTTGAGATCATTTTCCTCATCTGGGCTATGACTAGCTTCAAGGGGAGGCTGGAAGCCTGCCCCACTCCTGGGCAGGCAGTAAGAGGTTGGCTGGTCCTGGGAAACTCGGACTCTTGTTACCAAGGGCCTCCAGGCATATTTAGGTGAGAAAAAGGAAGACTGTTCTCCTTTCAGGACCCACATTCCGGACTCAGGAGAGGGAGGTCCAAAGATGCTTCCACACAAGCCAAGGAAAGGCAGGTCATCCCACCTACCTGAGGACAGGGCAGCTGCAGCCAGACCACCTGCACCCCTCGCATATGGCTGCCCTGAACACAGGAGCAGCAGGTCCGTCACTGTGCTTTCAGTGTCAGCTACAGCAGACAGGCCCTGCCTAGGAAGGAACAATGCTACATCCTGGCATCCATCAGGATCAGAGTACTGAAGAAATACAGCCACCTAAACTCGGCAGACTGGATCCAGCCACCGTCCAGGTGCCCAGGTAGATCCCGTCCCCTCGCTGAGATGTGACCGGTGTTGGGTATGCTGGGAGACTGCTGCAGCTGCTGTTCCTCAGAGTTTACCAGGGCTGCTTAACCCTGTAACTCTTATCCTTTAAGATCAGGGCAGGTTTGGAGCCACCCTCACCTGGAGATGACCCTTGGGCAATAACCCAGGAGAGAAAGGCTTGGTGTTCAGTCAGCTTTAAATAGGCCAAAGCACTGGAGACATCACACTGGCAGGGAGTTGGCCAGAGGACTGTGGAGGATTAGATCAGCAATGAGTGTGAAATCCTGCATTGAGAGGAATGAACTGGCCCTGGATTAGCCAGTAACCCTCATGCTACTGAGGGGATTTGAGCCTAAAGGTTTCAAAGGGTGACTAGAAGGGAAAGATTTTGACAAAACAAGAACAACAAAACACTCCAGGGGAAATGAAGTAACAGAATTCCTCTTCAAAGTGGTCCTTTCTAAAACCTGGCAACTCCCTGGTCACCACCCTTTAACAAAAGGCTGCCTGGATTTCCTGGGAAAGCATGAAACCTGGAGCCTTGTGTAAAAGCAAGAGTTGGGCTTGGTTGCAGTGCAATGGCTGCACCTTTGCATGGGGAACCTGCCCCAAAGAGAAGCGCTCCTTAATATGCTCAAACATGCCGGCTGAGGCATCTTCCTTAATAGCACTGAAGTGTCAAAGGGGTTAAATCAGGGTTCCTCCATCTGATATGATATGCTTGTGTTAGAGTTAACGGTGCAAGGCTGTAGCCCCACGGGAAATACTTTGGCTACCTTGTTAAATAGCATATTTAATGGGTATGCCTTTAAAATGTTTTTTTTTTTTTTTTGGTCTCTTTTCACAATCTTTGATACAAAGATAAAGAGTTACTGAGCCTCTATGAACCTCAGTCTCCTCAATTCTTGTGCCTCCGGGCCGAGAGGATCAAAGGAGTCCAAACAGAGCACTAAGTGCCCAGCAGGCAGTGAGTGTTCCAACTGCTCTACGCCCCCAATATCTGGCAGGCCCCAGCTTCTTCCCCAAGGGCATTGCTGCACTGAGCAAAACCCCCCCACTGAGGAAGAGGTGGGACCAGCCTCCTTGCAAAGAGGGGCTGGGCCCCAGGCTTGCATGAACGCCCTGGCCCTTCTCACCACCCGGGCAACTGGTCCATCAAGGGTGTGTGTGTCTCCGCTGAGCCCTGCGTCCTCTTATCAACTCAGCGATGTACCCCTTTGATGGGAGCTCCCTCTAGGATCCAAGCCCAGTGGCGGGGGGCATGGTGGGGAGTCGGGGAACCCAGACATCAGATGAGCATGGCTGGGAAGTCACTTCTCACCAGCCACAAGGTACAAAGGCAAAGACAAGTGCCGTTCTCCTGAGTGGCCTATTAACCTAAGTAAAGAAGCCCAGCGCCAGAGAGGTGGCAGGTCTACTTCCTTGGCTCGGAAATGCACGTGGTAAGATGCCTAGCTCAGTCACAGTAGGACCTATGGGGAAGGCCTGGGATAAACTCTAATCTCAAGGATTAACCTCAGACTTCACACACCTATGGCCACCATCTTTCTCAGTGCCAACACTATAGACAAACGCGCCAAGTTCTTTAATTGATTTTATTTTTTACATAAAAAGTTCAGTAAAAATTGGATAAAGTAAAGTGATTTTAAGCAGTAAATCAATCTTATCAACATAGCACAAGGCTGGCCGAAACCACAAGGCAGCCTGCTTTGGAATATTTACATGATAACAAATTAAACCTTGCAGGAGAACTTAAACCATCCTTACAAAGTCTTCTGTGATCCTAGCACATAGAGGCTTAAAAGCAAAACAAAAAACAAAACCCAGGAAAAAACAAACAAATTATTTTCAATATATTCACATATACATTAAAATATAATACAGATGGTCAGATTCGGGGTAGTGGGTGGGGATGCGCATGAGCCTGCGCGCTGACAGCACCGCCAAGGAGGAGACCCAGGTTGGAGTGGGGTCAGGCTGACCAGGCCTCAGAAGGGAAGGTCTCAAGGGCCTAACCCCTTGCCTTGGATGGCCTCTACCAACAGCTCACAACCAGGGACCACGTGTTGTAGATGGAGCTCAGTATTGTGGCTTTCAGTTGAAACCCGCAGGTTTGAAGTCCCCAGGGTGTCCTGTCACCTGTAGCACACAGCCCTGACGGTGAGGTGGGGAGAGGGCCCACAGGATGCCTTCTCCCTGCAGTCTCTCCGACCAGCTTGCCCGGCCTCCCACCCTGGCCCCGTAGGTCACTCTAATTCAGTGTCCTCTTTGGGTTTGTAAACAGCCCCAAACTTCTGCATGTACTTCTTAATGTACTCCTTGGTTTTGTGTTTCACATTCTCATTGCACTCCAGGTCCTCAGGGTTCTTACAGTACTTCAGCTCCTTATTCATAACGCCATGAGTCAGCTGTCCAGGACACAGAAAGAGACCACAGGCCACCAATCAGAGTGGAAATGATTCAGGGGGGAAGGCAGTCTTCTGCCCCAGGACCCTTCTCAGTGAGACTGGGAGGTGAATTAGACGCAGGGAGGTTGTGGCAGGCTGGTGCTGAGGTCATCAGAATTCAGCTCAGCTGTTAGAGAACCACTACCCTCCAGGAGGGTCGCTTCCCTTCCCAAATCTTCCCCTTATGTTCCTGGGTCTCCAGCCTGGGCATGTGGCAAGGAAAACCTCCCCTTTTATGACGAAAGGGACCTTTTTAGAAGGTCCAGTGTGCCGAGAACGTTGTCAGACCACAAGCAGGGGAGAATACCTTGCGAGCTAGGTGTTTGAAGTCTTCGGTTGTGGTAATTCTTCCCACTTTGCAGTCAGGTTTCCGGTAAGGGTTCAGGCACTGGACGATGAACTGGGACATCTGCAGGCAGGGGGAAGAGAAGGCAAGAACGTTGTCCTGAAGAAATGTNGAATACCTTGCGAGCTAGGTGTTTGAAGTCTTCGGTTGTGGTAATTCTTCCCACTTTGCAGTCAGGTTTCCGGTAAGGGTTCAGGCACTGGACGATGAACTGGGACATCTGCAGGCAGGGGGAAGAGAAGGCAAGAACGTTGTCCTGAAGAAATGTCGAACGGCAGCAAGCAGAGCCAGCCTGTCCTCCCCTTGCCCTCACTCGGGCTGGCTGGTGTGGGTAGAAGGAGTCTCTAGTATGCCAGTGGGACAAGAGAAAAGGATCCGGGGGAGCCCCAAGAGGGACAGGGCTCCCCCGGATGGACTGGGCAATGGAGGGACAGGAGAGCAGGACCCCACGCTGAACCTCATGGCAGCCCCAGGTTTCAGCTAAGGAGTCTCCTGTCTTTCTCATAGAGAGACTGTAGCTAAAGTCTCTGGCTCCTGCAGGCAGGGTAGAAAGGGCCTTTCTGTGCTACCAGGAGGCTCAGTGACCCCAGGAATGCAGGTATTTTGTTACTGAATTGAAGACTGCTTAGATTCTGTAAGTGTTGGACTTCATGGGATTTACACAACATCAGTGTAAAGCAGACGGATGGTCGCATGTTAGAGCAACTGGTTGGAGACCATCTGGGGTACTTCCCACGTCCCCCTAAGCTGTCTCTGTAGTGTCTGTCGTAGCCCGTAGCTCTCAAGAGTGATCTAGGTGCAGGACCTCTGGAAGTATCAGGGGCACCAAGCCACAAATTTGACTCCAGAGGACAAAGGGAGCGAGGCGGTGAGTCGCTTCATCAGGGAACACCATCAACAGGGTCTACCCATTCCTGAAAGTGAGCTTTCAGACACTCAAACGACAAGGCTGTATCACCAGGTTGGCACTAAATAAATAGCTGCTAGCTGGCTGAGCTGAAATGCTGATCATTTTACACAGTGACAGTGAAACACTAAGGTTCATCCTTGAGGAAGGCTTTTGATCCCAAGTTTTTCTGTGGTCTTCTGCTTCCATACTCTCCCTTCAATCCGTTTCCCTGAGTACAACAGGGGATTTCATTATTCCCAGCTTAAAATCCTGCAGTGGTTCCCTATAATTCAGTATGAAGCAGCACAATGCTGTTTAGCCTCATCTTCCCCGACCCTCACCCCACCCTGAGCCACAGCCCCCCAGAGTCCAGGAAAGGGATGCCGCCTTCTGCCTGCATTGCATATCCGGTCAATCCCAACCCCTGACTCAAGAGCCCTTCCTCACACCCTGAGTAGTGGCCTCCGAGCCCCATCACTTCTTTGCAGGTCTGCTTCCTCCAATGGACTATGAGCCCCTTCCATGAATGAAGACTGGAGTTTAGAATCTGGATGCCCCGAGGCAGGAAGGTTAGTGTTCTGAGAACTGGAAATATATACTTCTAACAGCACACAGAGAAGCTGCTTTCTCTCCATCGCTGGAGGATTAGGCAGCCACCAAATGAGCCGTCATGGAGATCGGGACTCTGAGCCAGAAGGCCCAAGTTCAAGTCTTCTGTCTAGAGCCTGTATCCTCTGAACCTCAAGAGCTCCTCCTCCAGAAGAGGAATGACAATTCTGGTGCCTCTACCTTGAGTGCTGTTGTGGGGGTAAAATGATACAATGGACATGAAAGTGCTTATTATCCAGCTGCAAAGGACCATACCCATGTGTCACCAAACAACTGCACAGTCCAGCCACAGAAACAAGGGCACACCCAAAGGCAGGGCACCTAGTACTGCAAACAGCTGTGCCCACTTTGGACAAGAAGGAATGGGGCTCAAGTTTAAGTTTTCCAAGCCTAGTGCCCACACCCCAGCCGACCTTACCTCTTTTCTGAACACCTCTTTGCTCTTCTTAGCCAGCTCACTGGAGGTGTCGGCTTCTGCTGTCTTAGGCTTTTTTGAGGTCTAGAAATGGTGAAGAAAACACCATGGAGCAAGGATGAGAGGTCAGGTCAGTGATGCCCCCAGATGGGACACCCAACTTTCAGTATTATTCACAGGATCCTAATGGGGCACAACCTGGAGTCAGCCGAGCTATTGTTACCACTCTCACTTCATGTCTAAATCCAGCCACCTGGCTCAAGCCTCATTTCTATAAAGCAAGTTCTAATTCTCTATCCTAAGAGAAAGTTGATCTTGGGTATAGCTGGTAAACATCTGTTTCCGGTTACCTCTGCAAAGGACTGGGCTGTGTGACTTGGACCACTCAGGTCCCTGTTGTGAGATGAAGCACCCCACGTTGTGAAGTTAGCCCCAGGCTCACCGACTCCACCTCTCCCATCTCTTGACATTCCAGGACTGTGGGACAAAGGCAGAATGTGCTTCCCACCAGATCGTGGTCCAAATACCACGCTCCACATCCTAGTCTCCTAGACTGTAGGAGACAGTCTCAGCATGCAGGAGAGGCTCCTTCAAGGCTGGCAGCCTCAGTCCAGGAATGGAAAGACTGAAGAGGCATCAAGGTACTGGGGGTGGAAGGGGAGGAGACGAGAGTCATCCAAGTCACTGACCGGATGACTAGATTCAAAGACAGAAGATCCTCAGTCTTAAGATGCTGAAATGATCACACACTTAGGAATGCTTCCCTCCAGCACTGCGAGCAGGGAAGCTGCCAGTCCCTGCCCTCCCCACCCCCACCCCAATCAGGCACTGCAGAGAGGGAAGGAGCTGGCAGCCCTGGCATTCAGAGCATCTGCCGGGCAAGGCCATCTTCCCACATTTTAGATCACCGCCAGTCATCAAGCCCCTTCCGAGAAGTGTACTTGTCCATGGGAAAGATTATGAGCACCCCCCTTCGAATAGAACAGGCTTCAGGTGGATGTAGGAGCTGCAGTTGGCATTACAGGTACTTCAGGTTTTTGCTGGCTGCTTACAGCACAGTTTTTTCTCATCCCAGCCTATCACCAGTTCTGACTCCTCTTTTTCCATCAACAGTATGAAGGTGCTGGTGATGAAGGGACAGTTCAACTCCCTCTGCTCTGGACTGGCTCCAGAGAAAGGTGGTGCAGCCCCTGGCTTCTGTAAATCAGCTTTCTCTGACTTGCTATAAACGCTTTGCATATTTTCCCCTTTTCTACTTTCTCTGGCTGTGGGACCAGGAAAGGGAGGGCAGGGTAGAAAGAACACACAGATTCAACCTCTGGTTTCAGGAAACAAAAACGCAAATTTTCAAATGTTTTGCTTTGAGATTTTGTGGTTATTTTTTTCTAGCAGTAGAGAGTATGGGTGTGCTCCACAATAAGACCTCACTAGCATGGGATCAACTACACCCTGAGTAAGCCAAGATAAAAGATAAGTTCATCACACCCTAAACTATTCTCTGGTGGATCTCAGAAATGAATAGCAACAGCAGTTATCTACAGAAAATCCCTCAAGGTATGACAACTACCTCAATGCTCTGGGTCCTATAGAGGAGGCCAAGCTCTCAGTGAGGGCACTGTGTAAACAGGCACGTCCTGCTTACACAGTGTATGTGTTCAGAAAGCAAAATAATTCCAGTGCATTTCTAATTTAATCTCTGACTTGGTGAGGCTGCAGGGCTTTAAAACCAGTTACTGAGCACATTCACCTGAGCTCTGTCCAGGAGCCTGGTCCGGAAGAAGTTGAGCTATCAGAAACACTGCATGTGATTCAACCTAAATTCTGCAACATGCGAACCTGTACACGCCAATTCAAAGGTTAAGAAAGAAACGTCCTTGAAAACAACAACAAAAAAAAACTCAGTATATTGTTTTGACGTTCCTGCCACCTTTGATAACAAAAAGAGCAAAATAACTTCAGTTTGGTTCTAGACCAGGCACTATATACCAAAAAGAGGCGTGGGGGGAGGAGGGCAGGAAGTGGGGAAACAGGAACAAATTGTTTCCACAGCACTTTCAACAAACAGGGGCTGTTCCTGGCCTTTTTCATATCCACTTGGGTCCTTAGCCCCAAGTGATGCCTCTGCATGAATCTTCAGCGTCTCCATTCTGAGTTCCTCACTTTGCCTAAACTATTACAATACTCCTCAATCTGGGTTCCACTGCTACCAACCTCATTTTTTCAAACGGGCCTGTTTCACTTAGGGGACACACTTGACTGCCGGACTCACTGCTTTAAAAGCATCCCTGGCTTTTAATCATACAATAATCACACTGGGAGGACACCAAGATCTTAGACCATTAAAATCTGACATACTTTTCCATTTTTGTGTCTGGCTTACTACCCCATATGTACCCAAACTCTCATCATAATCAAATTATTTTTATTGTTCTCTCTCTATATATATGCTCTGTCTTGTTCTGACTTTATACTTTGCAAAAACTACTTTATTTGCCCAGAATCCTCTTTCCTGCTCAGCTTAGCTATAGGTCAACTCATGTTTTCTATGACATATCACTGGTGCATTTTCTTAGACCATTAATCACTGTATTCCCATAGCATTCTGTACATTCTTCAACTACAGCAATTATCCCATTGTTTTAGGTTTATAGATGTGGCTATTTTCTTAGACTGAACTTCTTGAAGACTAGTACTCAGATTTATTTTTCCTTCTATGTGTAATACCTCAAACAATGCCTATGAATTAATGAAAATTTACAATATTATGGTCTTCACTTCCAAGGCCTTTAAAATCACAATGAAGACCCTAAAGATGGGGAAAAAAAAAAAAAGAACAGAAGGAAGAAACACATACCCCACAGGCATCCTTCTGTCTGAGATGCTAGCTGGGTGAATACAGTAGGACACCAGTGAGGAAGGTGATCCAAATAAGTCCCTGGTTATCATAGTCAGACTAGGTCCCCATGATAGAGACTATGGTCTTAGAAGAAATCCAAAGCCTCTGACTTGTGCAGGAGATGCGGGTTTGATCCCTGGGTCAGGAAGATCCCCTTGGAGAAGGAAATGGCAACCCACTCCAGTATGCTTGCCTGGGAAATCCCACGGACAGAGGAGCCTTTACAGTAGGACACCAGTGAGGAAGGTGATCCAAATAAGTCCCTGGTTATCATAGTCAGACTAGGTCCCCATGATAGAGACTATGGTCTTAGAAGAAATCCAAAGCCTCTGACTTGTGCAGGAGATGCGGGTTTGATCCCTGGGTCAGGAAGATCCCCTTGGAGAAGGAAATGGCAACCCACTCCAGTATGCTTGCCTGGGAAATCCCACGGACAGAGGAGCCTGGTGGGCTGCAGTCCACGGGGTCGCAGAGTCGGACACCACTGAGCACACACGCATCTGCCTCTACAAGAACTCTCCCACGGAAGCGCCACGCACTGGAAGCACCGCGCACTGCTGGTGGACACGCACAGTGACGCAGCAACTCAAGAAAACAGTGGACAGTTGCTTGAGGAGTCAGACGCACAGATTAACATTGTCTAACTGGCCCAGCAATTCCACTCCTAGGTATCCACCCAAGAGAAATGAAAATGTATGTCCAAAGACTTGTACACCACTGTTCATATACCATTATTCATAACAGTCAAAGAGTGGAAACAACCCAGATGTCCATCAATTGGTGAATGGACAAATAAAATGAGGCACATCTAATATAATGGGATATTAGTCAATGCGAAAAAGAAATAGGCTACCAAGCCATGAAAAATTATGAGAGAACCTTAAATGTATACTGCTAAGTGAATGAAGTGAATCTGAAAAGGCTCCAGAGTCCAAATATATGATATCCTATAAAAGGCAAAACTAGAGACCAGTAAAATGCTCAGAGGTCGCCGCGGGTGGGGATGGGGGACGGGGAGGTAGGACACGATGAAGAGGGAGCACAGAGGACTCCCAGCACGGCGAGGCCACACGCTGCACTCCAACAGTGGACACATGCCTCGACATGCGTGTCCAGCCCACAGCAGGACCAAGAACCCTGAGGCAAACCAGACTGAGTGAAAACGATATACCGATGTAGATTCAGACTGCAATGAGCGCACCACACCCTGGCAGGCTGTTACAGTGGAGGACACTGTGCCTGTGGAGTGACAGGAGATGTATGAAACTGTACTCTCAGTTCAACCTGACAGGAACCTAAAACTACTCTGAAAAATAAAATCTACCAAGAAGGTAAGAGTTACGATAAGGACCTTTTCAGACAAACAGAAACAAGAGAACTCATCACCACTAGACCTGAAATACTCAAAATATTAAAGGAAATTCTTCAGACTAAAGGAATGCTAACTATAACACTAAACAAAGAAAAACATATCCCTCAAAGTGAATAAAATATAAAATGAGGTATGGATTTGCTTCCACTTTAATTCTCTCTCACTCCAATTCCTTCCCTACTTTTCTCTCCCATGTTTCTCCACTGACCTAACTAGTTAAGTGCCTCTTATTTTCAAAATCAAATACTATTCAAATCTTAGAACACAGATATATTATCTTTGATTTCATTCAAGACACCACCTCCTTGGAGACAATGAGTCCTGTTCCAAGTGAAAAAGGATAAACATTGTTAATTCAACTGCTGAGAGTCACATTGATTTACATGACCTCTAATCCTAATTCAGCTGGAAGCTAGGAGCATCCCCTCAGCTATAACAAGCACAACTGTCTCTAAATATTATCAAAAGTCTCCTGAGGAGCAAAATTGCTCCTAGTTGAGAACCCCTGCATTAAAAAGCTAACAGTATTTATCTCCAGAGAGGGAATATGACGAAAGGGGAGCAATAAAAAGAAACTAAGCGTTTGTTTTTTTTTTCTACCATACCTACTGCTGTACCGTGCGGATCCCCTTCCACCTCCAAGCATGTTTCATACGCCTAATTCTCCAGAACAATAAGGAAAACAGAATTCCAAGATAGCATGGCTAATGGTACTAAAAAATGACAAGACAGACTCCCAGGAAACAAGTAAGTCACACTCACCTTCATGGGATTTTCATCATATGTTGGGGTTCCCAAGTCCATCTCAGCTTCATGCTCAAGGCTGGCATCATCTCCTGGGCTTTCCCAAGTAGGAGGATCCCACTGAGTCTGCCTAGAAGAAGGTAAGAACAGCCATGCTGTCATGGCCAGAAAGCAGAGGACCCTGGCATAGGTATCTCTGCTCATACACTCATAAAAGTATAACATGCAATGAAACACAGAATAAGTCCGCTCCACAAGAGGGACATTCTTCCCAACAGCAATAACTATCCCAGAGACATGTTGTTTAGGCCACTGTATTTCTATAGCCAACGTTGTGGCAACGTTTACTAGGTATCAAAGACAACAGTAAAACCAAATCTTCTGTCTGGCTTTCATCTGGCTCTTAATGTCCTACACAAGGATTCAGCAAAGGCTAAGGAAAGTACATGCAGTAGGCACCTGCCTATGCCACCCCTTTGCAGGTGAAGAGATCAATCATAACCGTACCTAGCATGTACTTGGAGCAAAATAAAATAAATCACAACACCCTCCTCACAATCCTTGATCATGTGAGAAAACTCCTTCCTGCTTTAGGAGTCTTCTTGTTTTTATTATTAATAATAGTTTTGCTCTTCTGGTTTGATGATTGACAAAATGGAAAAGATGTGATGAACAGGTTAAAAACTTGTGCCCTCTGCTAAAAATAGTCTCAACTGACAACAAAAAAAAAAAAAAAAAAAAAGAAAGAAAAAGTTCAACCATGTTAACTCTTTGCATGTATTTTTTCTTTTTTCTTTTGGCTGCACTGCAAAGCTTGCAGGGATCTTAGTTTCCCAACCAGGGATTGAACCCTGGGATCCTGGCCCAGAGTCCTAACTACTGGATTGCCAGGAAATTACCTCACTGCATATTTATGGTTGTTTTGAAGGTAAGCAGGCAAAAGTGGCTTTGTTTTTGTTAAAAAACCTAGATCTGTGAAGTAACAAGTAGAAGTAAGGAAACTCACATTCAGGAGTCAGAAGTCAGTTGTCACAAGAAATGCTTTAAGGGGAATCACTTAAAATGTCAAAAGCCTCCAAGAAGCTAGCAACATACCTGACAGGTCTATCCTGTCATTACAGTCCTGTGCTTTTCTACCACAGCAATTTTTAGTCAGCAACATTAAAAGCATTTGATATAAGTCAGTTCTGTAGATGATTATGAAAGTATCTTTAACCGACAGAATTAATTTAAAAAAAAAGGGCTCAAGATTTCTATTGTAATCAAAGAACCACATGCAGTTGTGGGTTTTATTATGGGAATTAAACAGAGAGGGAGGTATTTTGCTCTCAGGTGCTAGCTGAAGAAAAACTAGAAAAGTGCAGACATAAATAAGAAATACAATTTTTTTTTTTTCCTGGAAAAAAGTGATAAAGTTTGCTTTGGTACTGAAAAAAAAAAAAAAGTTCTAGTAAAATTTGCAGACATTGATTTTTAAAGTCACAACACTTTCAGTCAGCAGTATAACAAGGGCTTGTTTTATAAAGACATTTTTACAGGAGTAATGAAGACCTAAGCAGAAAGGGAAACTACTTGATTGTATGAAATTTTTCATTTCCTTCTGTCACAAGACATTACCAACAAAAATTTGCAATAATTCTTGGATTAAGAGATCTAACGATACTAACAGAAAATGGTAGATGCCGCAAACAAGAAATTCACAAAAGATAAAAATGGTCAATAATCTAATGAAGACTTTCCATCTCAAAAATAAAAGAACTGAAAATGAAAGTAAGATTTCTTATCTACTATCTTACATGAGTTAAAGAACCTACATAAAGAAAAAGATACCTTTGTATATATTTTGTGGGAGTCAAAATTGGTATGATTTTTTTTCTTTAAATGATAAGCTGATAATACATGTTAATTTCAAATGTATATCACTTTTGACCAAATATTTTGCCTCTAAGAATCTGCCTGAAGAAGGTAGTAAAATTATTATTAGCGTCCGTAAGAATGTCTAGGTTTAGAGCTATATATAGAATAGTGGAAACCTATCCATCGGAACGGGTTAGAGAAAATTTGGTTTAGTCACACAGAAGAGCAGGGGCTAGGGGAACTTCTTCTATAAAGGACCCGTGGCCTTGTAGACCAAATGATCTCTTTCACAACTAGTCTACTGTGACTGGAGGATGGCAGCAGCCGTAAACAATTCCTAAATAAATGGGTGTGCTCCAAATCACTTTATTTGCCAAAACAAGTAGCCCATGGGATGGGCATAGTCTACTGACTCCTGCAACAAATAAGCAAGTATTAAAAATGATGCAGTTTTATATTAATTGATAAGGCAAGTTCTATAAATAGACTGGTAAATAAAGCAGATGACAAAACATGCATCCCAACAACTTACATTATATACCAATGTATGCATGCAAGTCGCTTCAGTCATGTTCGACTCTGTGCGACCCCATGGACAGCAGCCCTCCAGGCTCTTCTGTCCACAGGATTCTCTAGGCAAGAATACTGGAGTGGGTTGCCATTTCCTTCTCCATACCAATGTATACAGAACATATATATATTCACATAAAGCTATCTGCCTAAAATATATTTTTAAATTCTAAGAATAAGATAAATCAGGTTTTTTTATATACAGCATGGGTCAAAATAAGACTCACGAACCAAATTAAGTTTACTCAGAACAAAGACATGCCCATTCATTTATGTACTGTCTGGCTGCTTACGCAACAACAGAAGAATTGAACAGTTGTGCCAAAGACTGTTAGGCATGTAAAGCCTAAAATACTTATTTTCAGGCTTTTTACAGAAAAGGTCTGCCCATGACCCGAGAAATCTACTATGCTAGAAGAAGTTATTACCATTTTTAAAAGATTCCTTAATTTTCTTCAAAAGTCTTGCAGATTAAAAACATCAGAATGTTAACTAAAAAGGACAGAAGTCTAACATATGTTCTAACATTTATGATGTGTTTCTGGAAAGCCAGCAGCCCTCAAGCACAATTAACAGCTAGTAACAAGTCTATCAACATAAAACTCTCGTGGAGGCAGCTTCTTTGGCCACCTGAAAGCTGACATGGGGATCCAGCAGCTCTTCTTACCTGGTGACCACGTGGTAGTAGTAAATCTTGCCTTCCGGGTCTCGGGCTGTCTTCCAGTTGGGAGGTAAGACAATGGTTTTTGGTTTGGGAGGAGACGGGGGTGGTAAATCCAGGAGATTATTTGTCACAACCATTTCAGGCTAAAAAGAAAGACACATACAAGGTCCTGATCAGTTGATCAGTGACATTTCTTTTTTTTTTTTCTTTCACTTTTCAGCTACACCACATGGCTTGTAGGATCTTAGTTCCCCAACCAGGGATCAAACCCACAACCCCTGCAGTGGAAACATGGAGCCGTAACTGCTGGATGGCCAGGGAAGTCCCGGTGACATTTCTTTTAATTTGGCTGAAAAGGACAAAAGTAGTCACCTTAAGCAGTATGTTTTAATAGAAACATTACATATACGTCTTAAAAAAAAAAAAAGAAGAAGAAGGGTACAATCTGGGAAATGATCAGAGATGGTTTACATGAAGAGCTGTTAGTAATCTATCAGAAAATTTAGAGCAGGCTCCAAGTTCACTATCCAATGCATCATATTTAAAAATATTCAGCAGCTCATTATCTAGAACAGTATTTTTTGATCTTAAAAAAAAAAAAACCAATGCTAAATGGCATATAACTAACTCCAGGGTACTGACTAGCTGAATGGACTTAGGACATAACTGTGATAGAATGTTAACATTTATCCATTATTTATTTTCTATGTTTGAAATCTTATATTTACATTTTAAAAATATAGAAATGGGTGACCAGGTTGGTGGGTTTTTTCCCCCCAGTTTAAAATGTTTTTCCTAAACAAATAACTTTTAAAAATTTAATGCTACATTATGAAAAAAACATAAAAACTTCAGGCTCCTCTGTCCATGAGATTCTCCAAGGCAAGAATACTAGAGTGGGTTGCCATGCCCTCCGCCAGGGGATCTTCCCAACCCAGGGATCGAACCTGTGGTGTCTCCTTCATCTTCTGCACTGCAGGAGGATCTTTACCGCTGGGCCACCCGGAAGCCCCAAAACTTTATAATCACTGTTATAAACTGAATTCTGCCTCTCTCAAATTCATATGAAGCCCCAGCCCCCAGTGTGACTGTATCTGGAGACAGGGCCCTTAAATATGTAATTAAACTTAAATGAGGTCATAAGAATGGGGCCCTAAGCCAACAGGTAGCCAATGACAGTTTTATCAACTGAAATATTTCTTACTGGCTGTAAGGGCTGGGGCTGCCCTGGTGCGACGATTGTAGTCACGGCTGCAGTTGGCTGTACCACCACTCCTTGTGGGTGAGCTGTGAAAATCTGTTGTCCCTGGATGTACTGAAGACTTGGCTGGGCATAACTCTAAAAGATAAAATGAAGAAATTCACAATTCATACATTTCTAGCTCTAATAAAGCAGTATCTGACTTCAAGTTGACATATATCTTGACTGGAAGAAACATTCATTAACTTCTTTAAACGTTCAATGCGAGTATTTTACTACCAATTTGTAAAACAATCTTTTGTAAAAAATGAAGAAAACTGACAGCCAAAAACCAATAATGCCCATTCTCTTAGTAGCTGTATTTAGCACGGTAACATTAATTCTAAGCCAAACAGGAAAGGCAAATTACACACATACAAAACTCAGCATAAGAAGGTCCAGTGNACGTTCAATGCGAGTATTTTACTACCAATTTGTAAAACAATCTTTTGTAAAAAATGAAGAAAACTGACAGCCAAAAACCAATAATGCCCATTCTCTTAGTAGCTGTATTTAGCACGGTAACATTAATTCTAAGCCAAACAGGAAAGGCAAATTACACACATACAAAACTCAGCATAAGAAGGTCCAGTGCAGTGACAGTTATAAAACAACTACTCCAGGAAAAAACGGATCAACAATAACCTTACAAGCAAATGTATTATATAGCCATCAAAACACATATACATAAAAATACAGAATAATTTGGAAAAATAATTAAGAATCATGTTAAACAGAAAAACATCAAAAAAAACTTCCAAATTCAAAATACTTAAAATATAGAAACGTGGTAAAAGAGATCATAAAAAAATGAAGGTAGTTAATACAGTTTAGGTTTTCAGAATCAAAGCAGGACACTTTAAAAACGGGGGGGGGGGGAAGCAGGATACTTTGTTATAGTCTTCTGAGCAAAAGTTTGGTACAGCTTCATCACACACACACACACACAAAACTAACAGAAGTAAAAATTACTTCTTTTACTTCAATACTAAGTAATGTATACAGGAAACATCTCAGGGAGTCTCTGCCATCACAATTCACCTTTAAGGGGTGATGAGGAATGATGGGAGGGACACAGCAATGCGATGAAGATGATGCCTTAAAACAGTCTTCTTTTTAAGAAAAGCTTAAAATGTATCGGTTTTACAAAATTATTTTTAAAACTTGATTAAAAACCATAAAAATAGTCACCTTCCCTCCCTCACTCCTCAATCCCCCTGGGGGAAACCAGCTGGAATACTGTCAGCAGTCCTATTTAGAGTGGAGTAAGGAACCAAGACCAGCTAACAACATGTGAGTGAGCTTGAAAGTAACCGTTCCATCCTCCGTCGAGCCTTCAGATCACTACACCCTGCTTAACGGCTTGGCAGTAATTCTATCAGACTCTGAGCCAGAACCATCCAGCAAAAGTGCTTCTGAATTCCTGACCCACAGAAACTAAGAGATAATTACTTATTATCTTAAGCTCTTAAATAACTTGTGACAAAACAGATAATTAGTATATTCAAAATTAGCAGCCTAAAAGTGCTCAAAGACAGGACTCCCACCTTCATCACATTTATAGAAAAGAGGGTTTCCAAAATTAGTTACCTGCACAATCGGTGGAGTTGTCTGTGAATAGGGTGACGTCACACCATAGACAGTTGGACAAGCCTGTCCTTGGTAATATATGGTTGCTTGAGACTGTGCAGGAGAGTACTGCTGCTGTACGCTCACGGATTGTTGGTTTGAATCCCAAACACTGTAATTCTGTCCTTGGACTGGGCCTGGGGCTGGCACTGGCAAGACAGTGACACTGGAGTCTTGGTGTACCACACCATCACTCTGGGCCACATACTGTGAACTGGAAACCTCCACAGGGGCTGCCGCATGTGGCACCACTGGCACAGGTGGAGGGGCAGCGAGGGGTTCTGTAGAATGTCCCACCAAGGGCTGGGAGTGATCATAGGCAGCAGGAGAACACACAGGCTCCATGCTGGGTGTGGGGAGGAGCACCTTTCCAGCATTTGGATTGCTGGGATCCACATAGGCCTGCATGGGATAACCTGGTGGGTAGCCGGCAAAGGGGTGATGGGGGGCACTGTAGCCAAGAGAGTCATAGGGCAGCGGAGACGCCATCCCCAGGTTCTGCATCTGCTGCTGCTGTTTCTGAGCCTCCCGCTGAGCGACCTCTTGCTCAAACAACTTCCGACGCTCCTCTGTAGAGAGTTTATTGCGATCTTTAATTCGTACTTTCTTTTTAGAAGTTGGTGTATCATATCTAGAAAGAAAATAGTAAAGCACCACAAAAAGTTTTTCCCTAAATCAGAGGCATAACCAAAGCACTAGTAAATGTTATGTCCCTCAATGCTAAACCACTAACCACACCAACTCCAATTTGGCACTGGCTAAAAATCATAAAAAAACAAAACAAAACACCCCATGATAACTATGAGTAGAAATCGATTACCAAGATAAAAAATACTTTCATTCTGTGATTTGCATTGAAGGTATTACTAGCACAGTAACGTGAACAAGGCGTAAGGAAAACCAAAACGAATTCGTATGATACAGACTGTTGACAAGGACAAAAAAGGGGAGCGTGGGGCATAATGGGCAAAAAAAATTCTACACTCTTTAAATTAGTAAGAATTTTATATGCTTAACAAACATACGATCAAAATATGCAATGGTCGACTGCATATCTGAACACCAAAACCAAACTGAATATGTAACAAAAGCTATGTTTCTCAGAAATAAATACACCAAAAGATGTGTATTCTTTAAGTTTTCCTAAAGAAAACGGTAAAAATTACAAACATTAACGAAAAACTTTAGAAAAATATTAAAGAATACCTAACTAGACAGAATATGCAAATACTCAAAGCAAAGTGTAAGGAAGAGTAAATGTGAGAAAAAGACAGGGACATCCCAGAAGATCAAGTAAGGATCTGTTCTACTTGCTATCAAGACTTAAATATAAGACAGTCACAGGAGCCTAGTCACAGATCCTCCCATATGTGAAAACCTGTCGGGAGAGAGGCGGTACTGCAGATCAGTGGAAAAAAGAGGAGCTTTCAGAAGTAAATGATAATGGGGCAACTGGGTATTCACTTACAAAAAAATGAGACCAGTCCCCTACAGTAAAATATATACAAAAATTAACTCCCAATGGATTAAGGACTTAAATTTCATTATAAAAAAAAATACACACACACAGAATCACCTTAAAAGTAGGGAAGAATTTCTTAAAATATTGTAAACACTGACTATAAAAGAAACATATAATACTATGATATACTCAAAACATCATAATTAATACATCCTGAATATTTAAATATACAGAAAGAATCAAAACATAAGTCATAAACCAGGGAAATATACTTGCAGAATATTTAGAATATAGAAAAAGAACCCCTAGAACTTAAAAAGACAAAATTTAATGAACACATAATAAAAAAAATCCTGACAACGCATTACATAACTACTGCATCTCAATTTTTTTTTAAAGTATATTTAATTTAAAAAGAACTTGTGAACAAATGTTTTCTAGTTCCCAGGAGGTGATCATGTGGCCTGTTTTTCTACCAGCATGACAAAGACAGCCTCTGCCACAGGGATCAAACATTTTGAACAAGTATGGCACAAGAGTCATTAGAAAACAAAAGTTCAGACTTTTGTTTGGAAAAATTACTATTATCTTTGAAAGGTTATCTCCCATCAACCGATACACCCTTTTAAAGAACAAATCTTTGGCTCTTCAAATAGCACTTAAATGTTATGAAGTCGAAGCCATTCGAGTAACAGAAATCTATTAGTCTTTACAATATTATTACTGTCAAAAGAGACTATCTCAATATTTATGAATACTCTCATTACAAAAGCCCAGGTCGCCCCAAATCACAGGTGCGCTGCTTGGGCTCTCAAGAAATGGCTTGCTCGAGACAGAGAACAACGCAGAGGCCACTCACCTGTCGTCTGGCCTTTTAGTTCCCCGCTCATAGGCAGAAGGCGGCGGTGAGAGGGAGCCCCTTCGTTTCCGTTTCTCTTTAATTTGAGTTTGTTTGTCTGGGTCTCTCTCTCTCGACCTGTTAGGAGTCTTTGGGGCAACTGTTTGATCTCTGAAGCCTACAGCATCCCTTCCTCGTTCGGTTACTAAAGGAAAAGGGTTTTAAAAAAATTTACTTGAAGCCTTTTCTCCATACGATAGTGTATAACTGTATGATAAAACTTCTATCCAACAAATGGATCAATGGACTCTCCTTCACATACCCAGTCCTGAAGGTGGACGAAACACAAGGTCTTGTATGCTTGTGTGCTTTACTCCCTGAAAGACTCTTCCGTGAATGCCCTTTTCTACCTTTTTCCACCAAAGTCTCAGTTCAAGCTTTCATCATTTCTAACAAGTTCTGTGGAACACACACATGCAAGATGTTCCCAATACCTTTAATAAGGCTTCTCAATTCAAAATGCAAAAGCCTTCCACTGCCCTTATCATGCTGCATATTTACAATTTGTAGAAGAACAGCTTGGCATGCTAAAGCATGACCACCTCAACAGAAAAGTCTCTTATTAAAAAAAAAAATGGCAGTAACTAAGGAAGTTATTAAAGCCAAAGAGCTACATCTCAAAGAAACAGATGCCAGCGTGCTACTCAAAGATGGAAGCTAACCTTCTTCACTCAGTCTCTAGAATGGTTCTCACCCAATTCCACCGCCACTGCTCCAAAAGCTGCCCTAAAGTACTACTCAGAAGCATTATTATCTGGTTTCACTTTGATCTGCCCAAAGACTATTTCCTCCTTCAAATCTAGGTTCCTTTCCCTTGTGTTAATTTCCTTAAAATGTGGCCATTTCTTCACTATATATGTGTAAAATAAGAAAAGGCATCATACCAGTAGTATGTATTTTGACTCTGTACCTTTGAATATGTGAAGCAGAGAAATCATCTTATATATAAAAGCTGATTTCCTCATATTTTAAAATGAGGAAAAAGCTAGACTACATATTTCCCAAAGTATCTCACAATTTTTCTAAATGTTAAAAGTTCTAAGCTTTTTAATTGCTTGATACTGAGGGTTAACATAGAAAATCAATGGGCTTCCCTTGTGGCTCTGATGGTAAAGAATCTGCCTTTAATGCAGGAGACCCGTGTTCAGTCCCTGGGGCAGGAAGATCCCTGGAGAAAGGAATGGCAAACCACTCCAGTATTCTTGCCTGGAAAATTCCATGCACAGAGGAGCCTGGCAGGCTACAGTCCATGGGGTTGCAAAGTCAGACATGACTGAGCGACTAGCACTTTCACTTCACTTTTTTCACGCACAAAATATCTCTGAATACCTACTTGTGCTCTCCTTTTCAGTTTGACTTTTCTTCGGAATTCGATACACCTCCTGCAAAAACACAAACCAAAAGAAGGGTGATGAGTGGAAGCGATAACTGCTTTGATTTCACATTGGAAAAAAGAAATGGGGAGGAATAGTCTGGTATTTAATTATTCTTCAAAAATTTACTTATATTTGGCTTTAAATAAGAATAGATCCTGGTCCCTTAAAAATATATAACACAAATACATATTTATTTTTAAACAGCTACCAGGCTTGCATGACTTCATTAGCCAAGTAGCAGATTAAGTAACTAGGGCATTATTTCTGGCAGGAATACACCTCCTGAAAAATCCTAATTTCCATAAGCTGTCTGCATACAAAATTAAGTCATCTATAGTTTCTTTACCGAGAGTATTCATACGAACAATTCGCACATCTCACTTGCCACAGCTACTTACAAGAAGAAAAGGTTAGTAATAACAGTTTCACATCTCAGAAAAGTCACATGTGTAAAGCTAATTCCTGCTTTTCAGTATATATTTCCTACAAATACAGAATCAATCTTGCTAATGACTAAATGTAATTTACTCTTACACTGCTGCTGTTATTTTTAAAAAGAAATGTTTTAGATCATTGTGGCTCTTCAAATACCATCTAATACTCTTATCAAGATTCTTCTTGAGAAATATAAACTAAGTCTTGAGGTAACTTTTCTTGCTGTATGAACCTAAAGCCTAGAAATGAACCTGTTTCCTGAAAATCTCTCCCTGTTTTAAGTCCATCAAGCAGCTCTTAGACACATTCTTCCTTAGTCACCTGGTTGAGTGGGCAAAGCACAGCCACACATTCTCAACAGCACATCATATAAAACCCTTGCTTTAGAGTTTTTTTCAAATACTGACCACATACAATATGACCTGGTAATCTCATTTTTTAAGGAACTGTACTCCAAGGAAAATCTTTCTACATGATTTCTGGTTCTAGCAACATCTGTGGAAAATGAAAATAACCCATATATCACACAACTGAGGAAAGGTCAAGATGTAATATTCAGCTGCCATTAAAAATGCCAAATGTGGACTATACACATACATGGCAATCTATATGAATATATTTTAAGAGAACCCTTTAATAATACTCCATGCACGCTGGCAAATTATCTGCTATAAAGATGATGACATTATCCAATGTGCACTTATCCTGTGTGCCAGGTGTCATGCCAAGCATTTCAAACACATAATCTTATTTGAGTTTCAAAACAACTCTCATAGTTTGTTATCTCCATTTTACAAACGAGAAAACTTACTTAAAAAGTTTAGCAACTGATGCTATCAGAGCACTTTTGTTCTGACTCCAGAGCATATCTGTCCAGATGACGAAGTGGCATTATTCTGGAAAGGAGTGCTGTTTTGTGGATTTATGCACAAATGTAGTAAAAATCCACCACCCCACCTAGCCTTTCCTATGTAGGATTTCCACTAGAGCTGCGATTCTCTACTCTGGCGGCATGATTAGATCACTCCAGGAAACTTATAGATGGACTATCCCAAACAAACTGAACCTAAAATTCTGGGAATGAGTTCTAGGCATCTGTATTTTTTGGAAGCTCCCCAGATGATTCTGAAGTCCAGAGCAGATTAACAACCACTGAACTACTGGCTTCTCTTAAGAGGCCTCACTCATTTCTTCCTCATAAGGGAGAATCTGACAAAAGAACTACGTTAACATCCTCAGTTCAGCGCCATCTGGGCTGTTCCTCCTCTTGGACTGCATCTGCCTGTAGAGAGGACTCTATACATTGTACACAATGTATAGAGAAGACTACACATTCCAACCTATCCCTCTTCCTTGACTATGTTACCTACTGCCAATAGGTCAATGAGTGGGTCTAAACTGGGATGTTTTCTTCCAACAGTCTCAAAAAGTACGCATGGGAAGTTTGTTGGCAAAGCACTCCAGCACATTCTTTTTTTTTTTTTTTTAAACATATTTCAAATGAACTCACAGAATAGACTGTAGAAAAAGGATTAAAACAAAATTACAAAATAATACTTTAAGATTACTTTTTCTGGAAAGTATAAAAATTTAGCACTGATTAGACTGTTCTTTAGCTAAATAAGACTGAGAACAAAATACAATGAGTATAATTAAATTTTACCTTTGATTATATAGATATCAGATTATATATTCTGTGATAACAGATTTTTTTTTTTCACAACTAAGACTAGACTATTTCTCCCTGTTAGCAAGTACAGACAGAATTGTGTAGTATACATCAAACAAATCTTTCTTCCTAAATGATGGCAAGACTAAGAATAAAAAAGAGAAAGACTCTGAGCCAGGTGCCATTTTTATTAATGGAAAGGCACACACACACAAAAATGTGAAAGCAAAGTTATGAGATATGGAGGCTCGAAGTTAAGTGCCAACTTCAAGTAAAAGGAATTCTAGGAGAGAAGGAACTATTCTGAGAAATATTGAAGGTGATTTTTTTCAGGATTTAAGAAATATAAAATACTTCTGATTAAAAAAGCAAAGAACATCAAATGAAGCTGGGCAAGACTGAAGGCAGGAGAAGGGAATGACAGAGGATGAGACAGTTGGATGGCATCACCAACTCAATGGACATGAGTTTGAGCAAACTCCAGGAGATGGTGAAGGACAGGGAAGTCTGGCATGCTGCAGTCCATGGGGTCGCAAAGAGCTGGACACGACTGAGTGATTGAACAACAAATCAAATAGGCAACAAAAAGATTATGACTTGGCAAGTTTGCATCTGGGTTTATTGCTGCCTTCTCCCCCACAATCTCATTCTGGCTCATATTAAGATAGGTAGAAAACTGCATCCATCCAATGGAGTATTATTCAGCCATAAAGTGGAATTAACTACTGATACATGCTACAGCGTGGATGAAGTCTGAAAACACTACGCTAGGTCAAAGCACTCAGACACAAAAAGCCACACATTTCATAATTCTATCTATCCTCTTTATCCAGAGATTCTGTATCTGTAAATTCACCAGCTCACTAACATTTATTTGTAATTCCGAAATCATTATGTTGAGAGAAAACTTCAACTCTTCCCCCCAAAAGATGAGTCAATTGGTGACGTTTTTGTTATATTTTTTCCAAATAATTAACTGATAACATGATGCAACACTCTTACCCAAGAGTACATGAGAATCTTTTCATTACTTTCTCCGAAAATGCTTCCTGTATACCAGTATTCTTGTGTATTTCTTTTCCAACTTCTTCAATATTATTTTTACTGACTTTACCCCAAAGTCTGACCTGCAGCCTGGTTCTTTAAGTATCCCTTCAACCCCAGCTAAGAATGGCTTTTCACATTTTTAAAGGGAGGGAGAAAAGGGGAGAGAAAAAGGAAAGAGAAAGGGAAGAAAAATCCCTTAAAATTTAATCATGGATCATAGGTTGATCTCTACAGCATTAAGGGAGAAAAGATACTTGAACAAAACACTAAAACGGTCATTTCTGTGATTGAAGAACGGCTTCCCTGGAGGCTCAGATGGTAAAGAATCTGCCTGCAATGCAGGAGACTTGTGTTCAATCCCTGGGTCAGGAAGATCCCCTGAGAAAGGAATGGCTACCCACTCCAGTATTCCTGCCTGAAGAATGCCATGGACAGGAGTCTGGTGGGCTACAGTCCATGGGGTTGCAAGGAGCTGGACACAACCGAGTGACTAACACTTCACTTTGGTAATTATTAGCTACTAAAACAGAAACAGACTGAAGGAAATCTGAAAACTATTCAGCAAAGGTACTTAACATGGGTTGTCCAGGAAGGGTATTTCAGTTCAGTTGCTCAGTCGTGTCTGACTCTTTGCGACCCCATGAATCGCAGCATGCCAGGCCTCCCTGTCCATCACCAACTCCCGGAGTTCACTCAGATTCACGTCCATCGAGTCAGTGATGCCATCCCCCAAATCACTGCAGATGGTGACTGCAGCCATGAAATTAAAAGACGCTTACTCCTTGGAAGAAAAGTTATGACCAGGAAGGGTATAGTAATCACTATTTTTGGATCAGAAAAAGGAGTGGAAAGAATGTAGGATTTAAATCAGAAGACCTGAATTAATTTTCAACTATGTCGCTTAAAGTTAAATTACAACCTCATAGGCATGTTTCTTTCCATTTTACAGTTGATAAAAACACCACCACTTACTTTACAGGGCTGTAAAGATTACATGACACTCATTCTAGTATTTCCTGACCACCTATCAAATACAATATACATACTATGGATTCGAGCAGCAGTGTGGTACCACGGAAAAAGAAGGACCTTCATCATTCAAATATTTATGAAGCACCAAACTACATACCACACTCTCTCAGTGCTCTGGGGAGACTCGAGTGACCACGACAGACCCAGGCTTTGCACAATGTACAATTACGAAATGTTATCTGCTGTGACTGGAAAGGATGTTATGAGAGCACAAAGAAAAGGCAGAATACTCTGTCTTTGAGGAAAAGGAATGACTTTCAGGGGAAAGGATAAAACTTAAGTGAGAAGAGACATCTAAATGAAAGTCTTCTTAGAAATGAGTCAGAGAGTGTGTGTGTGTATATGTGCATGAACATTAGTAGTATCGTCCCACTGGTAGATCAGAAACGTTTGTGGTGCGAATGTATAAATAAATAAGGACCAGATAATGACATGGTATGCAAGCTTTGTTAAGAAAAATGGACTTAATTTAACAATGTAATGAGGAACCATTTAAAACTTTTCAGTACAACTTTGACATGAATGCAGGTATATTTCTAAAATGATCACGCTGGAGACTGAAAGTAGCACAGACTGGAGAAGCACAGAGTATCATTCACTATTCTTAAGTGGTAACATTATCACAACTGTTACTACAAAGACCGCATGATAAAAGTAACTCTTATTACAAGGATTAAAGAACAGTCTCTGCCCTTGAAGATCTCATGGTCCTGTAGGGAGAAACAGGCATTTAAGCAAGTAATTTTAGGAACCTGGTAAATCTGCTACCACTGTATAGAAATACAGGAAAAGGAAAGCTGGATTAGAAAATCACCATTTGTTAAAAACCATAGTTGCACGAGATTCAGGCCAAATCGATGGGTGGATAAATTTCACAAAAAACCAAGTATTTGTAATTTCGAAAGGTGCTCCTATATGACACGTTTTTTATACAGGGGAAAACAGTAACTTTACATTGGAGAAACCTAGGAGACACCACCTTAACCAAGCAATCAAAGTTGACAATGCCAGTAGTGAGATAAATAAAACCAAATTGAGGGGTATTCTAGAAAAATTTTAGAATATTCAAAAATGTGAAATTTATAAAGACTGAGGAACTATTTCAGATTAAAGGTTACTAAAGAGATAAAACTCAATCTAACACTTGATCTCAGGTTACATTTCTGAATCACAAATTTTCTTTTTTTTCTATAGAGAACAGTACATGCACAACTGACAAAATTTGAATGAGGCCTTTTTAAAAGATTAATAGTATTGTGTCACTGCAATTTGCTGATTTTGGTAAGAACATTGAAGTTATACAGAAGAATATCCTTGTATTTGGGAAATAAACACTTAAAAGTATCTAGGCACAGTGGGCGTCAGATCTGTTAACTTACTCCTTAAAAGTTAAAAAAAAAAATGAGAGAAAATGATGAGGTAAATTTGGTAAAATGCTAACACTGGGGAATCTGAATGAACAGTTTAGAGGAATGTTTTACTGTTTTTAACTACATTTATCACTGGAATGTGTATTACAGTAAGAATACATAAAGAATAGTATTCTTTCAGTTTTCCTATAAATCTGAAATTACATCAGTATTAAAAGAACATTAAGAAGGAAAATTTATATAGTCTCATTATGGTTATATATAAAACTGGATTATACCAACTTATCTGTACTCGAAAAACTTCTTAAGTTTCCGACTAACTTGATCATGGTCCTGAGGGAAAAACAACATTCATTATAGGTGTCTTCTAGCCCAGAGATTCTATAACGTATGTAATCTTCTTAAGATAAGTCCTACATCCAAATCACTCAAAGTAACTTATCCTAAACAGAGTCAAGGCTTTTTTAAAAAAAAAGTAACTTCACGGGCTATGAAAACATGATCATTATGTCTTTAGGGAAATAGAATTAAGAGCTCACGTAAAAGAATAAACTGTCAAAATGACTTCGTTCAAAACTGGAATGTTTAGAGCAGCCAGATTCCGCATCATTAGGCCAGGTGTTGGCAGACTTGAAGAAGAGCACAGTAAATGTTTTAGGCTTTGCCGGCCATCCAGTCTGGCGCAACCGACTGCTCAACCCTACCGGTGCAGGGTAAAAGCAGCCACAGACAGTAGGCAGAGAAATGAGTTTGGCTTTGCTCTCCCTAAAACTTCATTTACAAAAAAGGCAGTGTGGCAGATTGGGCCAACCCATAATTTAGACATTATCTGATAATAAATGAGTAAGTTATAAACCATGCTTGTCTTTTATCAAGTCAGATATTTATTACAAAAATTCAACAAAGTGGTATCCAAAATAGTGCTCTTTGGGGGCAATTCTGAATTTTAATGAAAAGGATAACTAATATTGATCCTTATGGATACAGAATAATCTTTACTAAGGATTTTGAAATTTATAGAAATTCAGGGCACATCATTTCATTTTGAAATGTTGCACAGTAGATTTCACGTATAATATTAGTTAGGAACCAAAATTCCAAGCAGCGACAAAACCTTTTTTTTTTGGCCGCAAGGCTAGTGGAATCTTAGTTCCTCGACTGGGGGTCAAACCAGGACCCTCAGTAGTGAAAGAACGGAGTCCTAATCACTGGACTGCCAGGGAATTCCCCCAAGCTCAAAACTTTTCAGTTGGGTAGCTCTGTATTATTTAAAACTTCTGTACAGAGTTCGATGCGTAACTTTCTAGGAAAATAATGTTTAATTAAAGACGTTTTGAGGGACTTCCCTGGCAGTCCAGGGGTCAAGACTTCGTCTTCCAATGTAGAGGGTGTGGGCTCGATCCCTGGTTGGGGAACTAAGATCCTACATGCCAGAAAACCAAAACTTAAAAAATAAATAAATAAAGATAATGTCTTGAGATAAAGAATAAGGATGGTCCTCAAGAAAAGTCCACCTTATCACATATACAAAATGTTCCTTAAATCACCTCATCCAGAAGTAACTAACTACTCAAACTTCATCATAAAGAGATACACATCCTATGACTTAAGTGTTCATAAAAGAGGCTCTGGAATCACTAGCCATCAGTCTCTCAGCTGTTTAACTGCAACTGATACTGCCAAATGCACAGGAACCTTACCTCTTCTTCTCATGATCCAAATGAATGAAGATTTTCCAGTCAAATTATAATTAATCATCACTTATAACCAGCTGTTTCCCTGTGAAGCGTAGGGTATATTTTCAGCACAAGGGGTGATGTACAATAATTCCGTTTACCAACAGAAATATATGCACATGCCCCTGCTGAAAATGTCGCCCAGTTGATCTGTATGTGAAAATGAATACATGCTCATGTGTAGTAATGTGCTAAGTGATGTTTCTTGTTGAGGTCTACTTTAGGAGTCAAAAATGTGTAAGCCTTGTGGAACCAAGGCAGTGGTCCTGTGTATAGAGGTATAGAAAAAGTAGCTCACTTAATCCTTTCTCGCCAGGAGTCGGGATTTTCCCAGAACGACATCCATTGTCGGCAATGGACGCACCAAAATAACGCCGGCGCCAGTGAGTTAACCACCTCTGTCCTCTTTTCACCTATTTTATTTTTCATGCATCATCCAACTTCCCAACCATCTTCCTGTTTCTTCACAGAATGCACGCTAGGTTCTTGTGTTTCTTCAGCACGAAGTTGGAAATGGAGTTGAGAAAAGGAGACACATGGTCAGCTGGTGATGTTAACAAGCTCCGTGCTGCCCTGAGAAGCTGGATGGAAAGGTTCAGGTTACAAGGGGGGTCATCATCAGGCCTGCGAGGACAGAGTCATTCCCGAAGCTCCATTCCCTTCCCTCCCACCCTCTTTCATTCCCTGGTGGTCCCTATGTCTGCCTTCACAGCTAGAGCAAGGGCTAAGAGACCTGAGGCAGCCTCTTTGAGTTCTTCACTCCATCCAGTGCATAGACAGGCCAAGTGGCACACACGTCCAGCAATGTTACAGTGGCCCAGGAAGGTCAAGGAGGCTTGGAGTGGCTAACATAACCACAGTCTTAGAGCAAGGCTTTTTAGTGTAATCTTGGAATTAACACCAGCAACTAACACGTGCTTAAAAAAGGTTGGTTGAATAACATTTTCTTTTCTGCCAATGTTTACTCGAACACATAGGTGGAAGTCAGACAGAAGTAGTTAACTCTCTCAATGCCGGGAATAGGATGGATATATACAAATCATATCAAGGCAAGGTGTTTCTCTAAAACATGTTCAAATTATGGGTCCTTAGCTAAAGTATATATATTTTAAGGACAACTATAATCAGTTTTGAAATTAGAACCATGGTAAATGTTCATCAGAATGACAGATGAATTAAGAACTCCAGTACCAATGCATAACACAGCATCACAGTTCAGTCAAGCAAAAACATTTCTCACTACTGCAATTCTAGATGGGTAACGATTCCAGAGCAGATTATAAAGTCTGAAGAAGGAAGACTTTATTTAATGACTTCCTTGACGCTAAGAACTGGGATAAATCCAAAGTATGAAGGTGAAGAAGCATATGCTTCAGGTACAAGTAAAATTTTAAATCTCAAGTCAAGAAGATCAATCTAGCACTGTGCAACCACGCTGATCTTTCAGATGGGAGGACAATAAGCAGGGAAAGAAATACTTTGGTAGGACTCAAAAAAATTTATGTCTGGAGTATGAATTTAAAGTACCAGTCATATCTGAGTTAAAGATATCCCAGAGAATAATTTATATCATTAAGATTATAATAAAAACACTACCATATAAAGAAACAAAATACTTATTCTAGATTTTAAGAAGAGACAGGTTTTTAAGAAATTAAGATGACTATGTCATTTTTTAATCGTGTCAATCAGAGCCTTCTCAGGCAAAAGTGAACTACCAGGTCTGTGACCCGACTCTCACAGAGGAGGTCTGTCAGGGCTTTTCTATCTTCACCTGTGTGCCTGTCTCCATTCCCACCTCCCTTTCTGAGTCAGTCTTCATACAGGCTCTAATAGTAGTCTCCAAACACAGGAAGGACGTCTTCCAGGGACTCCTTTGCCCTCAACAAAGCAGGCCTTAAATAAAGGTTCACACACATGACTGCCCCAGGAACTCTTTCAGTTAACTGCAGTTCCAGTCCCTGTGTTCACATGCTGTATCATAAACAGATTAACTTTCCTTTTGTATTTATAAAAGGTCAGATTTCATAAGGCTTAAGAAGGCTGAGTTTATGCTGAGCTGTAAGTGATCAAAGAGAGTAGCATGAGTAGGAGGCTCAAATGGGCAAACGAGAGCTGAAACGACACCATCCTTAAAGAAGGGTCTCAACACAGCAAAGTACAAATGCAAAAATAATCACAGTGCACAAACAACGGACTACCCATTCTGCTCAGTGTAAGGACAGCTCCCTACAGGCCCAATGGTAGGGTATAACGAGTGAGTTTTGTAGTCATAAAATTGGGAACTGAGAGGATCAGGTGTCCATTTTGCTACAAATCTGTATTCCTGGTTTATCTGGTTGTTCACCTCTGGTAGAAGAAAGAAGGAACAGAAAAAGTGGCTGGGTAGCAACCTATTCCCACAGAGCCCGCGAGACCTGGATCCCAGATCCAGGTCACTTACAATCAAGATTTACCACATCTCTCCTAGGCTCATCCTGTTATTCACGTCTGTGTTTTATCCAAGACCCAGACTGGGTTCTCTGCAAAGAAAACCCTGCACACCATGCTACACACTTGAACAAACGATTATATACGTATTAGATGTAACGGTTCCAGAACTCTGTTTTTTTCTTTCAGCCAAAGAAACAGGCTTTTCAAACTAGGCCTAGTTCAGAAACAATAATAAAACTGATATGAATCAGCTCCATATAAAGTTGTTTTTACTGGAGCAGATAATTTATGTTCAGTCATTTTTGATGAGAACCTGCTAGAGTACCCTGGGTTTCCAATTAATTTTAACTAATTTCTAGTTAATCCAAGAATTTAATTCCCAACTATTTTCAACATTCATTTTTTTTTCTTACATAGACTCTTCAAATGTAGACCCACGTTTGTAACTCAAAGGATTTTTGTTTTTAATGTGAAGACCACTTGAATGACTAAGTTTACTATTGTGATATACTTTTGCAAGCAAGGAAAAAGGGGCTATCTGTGTACTGGTTTGGCTGGTATCTCTGGTCAAAGTTTAAAAGACATTACTTATAGAAACGCGTATAGAGAGAGAGCATTCCATTTTTCAAAAGTCCACACAGCTAGAAAAGTAGGTAATCCAACTGAAAGTCTATGGAACCCTAAACCTGGGTAATTCTGATTAAAATGAACAGAAAGGTTCTCTCACCTTTAGGTCTTTCCAACTGTCCAGGAGCCTGGTGGCCAAATCACTTATATCTACTGTTTTGTCTGGCGGTTCCTGACTTCTCTCACTCTCCACATCAGATACACCTTCCTCTTCATCTTGGGATGGTGTTTCCTCAGCAATAGGTTCGTCGAGTTTTGCGCCACTGCTCTCTTTGTGTTCTATTTCAGCATCAGCCTCCAGTTCGGATGCAGGGAGCTTGCTGGCCTCCGCGGCAATGTCGCTGTCGACTTTAGGCTCGGGAAGCTGCTGCACGAGTAGCTGCTGCGGCTGCGGCTCCTCCTCTTCTTCGATGGGGACATTCTCTAACTGGTCCAGGTCCTCTTTCCCGTCCTTGCCTTCCAGCTCGCTGGTAGCATCAGAGATTGCACTGTCCATGCTATTTTCACTTATAATTTTAAGTCTGCGAAACATGAGCTTCTTGGGGGTGTCTGTGTCAGCTTCTGCACTCAGCTTGGTGGAAGGATCAGGTGTGTTGAGCGGTGTGTGAGCACGTGATGTATTTTCACTAGAATACCCATCTCCTTCACTCAGCTGAGGGATAGCAATCTTGGTTTGAGACCAACGTTGAATAATAGGAAGTACTTTGCTTTCCTCCAACATATTTTTAGTAGGAATAGGTAAATGTTCCAGAGTCTTTATAATCTAATTAAACACAATTTAAAAAAAATCACTTTGTACAGTTGACTTTTCATGAGACTCAGATCAACTCTGTAGAAACAGGGGTTTTTAACGTCTTATTAAATCAAAATCTAAGTCTTATAATCACAGACAGATTTAAATGTCATAATATTACTTTCTTCTAGCATGGAAGGAAAGGTGTTTTATTTTTTAAATATTTTTCGGCTGCACCATAAGGCATTATGAGTTCTTAGTTCTCCAACCAGGGATCAAACCTGTGCCCCCTGCAGTGGAAGCTCAAAGTCTTAACCACTGAACTGCCAGCGAAGTCCTGAAAAAATGTTTTAATAAGACTGACCAGCAAAAATATAATGTGGAGCAGGTGACTGCTCACATATTATGAGGACTAATTTGATTAATATTCTCCACCAGTAGTTCTCAAACCCAAATAGATTTTTTTTGAAAAATATCAACACTACTGGACCTCATCTTAGGTATGTTTTTCTAAAAAATCTCCCAAGTGACTGTGATTAAATGGTTGGAAACTATGCAACAAAAAATATACATTTAAATGTCTTATATACACACAGAAACACATATATTACTTAACTTCCTTAGTCTTTGACAAACAGCTGTATAGCAAAGATTCTCTCTTCATTTCAAGATAATCATCCATCCCCACTCTCTGAAATTCAAGAATTCTTTCCAAATATTTCCTCATGGTAATTTTATAGAAACCCCAAGGCTTCCCCAATTCCTATTTATTGCTGAATCTCTTGAGAGAAGGATGGAGGCAAGGCAATCACTCAATTCACCACTCTCATGTTTATGTTTTTAAAAGTATATTATTAGATGACTTTGGGATTATATTAGAACTTATGATTAAAAAGAATTACATTTAAACCGTTAGAAAATATTGTGTGGAAAGGTATAAATATAACAAGTCTACTAATGATGCTATCAATGAACATTTATTTAGATCTTTAAAAACACTTAATTACGCCTCAAAATGTTCTTACTCTTGTCATCAAAATTCAGCTCTTTACTAATTGTTTAGAACCTCAGAATTCAACTTCCATATAGCTTCCTAACTTTTTAAAACTATGGTTTTAGCAACACACTGGCTCTTTCATTTAACAGTGATGTTATTGTATCTTGCTCTTGCAGTTCCCAGCTACGTGGTACTAATCTTTAAAAGATACCATACGGAAAACCACTGGATAAACTCAACATCAAGAAAGATGTGTGTAAAGTTACAGTTACAGAAATGATACTGAGATGATAAAATTTGTGCAATTATTTAATATGGGTGATAATTACAGAGCTAAATTCATTATCCACCTGGCTTCCCAGGTGGCTCAGTGGTAAAGAATTCACCTGTAATGTAGGAGACACGGGTGGGTTCGATCCCACGGTCAGGAAGATACCCTGGAGAAGGAAATTGCAACCCACTCCAAAATTCTTGCCTGGGAAATCCCATGGACAAGAGAAGCCTGGAGGGCTACAGTTCATTGGGTCTCAAAGAGTCGGACATGACTTAGGAACTAAACAACAACAAATTCATTATCACTGATATTATCACAATGCCCTCAACCTAAATAATAAATTTAGTTGTTTTAAGAAACAAGCAGGTTGAATGTGAACTCACCTCTTCCTGAAGCTTCTGGTTACTTTCCCGGCCATCACCTAGTTCTGCCATCCAGATCCACAACAAAGACAACCCGTGACGTTCCAGAAAGGACTTCAGGCAAGACTGTGAGTGTGTGTTCTTCCATGGGGGATGGGAAGCAGGATGCAGGGTATTGGGGATTGGAGGAAGGAGACAAGTAACACCAGAGACAGCATTAAAAAGGGCCCATAGAGAGGGCTGAAAAGTTCGTTTATATTCAAAAAGAAATCTAGAAATTCTGTTTTGATGAACTCAATTAGAATTGTGCAATCAATAAATGCTTTAGAGTAAGATTATAATCTCTTTTGATACCTAAAATGTCAACCTGGACTTTACTAAAGTTCAATTCTGGAGGATTAAGAAAAAAACTACATTCACCATTTTTACTGGAAAAGCTAAACTATTAAAAAAAGTTTTTTTAATTTTTATGATCCAACTTCTTGTGCAATATTTAATAAGCTGGAACAAACATATTCCTGTTAAAACTTCTTGCTTTGAGATCATGTCGTAAAAATGGCCTTGGTATACTAATAATCAAGTGAGGAAGGAAGACCTTTTTTAAGAACTACTACACACACACACACAGGAAAAAAATCTCACCATGCTCTTTGACTAGAGAGAAAACATCTCCTAATAGAGTAAATGATGCTGAACTCTTAAGACATTTTTAAGAGTACACGTTTTCAATGTCCTATAGAACTTGCAAAACCATTCTAAAAATAAGAGTAACTCTTATTAGAATTATTCCTTTTCATCATTCTGGATTGTAATTTAAATGTCCCACCTCAAATTCAGAAATAAATAAAGTAATATCAAAGTGTTCACCTGTATGAGCTTGAGACAGGTAAGTTTCTGTTCCAAAGTTTCAATTCTAACCATTAGCCGGGATAAGCTGAGCACTTGGTTTTTATCAGAGAGACCCTCGCCATTCTCCATCAAAGCTTCTAGCTCCCCATCCACCTGCCACAGCAAGAAAAAAAATCTGGTTATAAGATAAGAACAACAACAAAACTCCAACTCATCTAGTAATCAATCTGAAAAGATGCTCAACCTCACCAGTAATAAGAAAAACAAAATTAAGACCACAGTAAGAAACCATGTTATACTCACTGTAAGAAGTCTGATAATATCGAGTCTAGGCAAAGACATGGATCAAAATGAACTTTAAATTTAAAAAATGAACTTTTATACACTAATAATAAAAACAAACTGATATGATCAATTTGAAAAGCTTCATTCACTCATCAAATACTTATCAAGCACTTATATGTCAAGTACAGTTTTAGGTGCTGAAGACACTGCAAGAAAGCAAAACAAAAAAATCTGGGGAAAAAAATGTATCAGGTTAAAAGTAGGTCATAAAAAATTAAAGCATTAGCTTGAAAAATGAAATATTTGTATCCTCTATGCCTAGCAGTTGCATACCTATGTATAAACCCAAGAGAAACTTCTGCACTTGTGCATCAGAGAATCAGAAGAATGTTCATTGAAAAGCCATTTATAAGAGCAAAACACTGCCAACAACCCAAATGCCCATGGCCAGGCTGGATAAACTGGCATGTTCACATACTGGAATATACCACAATGAAAGGAATCAAGTGCAGCCAAATGCAACACAATTTATCAATATTTATAAATTCTTATTCTTTCGTAATACTTTAGTATTTTGGGATATGAACTATTTAGTGGGCCCAGGCACCATTTTTAATATATTCTGATAAAATATAATATACACAGAGAAAAGTACTAGGTTGGTGCAAACATAATTGTGGTTTTGAATCATGAATTTTAAATCATTATAACTAGGCTCAAATTCATCTTAATTAATGAAAATAGGAACCATTACAATCAACACATCTTTGCCAACGAGAAATAAGTTTGTTTATTCCTATAGCACAAAAGTCCATGCTTGGAAAGCATTTTCTGCCTTATGCTAGTTGTAGAACCATTTTCCCTGCAAAAAGTTGCCAAGATGCTTAAAGGAGTGGTAGCTGGTTGACAAGAGGTCAGGTGAATATGGCGGATAAGGCAAAATTCCACGGCCCAGTTCATTCAACTTTTGAAGTGTTGGTTGTGACATGCAGTTGGGCGTTGTCTTGGAGAAGAATTGAGTCCTTTCTGTTGACCAATGCCGGCTGCAGGTGTTGCAGTTTTCAGGGCAACTCACTGATTTGCTGAGCATACTTCTCAGATACAATAGTTTTGCTGGGATTCAGAAATCTGTAGTGGATCAGATCAGCAGCAGACCACCAGTGACCATGATCTTTTATTGGTACAAGTTCTGGTTTGGGAAGTGCTTTGGAGCTTCTTCTCAGTTCAACCGCTGAGTTGGTATTTGCCGGTTGTTGTAGAAAATTCACTTTTCGTTGCGCATCATAATCCGACAGAGAAATAGTTCGCTGTTGCATACAATAAGCAAAGATGACAATTCAAAATGACAATTTTTTTGATCTAGGGTCAACTCATGAGGCATCCACTTATTGAGCTTTTTCACCTTTCCAATTTGCTTCAAATGCCAAACAGTTATAGGGTGGTCAACGCTGAGTTCTTCAGCAACTTCTTATGTAGTTTTAAGAGAATCAGCTTCGATGATTCCTCTCAACTGATCATTGTCAACTTCCAATGACCTGAGATGCTGCTCATCTTCAGGGCTCTCGTCTCCTTTGCAAAACTTCTTGAACCACTACTGCACTGTTCATTAGCAGTTCCTGGGCCAAATGCATTGCTGATATTGCAAGTTGTCTCTGTTGCTTTATGACCCATTTTGAACTTGGATTAAAAAAAAAATTGCTTGAAATCTTTTTGTCTAAAATCATTTCCATAGTCTAAAATAAAGAGCAAGCAATAAGTTATCAGCAAAAAAAAATAAATGTGAGAAATGCTCATTAAAATGATGTATAACATAACCACACTTATTTAAGAATGCATACCAATATCAAACAGCAAAGGTCAACAGCAAAACCGCAATTACTTTTGCACCAACCTAAGATAGAAACAATTAGCAACTAAATAGGTAAACAAGCAATGGAGCAACATCCATAGCAACCAACACTCAGGTAAAAGGGTTGGTTGCGGTGATGGGGAGAACACTACCGGTGTTCCTGAAGGGCTGTGCATGACGCTTCCTTATTATAATACCTTCTCTTCTCCACTCTAGAGATAATGTCTCCTAACTTTTTAGGAAATAGTTCACTGATTTTTAAAATAGGTTTACTTCACATATATAAATCACTAAATAATATAATTTTGTCTATTTTTAACTTTTTGGAAATGAAATCACACTGGACAAAATTTTTATGCCATATTCTTTTGCAATCAACTTTACATTTTAAGAGTCAATGAATGCTGTTGCATGTAGCTATATTATTTTCATGACTAGTTTTTTCATCACATGATTACATTTTAGTCATACTAATGTTAACGAGAACTTGAGTTGTTTCACTTTTTCTAATCTAAGCAGTGCTGCTGTGGCTCCCGATGTGCATTTTAAACAAATCCCTCTGGTTATAGACCTAGGAGTGCAACTGCTGGCTCATACAGTATACGTACATTCACCTTTAGTAAGAATACCGAAGTGTCTTCAACACTGACTAAACCCATTTATCCCTCCAGCACTAGTTTATGAGATCTGCTGTTCCTGTGTATCATCAGAATCAATTTTTACTGATCTGGTGAGTACCCAAAAAACACCTGAGAGTAGTTTTAATTTGTACTCCTCTGATTACTAATGAGATTGAACACCTTTTCATATGTTTACTGGCTATCTGGAATACTGAAGTGTCTGTGGAAATCATTTATTTTTCCTTTGGGGCTATTTATTATTATTGATTAGATGGAGTTCTCTATATATTCTGGACACTTACGATTTGATTGTTAGCTGCTGAAAACAACTATTTCCTCTCTTACGTGGCTTTTTATGCTCTTTATTGTGTGAATTAGCTATTGTTCATTTGTTTCACAAACGCAAAAGAGATTAAGGTAAGTTTCAGACTATTTTCTGTTTATACTTTACACACTACAAATCACAAATAACATCAGATAATAACAGGTATTTATTATACTTCCATCAACTAAGTATTTAATTAAGTAGTACTAGTTTATGACACCGGAGAAGGCAATGGACAGAGGAGCCTGGTGGGCTGCACTCCACGGGGTCGCTAAGAGTCGGACACGACTGAGTGACTTCACTTTCACTTTCGTGCGCTGGAGAAGGAAATGGCAACCCACTCCAGTGTTCTTGCCTGGAGAATCCCAGGGACGGTGGAGCCTGGTGGGCCGCTGTCTATGGGGTCACACAGAGTCAGGCACAACTGAAGTGACTTAGCAGCAGCAGCAGCAGTTTATGACATACCCAAAGAAGGCAATCATCTGTTCCAGAAGAGCTTATAGTTTTGTTAAGCAGATAAACTATATGTATATAGCTGCAATCATAAGAGCAAGGAATAAGAACTGTTCACCAATCAAGGGCTAATATGGGGGGGACAGGTGGAGACTACAGAGCCATTAACATATCCCTGTTAACAGTTAAAATGCACAAAACTATATTTGAGACTGCTCCTCTCTTTCCCTCTCCTTGGCATCCCCTATCCAAAAGACTTCCAAAATTGAACATGTGGGGATTTCTTTCTCTCTTTATTTGGGGTGGGGAAGGGCAGGGAGAGGGTGACGGCTGTAGCATGTGGTTTGCAGGATCTTAGTTCCCCAATCAGGGATGGAATCCAGGGCTATGACAGTGAAAACACTGAGTCCTAACCATTGGATTGCCAGGGAATGCCCTAACATTTGGAAATTTCAAGAGGTGCTATTTCTGTGATTCTATTCAACTAAACCTGACCAGAATTCAGAATCGAACAGGCCATTCAGCCAGAATTTCACTAAGAGACAAACCAACCAAAAGTGGAGTGAAGCTATTCATGAAAGTCAAGGACAGATGACATTTTTGGGATTCAGATTCATTCTGGGTCGTTCCTCTATTAGGCTAAAGTTTCATCCAAAACATTTCTGTTTGAGAACAGCTTCAAATTCACATCTGGAGCAACTCATGACTTCAACCCACCAAATGACTAGATTTCACGTTACGTCTAATTCAGTCTACAGTAATACAAAACACTGATATGGACACACTACTGTAAGAATAAAAACAAGCAAGCAAAAACCAGGAATACCTACATCTCGGTCCCTCGGAGTTGTTCCTGAATCTTATCAGGAAGGCAGAAAGTCATCTGTGATCATTATGATGCCAGCATAACACCACCCAAGAAATCACCACATTATAAGAACACTCCCCACCAACAAGACAGTTTTTAATGCAAGTTTTAGAAACACAAAATAGCCAAATGAAAGCCTTTATGTAGATTTTAGCTTAGGTTGGAAAAGACCCTAATGCTGGGAGGGATTGGGGGCAGGAGGAGAAGGGGACGACAGAGGATGAGATGGCTGGANAGAAATCACCACATTATAAGAACACTCCCCACCAACAAGACAGTTTTTAATGCAAGTTTTAGAAACACAAAATAGCCAAATGAAAGCCTTTATGTAGATTTTAGCTTAGGTTGGAAAAGACCCTAATGCTGGGAGGGATTGGGGGCAGGAGGAGAAGGGGACGACAGAGGATGAGATGGCTGGATGGCATCACTGACTCGATGCACATGAGTGTGGATGAACTCCGGGAGTTGGTGATGGACAGGGAGGCCTGGCATGCTGTGATTCATAGGGTCGCAAAGAGTCGGACACGACTGAGCGACTGAACTAAACTGAAACATGTTTAATAACTGTTTTGTGGTTGTTCTGGTAAACTATCAACTCTATGAAATAAGCCTTAATAATAAAAGTAATCAATGAAGTTTTAAGAAAAATTTCCTGTTAACAGTAAACTCCAGAAGCTAAAAGGCTAAAACCCAGTGACCCCACTTCCATGGATACACTTTAAAGAAACATAATTGTGATATGAGGCATAAAAAATCGAAAACCCAAGTGTTCATGAGTACAAGTATACGTAAATGAACAGTTATACGATGAAAAAGTAAGTTTACAACAGTTAAATGTGTGAGTATATACCTCAACATGGATCAAATTTTAAAATAAGAGTAAAAACGAACTGCAGAAATACATACATATCATTTCTAAAACTACACAAAGGCACTCAGTATGGTTAAGAGCAAAGAAAAGAACTAGGTAAGCTCTTTTCTATTGCTTACCAAATGACCTTGTAACCTCTCTGAGCCTTAGTGTTCTCATCTGTAGAGGGAAAATCTTTGTTTCTAACTTAAAAGAGCTTTTTGTGAGAATCAAATGAGTTAATGTGTCAGGTGATTAGAAGAGTGCTTGACACACAGTTACAACACGTATGCTCTCTAAAACAGAGCTGAGTGACAATACTCTAAAATCGTTCATCCTGGTGGTACAAGCATAAATGTTTCTTATAGACTTTCCTTTTTTACGCTCTTTAAATGACTCTTTTTGAGGGAATTTTTAAACGGCCCTTTCCAATGCTTCCTACTATCTAAATCTTCTTATAGAATTCAGATTCTCAATTCATTCTCTCTAGTTAATTTGGACTTACTGAAATCACCTTTTAATTATTATCCCTTCCGTGTCTTATGTCTGTTGTCTGCTCATCTAAATAGTAAGGTGGCTGTCATCTATGATTCTTAGTAGTATGGTTTCTGAAAAGCCTAGGAATGAGCTAGCTCCAATAATCACAGATAGATTTGCTGGCTGACACTTGAGGCTCCCTGGCTCCTTCACCCAGCCCTCCCTGAAGATTCGCAGGTCTAGGGTTAGGTCCCAAAACGTGCATCTTTAGGACGGACCCTGCAGGTGGTTCTGAGGAGAAGGAACACTGCTCTCACAAAGGGATCCTCAGAAAAAGACAGAGGAGGTTTGAAAAACAACACAAAATTCTGGTCCCAGTTAAGAGTCCCTTCAGTACCAAGATACCACTCACCTGCAATAGTGTCTCAGGTGTGAACTGAGGTAGAAAAAAGGCTATCAACCAGTGTATATTGGATTAAATAAAAAGACCATCTGAGACTATCCCTTTCTCACTCCTGAGTCACCTGTTACTTCTCAAAACTCACCTGATGCTCCCAAAGAAGATTAGAGATTTTAAGAACACTTGCAAACAAATGAAAAAACTAGTATTAAAAGATTAGGAACGTAGATCAGACTTATGTGAGCAGATTAACAAGTTACTTATATGTAAGATTATAAATTTTTCAGGCTTTTAAAAACTATTAGCCCATGTACTTTCAAGATGACTTCAACAGTTCTTAGTATTCAAGTGTAATCTCTACAAACTAAAAACAGCAACTGTACTTTTCCAAAATTATCTCATCTAACCCTGACTTTCTCTGGTTGTAGTTTAACTTTTCAAAGTTCAATAAGGAAAGTTACCTTCCTTCTTGAATGTGTATGGTGAAAGCTGAAAGAAGAATGGAACACTTACTGAATCCTTCTTACGAGATCGTTCTTTCTTCATTTTCCCTCCTGCTGCTCTGATGCTGACTCTGTTCTCTCCTCCCAGGTAACCCCGGCAATTAGCTGACCCACAGAAACACTTCTGTGCTTCTTTCCTGTGCAAGGAACATATGAAAGACGTCTGTTATGTGAAGGTAAACCATAAAAACTGTTGACAGTAGTATAGCAATTACATACAAGAGAGAAGGCAATCCAACCTAAAGAAAAAGACCAAACAGTTATTTCAGAGATACCGACACATCTGATACTGGCCAATGGAGATGCCTGAAAATCGCTCTTCCCAGTCTTCTTTCATTAGCTAGACAAAACTAGCCAAGAGGTTAGTAAGTAATTTCTCCATTTATGAGAGCTCCTACTAATGTATGAAAATAAGAAATCATGCATCTATTTGGGCTAAGAACAAAACAGCTTAACTAGATCAGCATCTATTACTTATACGTGAGTATTTAACTGGCACACAGAACAAAATGTATTATTATGAATACATATATAGATAATAAAATGCATAATTTGTAAAGGACACTTAGGAAATACGTGGCTATTAAGAGTTATCATTACATAAGGATGAGACACTACTAATACATATAGTAATAAATATATGTAACCATGGAGTCAAGGAAAAGTGAAAGAAAGAACAGGCCTAAGTTTACAGCCCTGGGTATAAATCACCTCTGCCAACTATCTACTTGGCAACCAGAGCTACCCAAGGAAACCGTGAAGAACTATTCCAAAAGCAAACTGATAGATTTTAGTATTTAACAATAACAATCAGAGGCACAAAAATATTTGATAAATACAGCTGGGAATCACAAACAGATCTAATTTCTAGTTTCCCTTCTTTCAAAGGGGACAGTACAAATACAAGAGAAAAAAAAAATGAAGCCCTACGTGGAACTCGGTCAATCTCAGCATATCTGACTATTGCCTAAATTGATTAGTTCATTAGGTGTTGCAAAATGGTGATACCATCACTACCTCATTTATTAGCTAAAATATCTCTATAAAGAATTCTTCTCACCAATTGTTTGAATCTGAAATAGAATTCAGTTAAGAAAGGAAGGATAAATGCTTGACTTTTTTCCCTCTTTTATTTTTTAAATCAGTGGTTACTTGGAGGGAGATAAAGGGGAGGGGCCAAAAGATGGATAGGGGATTAAGAGGCACTAACTATTATGCATAAAATAAGCAGACTACAAGGGCTTCCTGGTCGCTCAGTGGTAAAGACTCCACCTGCCAATGCAGAAGATGCGGCTCTGATCCCTGGGTCTGGAAGATCCCCTGGCCGAAGACATGGCAACCCACTCCAGTATTCTTGCCTGGAGAATCCCACGGACAAGGGAGCCTGGTGGGCTACAGTCCATAGGGCAGCAAAGAGTCAGACATGACTGAAGTGGTTTAACACATGTTGTACACACGTAACTTTTGTACTACTGCACATCAACTATATTTCAATTAAAAAACCCATAAACTAGTTTTCAAAATCACAAATTGGTTCCTTTCAATTATGACTGGTTCAGTTTTAAAGAACCATTAAACTCATAGATTTTATATAGTGTGTTTCAGACCACCGGTAGTTATTTTTCTTATTGATGCTTAAGTCTAAATAAAAACTCTCCCACTTTCGGTGAGATTCTATTCAAGCTAGCTCTGAATCCTTTGGACATGACCCTCATAATCTTTTATAACTGGTTTTCTGGCACGAGGAGATAATCCAGAGTCATTTTGTTTCATACCTGTCACAAACTTGACACCTTTCTTTGAGTGGGGTTTTATAAGACCATAATATAAATGCAAGGGGTATTTAGTGCTATTGCATCAGTTTTTGGTAGACAGAACTAGGTAACAAAAATATTTTTTCAGAGTATGATATGATATAGATGAGACAAGATTAGCCATGAGCTGATAACTGACAGATGAACTATGGCTACACAGGGATTTATTATATTGTTCACATTCACACCCTGTTGACATTTCTATAATAAAAAGTTTTAAAATTACATTAGAAACATAATTATATAAATGAGGTTCAGAGGAACATGTAGTTCCTGTACGATATCCCTTAATGGCCTGATGTGACATGCAAAAGGAAAATACTAAAACTGGAAGAGAACACTATAGACAAGAACTCAAAGTACACAGAACTTCTCAGTAATTCACATCTAAGTTTTAGATTCCTACATATAAACAGTATTTCCCCATCAGAAGCAGCAAAACAGAACAGAATCAATACTTACCCATATCTTTGGAACTGATAGTCAAATGTTAACTCTGAGCCTGAAGGAACCAGTTTGGTGGTAAAAAACCCAACTCTCAGTTGTCCATTCACAGTCCACTAAGGTGTTGTTTTTAAAAGAAAATAAATTAGTGACTGGTTAATCTTTTTTTTTTTTTAAGATCATTATCTGCCTTAATTATGAAAAAAAAAGAAGTATCTATCTTATTTAATGAGCTACCAGTTCAGTATCATCTATAATTTAAATCTAATAAAAGTAACTACTATTTTAACTTATTTTAAAACACATTTCCATACAGTAAGGATTCACTTGTACTAAAAACAGACATATAGGGAATGTTTGGTATCACTGAGTATCAGACAAATTTGTATTTATACTATGTAAAAAGTAACTATCTTCTAAGATGAGATGGGGCGTGGAAACAGGAAAACAACAATGCCACAAGTTTAACTGCATGAAACAGTGGTTATAATGCTGAGTGTACAAGTGAAACATCAGAAAAGAGCATAAAACTAGACAATTAAAATAGGGGTAAATATATCAGAATTGGACCTTGTAATTCCAAAATATCTAAGATGTAAGTTGACTGGAGAGCTCCTGCCCAGACCATTTGAACATGTTACGGATGAAAAACCCAGGCTTAAAGAGGTGAAGGGACACAGTAAAACTAGAGTCTCATGGCTAGACATGTGGCCACCAGCTGCAATCAAAACTAGAACCAGAACTTAATTAAATAATTCCACACTGGGTTCTCCTAGTCATTAAATGTTTCGGCTCTTGGGAGAGCTACATCTATTATTACAGAGATCAAAGAGCAAAAAATATCCAAGAGTCAAAACCACTATTTCAATATGAGAGGAAATTATTGATACATTTTTCTAGGGAGTGAATCCATAGCTTAACCTAAAACAGATATGTGTGTGAATATATATACATATGTATATATTCATACACACACACACATATATATACATGCTGCTGCTGCTGCTAAGTTGCTTCAGTTGTGTCTGACTCTGTGCGACCCCATAGATGGGGGCCCACTGTCTCTGTATATATATCATATACATATAATATATGTATATGATATATATATATGTGTGTGTATGTATTTTTCCTAAGCTGAAAACACAAATCAGAGGGTATGGAGATCATTAATGATTTCAAAATAGTTTATCAAACTCAGTAAGGATTTATCAGTTGTGTCAACTATGTGCCAGGCAGAGGGACCTAAAGATAACCAAGACCTGAAGTCTGGCCTTGCTGAGGTGAGAAGAATACCCAAGTGCACACCACATATTATCTTTCTCATCTGCCGCCACTCAGTCCCTTACAAATATTAAAACCACCAAATCTGGCACCTGGATAAGACGGATATATAATTGATATAAAATCTGAATACTACACATTGGACTTCATCAAAATTAAAATTTAGTTTCTCATTTTGGCACCTTAACAATATATAAAACTTATAGGCAAAGAGATGTGACAATTAAATGCACTTAGAGCTCCTGGATGGGATCCCAGACCAGAAAAATGACAGATGGCAAAATTTAAGCAAGGTCTTTAAACGAGTTAATGGTTAATAGTATTTCCTGGATTGGGTAACTGTACTATGGTTACATTCAGTAGACAGTTGGGGAAGCTAATGCAGGATAGCATACAGGAACTCAGTCCTCACTATTTATTATTCTATAAATCTAAACTTATTTCAAAATAAATCTTAAGAACAGAGTAAAAAAAAATGATTAAAAATAATATCCATGGGTATCTTTGATAAAGATCTAAAATTAATAGTCAGAACAGCAGTCGTGAACAAATATTTCAAACTATTCTTATATCTACCTCAACTTACTTTTTGAGTCTCACAGTTTGGTTCACAGCTGTGATTCATGAACCGGGAGCAATTTCCTTTCTGAGTGGCATCTATTATCTAGGGAAAAGGATAATTTAAGAGTTAAAAATGAGACCTTAAATATATGTGCATTTTGCAAAAGAAAAGCATCTGGCAAATTTAAGAGCCTTAATCTCCTGTTCCTTTAGAGAACTCTCTCATATAACTTTACACATCACAGTGTCAAATATCCAGCTTCTTAATTCTGAAGAGATCTGCTATCAACATTTCACCTCTGGGTCAAATTATCTCCATATTGATCAATGTTTCATTTTCTTTTAGTTATTTCTTACATCCTATTATACTGTAATCTCACTTCACGTGTATAAAACTTCATTTTAAAATGGATGCATGAAATACCACAGTATGTAGCTCTCAAGTTTGGGTATGTATCTGAATCCACTGGAGAGGTTGTTAAAACTCTTGCTGGGTCCACTCTAACAGTGAGAATCAGCAGATCCAAGGATAAATCCCTACAACTTGCATTTCCAGACTGAATAGAGGCAGACATGAGAATAAGCCAGTCATTACAGAAATTTTAAATGGTGCTCCTCACTAAAAAACAACTTTGTTGGAAAACAATTTTTATAAAAGCATATTTGTGTCAATATATAATAGGCTTATTGTCACTTTTAAATAGTTGAATAAAAAATATTTTCCACTTCTCAGCTTCTAATATATTGATAAATATAATCCACATAAACAAAAGCTCTTTAGAAGACATCCATGATTTTTAAAGAATTGTAGTTACATTTACATATACACGGCAATACTTCTCTCTCATCCTTTTTTTAAGCAAATAGAAAAAAACTATACACATTGTTCAGCTCTTTATTTTTGCCACTTATATTTCAGAGATCAGTCTGTATCAATGACCCCTTTCAAACTCAACAATTTCCAGATCTGCTTCAAAACAAACACATTCATGCCACTTACCTCATCATTCTTCAGGGCCATGAAATAGTAGTGGATGTTTTTGTTTCGTGCATACTCCTTTACCCGGGCTTTAAACTCTTTATGATCAAGTACCTCTCCACAATATTCCAGGACAAAGGTGTTCCTGGCCAAAAAAAGAAAAAGAAGTCTGTTAGTTTTCCCTAAGATTTATCAATAATCATGATTAAGCTCTCTTCTTGGCTTCTTTCAGTTAGCTTCTACCCTTGATTGCTCTTTAGCAGTTACTGATCTGTTTCTTCTCTATTGAAGGTATTAATTCTCAGTCTCTTCTCTCTCCCTTTATAAAAAGCTCATTCTCACCAATGATTTCAAGTATTACCTCCATATAAACAAATACTTCTCTATGCTTTACTCCCAAGTTCTGACAAGAAATGACCTAACTGGAAGTCTTCTCTAATCCTTGCAAAATAAATATGACCTGGGAATTCCCTGGGCCAGTGTGTAGGACTTGGTCTTTCACTGCTATAGCCTGGGGTTCATTCCCTGGTCAGGCAACTAAGATCCCCTCAAGACACACAGCAAAAAAATAAATGAGCATGCCCTAACATTAACCACTGGCATTCCCTGGTGGTTCAGTGGTAAAGAATCCACCTGCTAATGCAGGAGACATGGGTTCCATCCCTGATCCAGGAAGATCCCCTGGAGCAGGAAATGGCAACACATTCCAGTATCCTTGCCTGGGAAATCCCATGACAAAGAAGCCTGGTGTGCAACAGTCCATGGGGTCACAAAGAGTCAGACACGACTAAGTGACTGAACCACAAAGAATACCCAAGATAATTTTTAAATGTAAAAATGTAAATCGTTTGTGTTTGTTATGATATACTGACAAAATCAGTACATTTCTTTTTTTGGGGAGGGACCATGCTAAAAAAATACTATGCTTAAAACTTTCTTTAAGAAGTTGGAAACAAATATTTAGAACAGTTAAATCCACAGAAATGGCAGATTTAGAGGTTGCCAAAGGTAGGGAAGAGGGAGCAACAAGGAGATTCTGCTGATTGGGTTAAGGGGTTTCCTTTAGGGGTGATAGAAATTTCTGTAACTGGACAAAGGTGATAGCTGCCCAGCATCTGCTGATGTTCAATTGCTCAGTTGTATCAGACTCTTTGCAAGCCTTTGGACTCTAGCCTGCTAGGCTCCTCTGCTGCTACTGCTGCTGCTAAGTCGCTTCAGTCGTGTCCGACTCTGCGTGACCCTATAGATGGCAGCTCACCAGGTTCCCCCGTCCCTGGGATTCTCCAGGCAAGAACACTGGAGTGGGTTGCCATTTCCTTCTCCAATGCATGAAAGTGAAAAGTGAAAGTGAAGTCGCTCAGTTGTGTCTGACTCCTAGCGACCCCATGGACTGCAGCCTACCAGGCTTCTCCGTCCATGGGATTTGCCAGTCAAGAGTACTGGAGTGGGCTGCCATTGCCTTCTCCGGAGTCCAAGCCTAAAAAATCTCATGGATGGAGGAGCCTGGTGGGCTACAGTCCAAAGGGTCACAAAAAAAACTGAACATGACCGAGCAACTAAACACACAACAACAACAACAGCAACATTAGTTCAACCTGGGCAGCATTGCCTTCCATTCCTACAACCTAATACTGGAGGGTTTGGTAGGGATTTGCTTGGTTTCTTGGTGGAGTCTGTCATATTTTAACACTAACTAGTAGTTTTGTTCCAAATACCTACTTACACTGTGCACATCTGACAGTATGTCCTTGTTAAGCGGGAATACTCTAAAAGTAGACATCTAAATAGCTTGGAATCCGAAGTTTATAAAACTGGTATTACCATCAGCATATGGAAGTTACATGAGTGAAGGTGTCAAGAAACATGGAAACATTAAGTCCTAGTATATTTTACCAAAGCAGGGTTCTTTGTGAGTAGCTGAGGAACGCTCAAGAGCTTTAGGAAATTTTAACCTGCTATGTGAACCAGTCACGCACTTTCTCCTCTCTCATTTCCTTCTTCATAAAAGAAACGGATTTCTGAGCCAACGAATAGTCTCTGTTGCATGTAAGAATTTATATTTAGGTTGAAGCTATGTTAGTGCAGACTCTGCCAAAAGACAATAGTATCCATTACTACCCCGTAACAGAAGCTTATGTCCAAACTGGAGTTTCTTTTAAAAAAGAGTCTCCAAAAGAAAAACCTGGCTAGCTTCAGCAGAATAAAACCTACATCTAGATCACAGTTAGTGACTTTAGAAACACACTGGACTGCCTTGGGAAATACTGAGTGTGATGTCTAATAACAGACAAGGGAAGCTTGTCTATTATTTATTTAAAATATTATAAAGGATCCACTGAGCTTGGATACGGAATATACGTAGATGATTCTGTGAGATATGTTTCAAAGAAACAATTTTAAAATGGTTATGAACCAAGATATTGTGATAATACTTTGTAGAAAAGGGAAATATGATGTTTCTACTATTTACTTTTTTTTAAATGAAACATGTTTTTCTGATTGGTTCTCAAAAAGAAAAGAGTGATATGAATATCAATTCCAACCTTTCAAAAGATACATGAGGATTCCTGTCAGAAAACTAAAGTACCTGGTTGCTTTGAATCCTGACAATAAAAAGATTAAAACCCCTCACCCCATTCCAATTCTCATTCAAGTGTGGCCATATGCGTAGGATTCTGAAAGAATAGCTGTGCTTTAGTCACCAGAAGCCAGCAATTGTCTTATTTTCTTCCTTTATTCCTTTGATGTATTTTTAACAATTCTTCCATCATAAACACATGTAATCGATATATACTTAACTTTAAAAAAAAAGACAATCAACAGTCATAAGAATACTTAAATATACTATGTATAAAAAATGAGTGGCTAAAAGAAATACTGATTATGGTAGAAAACCTGATCTTTTATTGCATTACATATAAAAGTAACATGAGTTAGACAGAAGGCAACATTTATTCATTCAAAAATGTTTACTGTTTATCAAGTATGCTTTAATTCTCTATTCTAATATCCTTAGACACTCTCCACCACTTATATCACAACTCAATTTTATATAGATTCACTGTTATAGATTCTGTTCTAACTCCTTTTTACAGAATTTCACGGGGATTTAGGGGGTCTACACAAACATTTGGTAATTTGGAATTAAAGGTAACATGACTATCAGACAAAGAAGGACTTGCCTATTCCAAACATAAGGGACAAACTGCTCTCTCATATATATAGAGAAGAGATTTCTATTTAATTTCCTAATTAAAAAAAAAAAAACTGGCTACCAAGCATCATTCTGCACAATAATCATTATTAAACTTCAGTGTAATAGGCAAATAGTTTTCCTAAAAGGTATCTAATCAACTTCAGCAACACAAATGAAATGAAAGGTGATTAAAACCTAACTTACGAAGGTAGGTCTTTAGCAGCTCTCAAGCCCCAGCCTTTCTTTTCTGTGAGGATGACTTCCACATCTGCATGCTGTTTCCTCTGAAACCGTCTATTGGAACAATAATCCCCATTTGGACACCGAGAAGAACTGAAAAGAGACAGGGAGAAAATTAATTCTTCAAAGCAGCAAAAGAACTGAAAACGTTATGTGGTAAACCTCCAAGTGAGTCTTCCTCAATAATTCTTTCCATCATGAAGAGACTCCTTAGAACTGGGTGCCTACTCTGTTAGTTAAACACATGGGGCCCGAAATACAGTCTCTCAACTAGTCACTACCCTCCCTCAGAGTGTTAAGACACATTTTCAGACTGCATGGAAGCCCGCGGCACTCTGACAACTATGCAGAGCTAACTTATCCTCAATCGGCGCACCTTCTCTTATATTCCACTCCAATCATCACTAATTTCATCTTTTGAATGTAGCTAATTATCAAGTCATTATTAAACATATCCTTGTTCAGAGTAAGCACAACATGAAGTAGCGAGGCTCTTCCATAATGGATTCTGGAATAAAATAAAAAATTTACTGAATTCTTAATAGTCCAACGCTGACAGGCTCCTCTGCCCATGGAATTTCCCAAGCAGGAATACTAAAGTGAATTGCCATTTCCTATGTCCAAGGATTTTCCCGATCCAGGGATGCAACCTGCATCTTTTGTACCTCCAGCACTGGCAGGTGGATTCTTTGCCACTAGCACCACCTGGGAAGCCCACCTATACTATAAAGCACCTTAATAATCTTTCCATGGTTAAAAATGATACAATTTTCACTCTGATTATTTTTTTTAAATCACATTTTAAAATGTAAAGATATTTACTATTTATATGAAAAATACTGAACCAACTGTCTATCAATAGAAGATTAATATTTATACATTAACTATGAATAGAATACACAGTATAGTCAAGGGAAAGATTTGGGTAGGTCAAAATATGTAGCTCTGACTAGGTCTCCAAAACATATTACAAGTGTGTGTGGCAAGTGAGGGGGAACAAAGTTTCACAAAGTACATACAGTAAGAATTTCATTTTTACACATAAAAAAAGGAAATGTCTACCTCTGCTGCTACAGGCATAAAAATTATCTGGAAAGATTACAAACAGAGGGATTGAGGCTTAGAACAAGACATTTTACTTTAAGCACTTTTGAAATGTTAGGATTTTAGTTGATTTTATGGTAAAAATTAAAAAATACCAACACTGACTTCTCAGGACATGAACCTTACAAGAGATACAAGGAGACTGGGTAAAAATTAATATTGCTATGTCAACATTAGGGCTACTTTATAGAGCACTTTCAGCGTGTATCATAAAATATAATGCACAATGTGAGGGAAATCTGTCTCCTTATAAACTTGAGACTGGAGTTTTCATCTCTAGTTTCACACAGGAGATTTCATGGCTCATAAATACTCAACAGTAGGTAGGAGGAGAAAAGTCAAAATTTTACTCTTCTTAATAATTCTTCTCAATATTTAGAGACATTTAATAGAATAACTGACCAAAAGCAGAGCATTCTAATTTACTTACCATTCAATCATGAGAAGACGATTAAGACAATCTTCTCCACATGCTATTTCACCTTGAGCTCTTTCATCTTTAGAAAGAGGTGTACACTCACATTGCATTCGCTTAATATCCCGATGGGATTTATTCTTCTTTCTATTAGGTAAAATTTTATTAACATTGGTTAAATAAATGTCCTAGCAATGATACAACATACACAGTCAAAAAATGCCAAATTTCATTTGTTTTCCATTAATGATTCTGGTTAAGTCAATCATTTAAAAAGACAAAATGTCAAACCACTAAGCATTTATGAGACTGAAAACATAGAACTGTGTTGCAAAATAGATGAGAGGAAGCCTCAGCCTTGGCAAATGGGAAGATGGATAAGCTCAAGTCTATTATTTTGGACTCAGCCTTCTTTCCTAGTCTTTGTCATCTAAGCCTCAAATTCTGAGCAGTTTCAAGTTAGTACTCATATTTGGCTCCAGAGGAAAATTGGAGAACTCATGAGTATCAGGTAATAACACAGCTGATTAACTAACGTTAAGAATCAGTCCTTATGGACTTCTTTGTGGTCTAGTGGTTAAGACTTCATGCTTCCACTGCAAGGGGGTACAGTTTCAATCCCTCGTAGGGAAACTAAGATCCTATATGCTGCCACGTGGTCAAAAACAAAACAATCAGTCCTCATGGTTATACAAATAATAGCTGAGACACTAGGTTAAGGAAGATAAGGGGCTGCTAAAAAAAAAAAAAAAAAAACTAAAAGAACAAAAATAGGAGTTTTTAATCAAGAATCTAACTCAATCAAACCCTTCAGAGACCCCTTCAGCAACATCACTTTTGTGTAAATCCTGTTTAAAAAAAATTCAAGGACAGATGAATAAGTTCCCCTTCTTAAGATCAGGGAACTATGACTTACTCTTCAACTAACAGACAAGTGAAGAGCACAGCTGCTGCTCTAGGAGACTGTCTTAATCTCCTAACTAATCTGCTTTCACCTTCAACATTAGTTCTTCTACAGTCCCAGTTTTAGAAAGTACCTAACCAGGGTCATGAGAGTTTCACCAAGTTGCAATAATAAGAATGATTCATCTGGATCAATTAAAGACATAATTCATTAATATGCATAAGAATATGCTTTGCCTGATGAAATATGACTAAAGATAAACAAAAGACCTTCTCGCAAGTTCTTAAAAGCTATATATAAAAGCAGTAGTTTTATTTTGTATTGCTCCAGAAGACCAGATGAGGACTAACGAGCCCAGATTTCTCTCAGGTAAGCCTATTGTCACTAGACTTAAGAATGCTCATACTTGACAGTAACTTGTCTTCTCAGTGGCTTCTACAAATGCCCAGCATATGTCAAGCACTTTAAAATGTTGCATATGTGTTAAGTCGCTTCAGTTGTGTCCAACTCTTTGCAACCCTATGGACTCTGGCCTGCCAGACTTCTCTGTCCAAGGGATTCTCCAGGCAAGAATACTGGAGTGGGTTGCCATGCCCCTCTCCAGGATTTAAAATGTTGTCTATATATAAATGCCTCCCCCTCCAGAAGGCCCTCAAATGCCTCTCACCAACCAAATTTATCGTGTATAGTCTTATATGTATCTGAAACTCACTGCTAAATAAAATCCAGAGAATTGGGTTAATTTTATTTCTATTCCTGTAGAAAGATCATGTAAGTTGCATGACTCGACTCACAAAATACCTAAGGAGTACTACTTAAAATAGTCAATATTTTGAAGTTAAACCTAATTTACAACTAGATACAAATGAATGTTACTATAAGAGGCTCTTTTTATCTTTCAAAAAAAAAAAAAGTGGTTTTTCTTTAAAATAGGAAAAACTTCTGATGGGTCTAACGTTAAGATGAAGTCTTTTACCTTTTCCACAGTGGAAAATGTCTTCATTTTAAAAAATTCTGAATGCTTAAAGGGATGATGGCTAAGTTGATTCTCAACTAGAGGAGAAATTTCCAAAAGGAGGTAGGTGATTAGGAGACTATAAACTTTTAAAACACATATTCAACATATATTTACATTGAGAAAATTAAGACTGTCAGAAAGAGGTGAAAGAAAGTTGACCAAGAAGCTCTGCTCTAGAGGATTATGTTTTCATTAGCCTATTCTCATTATACCTTATTTCATGTGAGGGATTTTACCATTTATTTCCTAAAAACTAGTTATCTTATTGCCAAGTTTAATCTATTAGCATCAGATTTTAAAACATGACAAAAGAACACTGTGTTTCAATCCAGTTCTAGTTTGTAAAGTACCTAAAGATATTTTTCACAAATCTTCACAATGAAGAGAAAAAAAAAATCCAACATAATTTTTTCTTCTCTAAGAGCAGACTATTTTGCTGGAGTTTTGTTCCACTTTCTATTCCCGGTTCTATTTCTATTTCTAAAAAGAAATTTAAGAAAAACTGGGTTGCTCTATATACTTTGGTTTTAATGTACTTCTAGAACCAGAGGTAAAGGGAGGGAAAAAAAAGCAGACATCCCCTCCCCAAGAGGAAAAAAAAAAACTGAGGGAGGGACTCTAACACTACCAAATCTAAATAGGCAAATATACTTTTTAGATTTTTTAATTTACATTTTATCACACAACATATTTCAAAGTTGAGCTCATATATTAACTTCCGAAAGCTAAGTTTTTTCCTACAAAAAGAGGTTAAAACTTCTCAGACAAGTATTAATTTGGCTTACCTTTCTGTTAAATAAACATTTTCTTCAATCAGATCAAAGTAACAAGGCATCTTCCCTTGCTTGGCATATTCCTTCCACCGCTGGGGGTCCCTGAAGTCCTCCATGACACAGGAAGGCCCAACCAGCGCTGAGCCGAGAGGCACTGCTGTGTCTCCCTGCTCTATCTCCACTCGAACTTTCTTTCTGTCCTGAAGCTCACCATCACTTTCAGAATCACTCTCCAACTCCTGTCTTCTTTTTTTAAGAGGTCCTCTATCTTTCATATCATTTCTGTCTAAGTTTTTCAGAAGATCTTTCTTCTCATTCACAGCCAAAGAGTCCTTAATGGAATTGCTGCTTATTTCAGGCGCTTGCACTGAACCCTTGTCCTTCTGAAGGGACAGAAAAAACTTACTAGACTGACTTGAAAAGTGAGATCCTCCATGCTGATCCCAATTCTCCTCCTCTTCTCGGTCATCTGTTAAGGAATCTGGTACCTGCCCTTGAATTCGATCATACACAACCGCAGCTCCTGACGGTCTACTCGCTGACCTTGGATCCCAGTAGCCGTTGCCTTGCCAGTAACTGCGCACCCCACTATACTGTTCTGCACTTTGCTGATACTTGTGTCCACCACAGGCTCCATAGCTGCTGTCAGGCTGCTGGTAAGTGGTGGTAGGCTTTTCTTGTTGAGAGAAGTCCCACCCTAGGTTTCTGAGCTCCTCTGATGAGCGGAAGCCATCCACGCGGGAGATCTCACAAGAAGAAAAACTTGAGTCTGTTTTTCCCAGTCGACTATCTGGCCTGTTAGGAAAAGTAGTCTGTTGCCGAGACTTATTTGAGACATCTTCAAAATCATCAGAAGAATAAACTGGTAGCTCTTCTTGCTGCTGAGAAGCTATTTTAGTTTTCACTGTTTCCTCAGAATTTGAATGACCTAGAGGGTCGGATTTTATGTCTGGATGACTTGTACTATCAACCCCATCACTCTGAGGATGAGCAATTTCAGGCAGGTGATTATCTATCTGTTTTCGGCTGGACTGTATAAAAATTTCGGAATTTTTCTCTGCTGCTTTATGAAAGAAGAACTTCTCAGTTTGAGGACAGGATTTACTTGTTATACTCTCAAATTTTTCCTCATATGAAGGTCTCCTTGGCTCCAATCTCTCATCTTCCCAGTGATCAGAATAGTGTCTGTAACTCTGACTGCTCCGAGAAGAAGAAGGACTAGTTTCTTCCATGGTCAAAGTAGAATTCTTTGGCACAACCACAACAGACTGAAGACGGTTTCTTGGAATACTGCTATCATCAGAATCTGTATCCTCTGAATCACTTTCATCACTTGAACTTTCAGAAGAACCAGAATAATCTTCATGGACAGTAGATACAATCTCTGAGGCATGACCACTACTGTCACATTTTAAGGTATATGTTACACCATCACTGTCCTCCATAGTTAAATTCAAATCACAAGAAGAAAATACAACTTCTGAGTCATCAGAAATATGTGCATGTCTTCTTCCACCTTCTTCATCTAAAGAGATCTCTGGTCTTCCTCTTCTATCAGGCAATAAAGAATTCCCTTCTTCGTGAGCCTCCTGCACACATTTCTCAGACAGTCCATTATTATGCCTGCTATCCCATGAAGCAAATCCCCTTCCTGAATCAGGAAGGTCACCACCTACTTCTAATACTGTTTCTTTCTCTGCATGTTTTAAAAACTCTGAGTTTTTACTCTTCAGCACAGCATCCAAAACTGGAGATATGTTCTCTCCACGTTGCAAGAGAGTTAAACTGTTCACTTTTATTCCTGGGGGAAGACTCTGAAGAGATGAAGCGATACATGAGCTCCCTGGAGTTTGATATAAATCATCAAAATGATTAACAGAAGCTGAACTAGTACTACCAACACTCTGCTTATATTCTCCACATGCAAATTTTGAGTGCTGATCGGTTAGATTTCCATTATCACATATAACTGTTTTTGATTTCAAATGCACATTCATAAAGCTATTTGAAGACATCTTCGTGACTAAAGGCTCAGTATTTTCAGCTCCAGAATGACATGAAGAAGGGTGGTTGTCATTTGAAGTACAGTATATATCTGAATCTTTGGTTTTACAGCAAGAAACTCTCACCTCAACTGGTTCTTTAACAACTGTTTTGGAATAATCTATAGTCATAACTGGCAAAGAAATGAGTTGATCTTGGTGTGGTGACACCAGAGGTTCTGTTTCTCTAGATGCGCTTTCTGACTTACTATGCTTCATGCAAGTATCATCCAAGTCTTTTTCTTTACATCTATTAGTATTTTGAAATCCATTTGATGAAAGCATGCATGTTTTGACCGAGGGGGATACCTCTGATCCAGTCACACTATCATCAGAAGACATCAAAACAGTGTCATGTTTAGAAGTGCAAAATGCTACCAAATCAGATTCTGCCCCTGGAGACCCATTTATATTTAATTCTGTGGGACAATAACTTCTTAACTGATCATTCTTCACTTTACATAAAGAGTCTACTTCTTTAATACTATCATGGCTATCATGTCCTATAAATTCAGACTTAAAAACAGGCGATCCATCTAGCTTTTTAAAAGTAGGTGAATCATTTAATCGATTTGATGGAGATGGAGACTGAGTCTTCTCTCTCTCAGGAATTTTACTAATTACTCTTAATTCACTACCTTTTGAACAAGGAGTCTGTAAACTAAAAGAATGAGACTGTTTGGTTTCCTCATTCAATTCTGTACAACAGAAAGAATTTTTAAATTTATCAGACTTGGATACAGGTTTTGAAGGGGCAGATTTGTAACGGGAAGCATTGTTATCATGCTTGGAATATGATGACCCCCGTCGGAATCCGAGTTCATTGAGGGGAGAACAGCATCTTTTCATTGCTTCATTTTCTGAAGTCCTTTTGGATTCTCTTTCTAATTTGGAAGAGTACTTTCCTCTTTTCTCAATCTCCAAGTAAGAGGACTCAGTTTTACAGTCTCGGTCAGATTTAGAATAGGAGGATGATGTCCTTAGGTCTCTGTAAGAGGAAGAATGAGATGAGGTGCGCCTTGAGTATGTCTTCTTGCACTCATCTTCTGAGTCAGAGCTCTCTCTCGCCCTGCTATCTGTATATGCCCGAGAATAGCGAGTCCTTTCTCGATAGGGGGAACTCCTATGGTAGCGACGATCAGAGTCATAATAATGGGATCGTTCTGACCGAGAATAAGATAAACTAGTTCTAGAGCCTCTGTCAGATCTAGACCGAGATCTGCTCCTCCTTCGTTCTCTCTCTCTACAGCGAGAAGATATATACCGAGTATCTCTTTCAAGTTTTGAGTAGCTAAAATATTTATCATCTCTCTCTGTTTTAGATCGTGAAGATTTCCCTAAATCCTCACTTTTTAAAGTTGCTAAGCTCTTTTTTGAATCTCTGTCTCTGTCAACGTTTGCTGAAAATTTTAAATCATGCGATCTTTGACTTGAGGAAGTCCGTACAGAATCTTCATCAGATTCTGAACCAAGAAAGGTACCTTCAGATTGTGAGGATTTCTTCTTAGAACCTGTTTTTTTAGAGCCCAGACTACTCTTAGAACTATCTGGAGTTTCTTCTTCCTTCCCAATATGGGAATCTTCTTTCTGTGAAGGAATATCTGCTTGCTCATTCAAACTGTGAGTTGTGTGCTCTTCTGCGCTGTTAGATACAGGGTCCTGCTTAGCGTCCACTTCCGATGATTCTGGTACAGTTGTTACTGGTGGCTCCTTCAAGGCTCTAGCAGCTACGTCTATGGGTGCTGTTGTGAGAACTGTCACCGGTGTGTGTGGCAAGGCCACTGGCTCTGTTACTGGTGCTGGTGATGAGGGTGTTGTGGCTTGGGGAGGTGGAGGTGGTGGAGGTGGAGATGAGGGTGGCGAGTCTACAGTTGTTGATTCTGCTATGACTGCTGGTAACGGTGCCATGGGAGGAGACAGAGATGCCACTGCTGTGGTAGCTGTCAGCAGTGGCCTGGATGTTACATGAAGCAGATGTTTCTTAAAATGGATTTTGCCCAATTCTACCCTTGATTTTGGTGGCGAAGATTCTTCTGTAGTAGATAATGTATCTCCAATGTCCATCTTAACTTTAGGGGTCGAGTCTACTTGAAGAGGTACAACTGGGGAATTTGGCGTATCATTTTGCTTTTCATTGCCAAGTGCAGTCAGAAACCTGTTCTGCAAAGTTTTCTTTGTAAGGCTGAAGCTGAATGACACCTTCTGTCGTCCCTGTTCCTCCAAATTAACTTTTGTCTTGGTGCCTTTGGGCAAAAACCGACTAGAAGCAACACCTTTGAACATTGGTCCTTTGATGAAACCTGTTTTCGGCACATTTTCAATCTTTGCCTATGAATGAACAAAAAGAGCAGTTACTACTACAATGAAGTTACTTTTAAATGGCTGGCATCACAGTTAAAAATGTCAAGAGAAATGAAAAGTCCTTTTTAGTGACAAAACAGCATGAATTTCATTAAGCTATAAAAGCATTAAAAAAAATCCTCTTTATTATGGAAAATTTTAAACATACCCAAAGGTAAAATAGTTTAATAAACCTCTAAGTACCGATCCCCAGTTTCAACGATTATCCATATTTTTCTACTCTTATTGTCTCTTAAAGGATTTTACCATTTTAGAACTATTTTCCAAGCAGAATTTTAAAAATAATCTGATGTGTATTTCAACACACACTATAAGAGGACCAGTGGATAGACAGCAATAGCTAACATCTCCATCATGACAATACTTTGTTCTTGTCCCTATCCTGTAAGAAAGATCGTAAGTCACTGCAACTAGTGGTCTTCTGGCATCACACAGAATCATCACTTGAAGCGACTACTTGAGGGGACATCCCTGGTGGTTCAGTGGCTAGGGCTCCACACTCTTAGTGCAGGGGGCCCAGGTTCCATCCCTGATCAGGAAACTAGATCCCACATGCCACAACTAAGAGTTCACGTGCTTCTACTAAAGATCCTATGTGCTGCAGCTAAGACCCAGTGCAGCCAAACAAATTAATAGATTTTTAAAAAAGAGAGTCACTTGGGTACTCGGTAGAAATATAGATCTGTGACAAAACTCCAGGAAATATCAATTCAATAGCTCTAAAGTGAACAAGAAGTTTGTTTTGTTTTGCTGAAAACAAGCATCTCAGGCAATTCTGAGGGACTTCCTAGATGTGGGGAACCGCTGGTACAGAGCAGTTTCCCACCTCACTCATTTTACAGATGAGGTAACCAAACCAAATGAGAACCTGGCCTTTCTGCCTTCCTGGAAATTACTGTCCTGGCACATTACCACCACATCTGCTGGGCCCCATACATACCCAAGCCAAGCGGACTTATAGTCTTATCCTACTATAAGCAACAACTACAAAGTATATATCTAAGAAGACTTTACCCTTCATTATTTGCCAAACCACCAAAGGAAGTGATGGGCTTCAGAAGTTAAAGGCTTAAACCTCAGTTGTAGACAGAACATCAGAAAAGTCTACAGCAACAAACTCAAGTCTAAATTAAAGATAGTACACTTGCCATCTACAACATTTTTCTAATTGATGTTCTTTAATCAACTCTGGCTATTTAAGAGAACAGTTTTCCAGTTCAACATGGTAAAAACCTGAAATCAGTTTTCAAAAATTATACAGTAACCATTCAAGTGGGAAAGTAAACATTTTTACATGCATTATCACAGAGCAGTGGTCTTCAAATACTTCTTAAGAAAGAGAATTCACTTTTCAAATTAAATCTTACATGGAAGCTCAATGCATAAAAACAGTAAAAATACACTGTCTCAAGTTGCCAGCTTCCTTTACCTTGACAAAAGCTCTTGAAGCTTGAAAGTTTAAAAATCATTTTCATGAAATATACAACATCCCTCACTGGAATGAATGATTACAGATCCAAAAACAAAATTAAGCAAAAACTATTACTTCATTTCATATTCAAAATGATAGCTAAATTTTGAATGTTTTCAATCTCATAAGCACTGAATATCTAATTAAATTATACTTACCTCATTTTCTTCTTCTCTATTGTCATCCAGCCAAGAAAGCATGCAAAAGAATAAAAAAGAAATCATAAATACTTAAAAATGGAATGAAATGTAAGTTATTTTTTATTAAAGCTTAGGATATATACAACCTCTAGGTATATTCTATATGGGCTATCTGTCCCTTCATAGCCTTAGTTACATTTAGCATAGCAAATATTCAATGAAGATAGTGTTATGCACTGCGCTAGGTGACAGAGAGAAAAGGTGATTAAAGCAGAGTCCTTCCCCTCAAGAAGCACTTATGGTTTTCTGTAAACACAAAATGTAATTGTTCTAAAAGTAATTCCAACATAATGGAGAAAATAAATACAAGGATAGAAGTACGCACAAGTATAACAGCAAAGAAGAAGATAAACAACTTAGTTTAGTGGAAGGATAGGAATGCAAAGAATTGTTCCTAAAAGATCTTTTTAAAGACATTAATGAAATTGTTAGGCCATAATTAATAGCAGGAATCAGCCACAAACGTTTTTAATAGAAGAACACTTGCTTTGGTAAATAATATAATGTCAAGAGCAAAGAATAGGAAAGTTTGAAGGAAAGTTGATAAAACAGGGGTAAGAAGTCACAGGTAGTACTGAGTCTCCTGTGCCCTCGCCATAAAACATAAAAACATAATGCAAAATCATGCATTTAACTCTCAGCATGAGATCGTGCTAGAATGCCTTGTTTCTTCTTTGGAAAAACTACTACAGAAGAAAAACCAGAGGAATATGCAGCCAATTTTCTGTCAAAAATGTACAGTATGCAGATCTGCAGCTTACTGAAGAACTATATTTAAAGAATTTTGACTATCCATGTCAACACAAAGACAAATCTCTGTTAGGTCACAGGACACACGTGGAAAAAGATTTAATTAAGAGTTTTTGTCACAGAAAGCTCAAAGAACCAAAGAATGACATGATTATTCAAATCGACCAATCAACCAACTTCTCAGGAAACAGGAAGTTTCCAAAGAGAGGACACATATAATGAGAGAGATTCCGCCATATCAACAAGATTCGTAAACATAAACAAGTCAGATAGTAAGGAAATGCATTTCAGATACCATGTTACACAGGAAATGGTTATACTTAAAAGGACATAATTTTATTTACTCTGGAAAAAGACAAGTTACAGGACCATAGTGATGTATCTCAAAGTATCAGAAAACTTAGAAGATAAAATAGCCTTATTTTTGCACAATTCCAAAAGTTGGACCTGTGACCAACAAAAGTACAGAATGACAGATTTTACCTCATTTTAAGTTAGAACATGTTAGTTTTCTTTATTTGAAAACTACATGTACACAGGGAAAGACATAAAATTAACAAAAAGATTACAACTAAAATTAGATCTACCTAGTGGAGACTACTGCTATCTTTTGCATATCCTTCCAAAAAGTGTGTGTTTATATGGCCACACATATTGCTTTTAAAGGAGAAAGGTGAAGTCGCTCAGTCGTGTCTGACTCTTTGCGACCCCATGAACTATAACCTACTAGGCTTCTCTGTCCATGGGATTCTCCAGGCAAGAATACTGGAGTGGATTGCCACTTCCTTCTCCAGGGGATCTTCCCGACCCAGGGATCGAACCCAGGTCTCCCGCATTGGAGGCAGACGCTTTACATACACAAATGGAAATTATACCTCTCTACCTTTTCTGGGCTGAAAGCCCTGGATATAATTACACATCAACGTACTTAAGATATAGCTTCAGTTGTAGTTCTACCAGCCTAACAGATATCTATAGGTCATTGGCCTTTTTTCTTTTTTCGGGGAAGTGCTTTTTTCAGCTCCTTTGCCACTGATTACCTACTGAGTTGTTAAGTCTTTCTTACCGCTTTATGAAAACAAAATATGAGGCAGCTGCAACTGGAACGTACCTCGGTACCGGGTACTTAAGTTTCCTTGTCATCAGAAACATTTAAGAAAAATCTGGATAAGAACTTACCTAAGATCAGACACAATTCTCATCCTAGATTTAAGGTTATAAAAGTGAAGCCCTAAAGGTCTCAATCCAGGATTTCAGTTTATTGAATTTCCTGAACCATACATCAGATACAGCATTTTATCTTGATTTTAATAAGTAAAGGCTTTAAAGAGTCACTCCTTCCTAATCTTTAATGCTTTCTTATTAAAACTCAAATATTCCTCAAATACTTAAAGCTGCTGTTTCTCATATCTCAGTGATACATGGGCCTCTTTTTTTAAATTTGCTATTACATGTGAATCTGTATTACTTTTGCATTCAGTGCAGTAGATTTTTTTTTGCTTTTCTTAACACTGAAAACATTTTGTATTGGGGTATAGCCAATTAACAATGTGTGGCAGTTTCAGGTGAACAGTGAAGGGACTCAGCCATACATACACACATATCCACTCTCCCCTAAGACCCCCTCCCATCCAGGCTGGCACATGGCACTGTGCAGAGTTCCCTGTGCTATATACATCTGCGGGATCTAGATGAATGGTGTATAAGAAATCCCTAATCCTTTTGAAATCATTCTAAGCCTAAAATTATCTCAAAAATTTAATTATTTTTCAACATAATAAAATGTGACAAACTATTAAATATCCTCACAGAATCCTTCATCCTTTAAGAATTTTTTTTTTTTTTAAGAGACTAATGGACTCTTGGGGATCCTAGAGCCTCAGCTGGAAAAACATTACCTGAAATCTTTCTAAACTTATATTCAGGTAGGCACTGAATTCAACTCTATAATAAATAGAGTATAAAATTGCAGAGGCAGTATTGTGAAGAGATGAAAACTCAAGAGAAAGGAGAGGAGAACTGGCTGATAACAAAAGGAAGGAAGATAACTGACAAAACGGAAGGTTAGTATTTCATAACTCTGTTCATAACATCTTAGCCCAGAGACTGACTTCAAGGAGTACTCTGAGCTCTCCAGGAGAAAACTGGTTTGCTATACACACCAAGGCCCAAGTAAGAGCCATGGGAAATACTGGCAAGGAATCCTTCTCAAGTACTGAGTGATTATCTTCAATATTAGGAAAGAAGCAAAATTTCACAGCTGCAGCCACCCTCCTCCTACATCATAAACTTTGCAGAATGACAATCACATATATAGCCTTGATTTGCATTTATTGTGCCTGTTTCCCTCTTTCCTTACAGAGAGACAAAGGTATCAAGATATAACAAGATGTTATATCTTGTCCTTACTGTATATCTCCTTGGGTTTGCCAGTCCCATTCCTAGCATAAATTCTTATTACTTTTTGAATCAAATAAATTTCTTAACAATAATACCAGGTTTTACCTTTCTCATTTTAAATAATTCTCAAAGGAAAAGAGGTCAATACCTCAAAACTGACCTGCAGAAAAAATTAGCCATACAAGTCATAAGTTATAACATTTGCCATCCTCTCATCCAAGAAATGGAACTCATGAGGACAAGTGAATAAAAACACTGATGAGAAATATATATGATTTACGTGGACAAAAAAATAGCCACGAATACCACTGCTTTTTATCAAAGGCCTGGAAACTGTAGGCAAAGCAGTTTGGAATGAATATACTAACCTGAACTGGTGACAACAGACTTGATAAACATAGGCACTATTTCTCATTTGCTCTGATGTCCACATCATAGTATCTCAAACATAGTTTTGACTGTATACAGATTAAATGCTATTTTTTAAATGTTATTAAAATTATAGCAGGAATATTCTCACAGGATGGCATCTTTTCAAAGCTATCTCTAGTTATATAAATAAATATAGGTCAAAATAGTATTTCTCTCTCCCATGTCATATTCATCACTCTTATATCCCCAAATAGTTGAAACTTTATTTTAACATGGAGTGTCTATATAGATAGTAATCTCCTTTAAACAAGAAATCACTTTGTAAACAAAGCTGATCTCCAATGTAAAACTGAAGTTTCTAGTCAGTGAGGAAAGCTAAGAATATCATCCCAAATGTTAACAATAGTATGTATACCTGAAATGTTTCTAAATTGTTCTCCCAAATTAGCCTCCAGCAACACTCGCATGAACTATGTTCTCCTGTTAAAGTAATCTGTTTTCCAAAACTCATAATTGGGCAGAATGGGGATCTAATTTGAACATTTTAGGGCTTATTATATACAAATGAGTTTCACTACATTTTTCTGTTTTGAGTTAAATCTCTTAAATTACCTGTTTTATTTTCTTCATTAGCAAACTGTGGGAGAAGGTATAACCATTATCAAATAACCTTCAAAAGACATTATGTATAAATGCTGAAATTCATTTTTAGTACTAGCCAATGAATCATGACAGGAAGAGCTGAAGGCTAAGTTCTTAGTAACTGGACCACGTTATGGATACTACCGTCTTACAGCCAATCAGACTGCCAGCACCATTGTAAGTAGCTAACAGAATAATTTCCATTTTTCCACGTATTTCATTAAATGCTTTACATACAACTAGCTCATCTGATTCTCAAACCTAAGAAGGGTATACTACATATCTGTGTTCCCATTTTCACAAATGAAGAAACATAAGTTATAGCTAGTAACGTGGCAGAGCCAAATATTCAGTCTGTTTGACTGCAGAGCCCTTGCTCTTTAAGTCAAATATTTATTAGCTATTACACAGAACTGGGAGAAAAAGAGTAAAAAGTTTCAGAGAAGCGTATTTTGATTTAGTCTAACAGTAAATGTATCTGCCTAGCAACAGGAGGGGCTGCATCACGAAATAAAGAGTAGCAGAACTGTTCAGACTAGAGTCTCGATGATCGTGTGTCTGTGGTTCAGGGCACCAAACAGATGGTGAGGAATAGCTGTTCTTTATAGGAGAATTCCAGGCAATAAATGCAATAACCATCAGTGGCGGCAAAACCTAGCAGATGAAAGGTTGAGGAGGAACTTTTGTAATGAATGGATCAAGCCAACTACACTAGAATCTGATGATTAATTTTGACATCACTAAAATTAAAACAACCAGATATGTGCCCTCTCCTACCTGCGGCCAACATGATACAATATGTAACTGGACAACTACTAGCAGGAAGGAGGTGGGGTGAAAGCCTGATATAACTACCAGTCTTCAAAAAAAATGTAGCAAACATATAAGGAGACTATCACAGATTGAGATTTGAAATCTAGGAATCACATGATTACTTAGATCCTGATGTATTTTTTAATAAATGAGCAGGGACAGTATACTAAATAACATTAAATATTTACTGCCAGTTGCACTAGATATGCCTGGAGAAGGACATGGCAACCCACTCCAGGATTCTTGCCTGGAGAATCCCCAGAGAGGAGCCTGGCAGGATACAATCCACAGGGTCCCAAAGAGTTGGACATGACTGAAGCAACTTAGAATGTATGCATGCACTAGATATGACAATGATATTGTGGTTATTTTTAAAGCCTCTCTTACTTCTGTAACTATGAAATGATAGAATACCTGGGGTGCTTTAAAATATTCCAGAAACCACAGAAGGGTAGGAGACAGATGAAACCAGAATGACAAAACATTAATAACTGTTGAAGCTTGCTGAGTACACTGGGCAGAGCAAAGGGTATTCATTATAGCATTCTCTCTTGTACGAACATTTGAAGTTTTTCCATAATAAAAAATGCTTAATGTTTAATTGCAATACGAAAGAGGATAACCAATCTGCAAACAAGAAACCATGTGTGCACACGTAGCAAGCAAAGTGCTGGCAAAAGATATGTATTTCTATTACCACCCACCCAATCACCCACCCATCCAGTCAGGGCCCACTCACCTGCCTGTGGCTGAGCATCAAACCCTCAACCCAAGCAAAAGCAAGCACCAGGATCAACCCATCCAGTTTAGAATTTATTTCAGTGGTTGTTAGATTTAACTCCCCAATAATTAACCAAAATAAAATCATAAATATGTAATCGTAGCAAACATTATGCATGATGGAAACAATTTCTATATATTAACTTTTGCCAAATAACATCAATACACAGTTCTACTTCAGAGTCATTTTATTTTAAAATAGTTAAGGTGAGAAATTAAAAAAAAAAAAAAAAAAACCCAGCAACAGTGATTATAAAGCAATTTTGTGTTTGGGAAGGAGAATTACTAATATTCTGAATACTTTAACCTATTTTCCACCCATTTGCCAATCTCTTTGGATAAGGCACCACAGTGCTAAATTTTCACTTCCTATGAAAATTATCTTTTGAGTTCTCAAAGTAAATCTATTAATAAAAACAGTATTCTGTATGTCATCTTGCAAATGAGAAATCTAAGTGCAATTTCCACTACCAGATATCAAATTCCAGATATATACTATAATAATACATAATAACTTCTATACCACGTGTTTCTAGTTTTAATTTGTATCTCAAAAGTCAAGTTACACTAAATTACAATTTTGAAAATGTAGTTGGTCCAAAGCCCTAGTCAAGTCCCAAAATATTCTAGTCATCATAGAGGGTCGGGGAGTGCCATCAATAGCTTATTGTTATGAGGTCAAAACTTATGCTCTATAACAAAGAAATACTTCAAACTGACAAGGGAGATGCCCACCTCTCAGAGAAACAACAAAGAGTAAAATAAAATGACAGAAGGACTATGACTTGGAATTAACAACAGTAACTAATACCATATCCAGAAGTGCAACTAGGCGATTGGGTTTTCACGTCTACCATCAACACCTATGAGAACAATGAAAAATCAAGGCTGACACTGTGTAAATACTATAACTAGTACAGTATAATGAAAAAAGTACTATATGACTCAGCCAAAGTTTTCTTTTCTAGGGCCTTTTGTTCAGAAGGCATGCTCTAATCCCCCTTCTCCCCCTTCATGTTTCCAAAACACCTGATGGAGAGGCATAACAGAGTAATCAGTTCAGTCGCTCAGTCGTGTCTGACTCTTTGAGACCCCATGGACTGCAGCACCACGCCACGCTTCCCTGTCCATCACCAACTCCTGGAGCTTACTCAGACTCATGTCCATTGAGTCGGTGATCTATCCAACCATCTCATCCTCTGTCATCCCCTTCTCCTCCTGCCTTCAATCTTTCCCAGCATCAGGGTCTTTTCAAATGATCAGTTCTTCGCATCAGGAGGCCAAAGTACTGGAGTTTCAGTTTCAGCATCAGTCCTTCCAATGAATATTCAGGACTGATTTCCTTTAGGATTGACTGATTTGATATTCTTGCAGTCCAAGGGACTCTCAGAAGTCAGTTACGTCAGTTAAAAGTGAGAAAAGTCAGTTAAACTGGATTTGAAAACCAACTCCAATACTTTTTAATCTACAATACTAAAAACTGAAACAGTAATACTGTAATTACTTCAAAGACAATGAAAGGAGAACATCTATTTACCATAAAACTCTTCACACAGAAAATATTTGCAAACAATGCAACTGACAAGGAGCTAATACTCAAAACATACAAACAACTTGATTAAAAAAAGAGCCAATCAAAATATGGGCAGAAGATCTTAATATAGACATTTGCCCCAAAAAAGACACGTTGATGCCTGACAGGTACACGAGAAGATGCTCAACATGGCTAATTACTAGAGAAAAGCAAATCAAAACTATAATTACCACCTCACATTGGTCAGAATGGCCATCATTAAGGAGAGAGTGTGGAGAAAAGGGAACCCTCCTACACTATTGGTGGGAATGGAAACTGGTGCCACACACTATGGCAAACAATATGGAGGCTCCTCAAAAAGCTAAAAATAGAGTTGCTATATGATCCAACAATCCCACTCCTGGGCATATATCCAGACAAAACTGCAATTCAAAAAGATACAGGCACGCCTATATTCATAGAAACACTATTCACAGTAGCCAAGACATAGAAATAATTTGAATGTTCATCGACAGAGGAATGGATAAAGAGGCTGTACTGTGTGTGTGTGTGTGTATTTATATGCGCTATATATATATAATGAACTACTACTCAGCCATAAAAGAAGAAATAATGCCATTTGTAACAAAATGGATGGACCTGAAGTTATCATACTAAGTGAAGTAAGTTCTAACACAAAGCACAATACACTGTCCTACCTAAGGCAGCAGTCATAATCTCTCTCAGACCACTACCACCAGATCTCTGGGTTTCATTAGTGTACCTTCACCAAGATCAACAGAAAAAGCCTAGAAAGTATTTTGAGCACCAATCACTTTCATAAGCGCAACACATGTAACTCATTTCCCTGACCCCTCTTCTCCTAATCTTATAGTTATTTAAGACAGTCTTACCATCAGTGTTAGTATGATTATAATTTTCCTCATTCACTCTATGAGGAAAACAGGATAAAGAGACTTATGACCAATCAGATAAACTCAAACATTAACTAAGCACATATGACTATGTTCCCGGATGCTACTTACTGAGAGTCCTCCATTTAAAAGAATAAGTCTCTAAAACATACTTATCATGGTCCTTGGATTTTCTAGAACTAGGACTACAAAAGGCTTCCCTGGTGGATCAGACATTAATGAATCCACCTGCAGTGCGGTAGACCTGGGTTCAATCCCTCGGCTGGGAAGATCCCCTGGAGGAAGGCATGGCAACCCACTCCAGTATTCTTGCCTGGAGAATCCCCATGGACAGAGAAGCCTGGCGGGCTACAGTCCATGGGGCTGCAAAGAGTCGGACACGACTGAGCACAGGACTACAAAATCCCTTAGGTCCTAACAACAGAACCAACATGTCTAAATCATGCAACAGAACAGATAAATGCTAAGACAGGCTCCAATGAAATGTCAGCCTTTCTTTCATGGTCTTTATGAGGAACCATCCAAAGTATCTTAAAAGTCAAGAGAATTATAAAAAATACACATGCATACAAATATAATCTTTAAAAATATTTGTATGAAAAATTAGTAATAAAAATACTTAATAGGTACATGTCACAAAAGCACACGACTAACAAACTGAACAGCTAGTATGTGCATATCTGAAAAAAATTTCCTATCAGAGATTCCAACTTCTGCTCCAATTTCATAACCTCTGACACTATCACTATCCTCTCCAATAATAAAGAGAAGTAGCCAAAGAAAGATGAGCCCCAAATATTTTTTGGTAGACTCACTGTCTCTGTAATACACAAGAGTATTCTATAATTGGGGAAATACTGGTTTTATATTTAACTATCACTGTTTCAATTTATGATTTAGTTATTAACCCCAATTCTTTATACAAATCGCTGTTAATCTGCCAAGAAGACTACATACTGTATTTTTCAAAATTTAGACAACTGGTTTCCTAATTATACTCTCATATTTATTTTTTAATGGATACGGTAAACTTGAGCAAAAATAAGATACCTATTACGGTGACCCTGAGGAAAACTTCAGGAGTCCATTTTAACCTATTTCTAACAAAGTGTTTTACTGTACCTCAAAACTCATCTGTTTTCTACAGATAATCTTTAAAATTTTTAGCACAGAAGCAGTACCACAAAAAGTGTAGCTTATGTTTTAGAATTGATATAGATATGAGAATTGAGGAATTAATTGAAGAAATATACATTTAACCAGGCAATTTTAGAAAGTCTGTGTGTTCAGTCAGCATCAGAAAAATGGACTTCTCAAGAAAGGGTTTTTGCAGTCATCTATATAACTTAAGAAAAACATTAGCCCTACTTTACAGTCATACAAAAATTCATAAAAATTTTAAACATGACATCTTCTGCCTACTAAAGTAGAGCATATGTAATTAACAATTAATCACCAAGAAGCTAAATATCATGCAAAAAACTCAAAACACAAGTTAGTCTATGAGTCTCCAAAGAGGTAATCATGAAGCAAATAGTGGTGATTACTGTACAGCCCTCCCCAAAGAAAGTCTAACTGCATTTGGCAGGAAGTGGGCAGCAGGAAGAGCTACAATCAGAAACCACCTCTTGCTCCAGGTTCTTGCACACCCACAGCAGTGCTCCCAGTAAGCAGTCCTGGTAGAAGCCTGTCAGCAGGATCAAATCCCTATCACTACCCACACCATCCTAAGGATATTTTCACTAGTGAGATAGCATGGGACAGAAAAGGCATTCTAAAATAAAAACACCTTGAGAACCTCAGATGAACTCTAACCCTCCATCTAAATGACCAAAGTATTTGCTCAGTTGGAAAAGATACTGAAATAATCATTAAGTTTAATTAAAAAAAAAACCTACCAATGTTATACATGAATTCCAAAGCTGAGGGACTCAAACACAACACCCGATTAGCATACAATAACCAAAAATTACACAAAACAATTGCCTCTCATTTGAATTCATGAAAATACACTTACAAATATAAATCCCATTATGAAAAATAAAAACTTATTGAATCTTCAGTTGACTAGGTTGTTGGCTAGCTTCAAATTAACCATTTTCAAGAGACTGCTCTTAAATACCTTGATTTGAGAACACCAACTAATCAAAGTAGGGCAGGAATAAAAGCTATTTTAATCCATCAACACCAGACAAGACAAACAGAAATAAATATGGACAATAAAATAGAATTTTAAAAAAGAAAAGGAAAGAGAGAAGTGTAGGAATCAAACTCTAAACAGAATCACGAAAACACCATCATAAATTACCAGATAAACTCACCCTGTGGGAAAACAATTGGAAGGAGACACTTTCCATGCAGCTCATGTCCTAAAGCTTTTAAACTACTTAACATGATATAAAATAAAGCAACTTAACATGGCAGATTCACAATATAGAGTATTCCCTATTAAAAAAGATAAGCACATCTTACACACAAATGCAAGCAGGCAGATGATGCAGTATGTGTAGTAGACAGAAAGATCTGGAAAGGTATACACTGAGCTGTGAGTAGTGGTTACCTCTAGGATGAGCTGGATTTGAAGAGATGGAACCAAGAAGAGATGCTAAAGGTAGATTTTTACTTTTTCCTGTTAAGTATATTATCTTGCCTTTTGCAATAAGCATTTATTGTTCTAATAATTAAGAAAGAAACCATTTCTGGATTTTTCCGGTGGTCCAGTGGTCAGCCCCTGGACTTTCTGTGCTAGGGGAACTAAGATCCTGCCTGCATGCCTCCAGGTGCAGCCTAAATTAAAAAAAAAATAGAGTTAAAGCCCTATCTTCAGAGATTAAAAAAACATGACAATTAAACGCAGTAACCCTAAGCCGAAAAAAGAGGACACTATTGAAGTAACTGGCACACTTTAAATATGAATTATCTATCAAGTGTATTATTATAAATGTTAAATTGCCTGAAGAGCATTCTTGTTCTCAGGTTATACTATGAACTATTTAGGTAGGGGTAAAGCATCATCGTGCCTGCACCTTACACTCAAATGGTTTAGCCCAAAACAAACACAGTTTGGCAGAAAACAACAAAATTCTATAAAGCAACTATCCTTCAATTAAAAATAGATTAAGGACAAACAAACAAACACAGGTATATATATTTTTATAAAGAAAGATAAAGCAAATGTGGCAAAATTTCAATAACTGGTCAATCCAGAGGAAAATATGGGAGTTTTACTATGATATTCTTAGAACTTCCCTGAAAGTTTGAATTTTTCCCCCAAATAAAAGATTCTTTCCCCCTAGAGAGCGGCTCTCTCTCAGAAAGGAAAAGAAAGAATTCTAAGCCTGAATTTCAGTGACTGTAGGTGTAAATGTTTCAGTTTCTAATATGAATCGTCTCTCAGGGTCTTACAATAGCCCTCAGTACATACATTACAAATAAGATACTCTACAGTATCTCACAAGAATTAATGAAGCTGGTCAACTTTTTACTCTAGCATATGACTATTCTTGCTTCTCTGCAAAAACTGACAATGCTCACAGAACATTAAACATCAGGGTTAAGAAAGATTATTATCAATATCTGTTAAACAGTAAGTTACAATGCATTACAATTTAAAGGGGAATTTCTTCTTCAGTCGCTAAGTCAGGTCTAACTCTTTCTGACTGACTGCAGCACACCAGGCTTCCCTGTCCTTCACCATCTCCCAGAGTTTGCTCAAACTCATGCCCATTGTATCAGTGATGCTATCTAACCATCTCATCCTCTGCTGCCCTCTTATCTTTTGCCTGCAATCTTTCCCAGCATCAGGGTCTTTTCCAATGAGTGAGCTCTTATAGATTAAATCAATTAGTCACTACAGTGAAAAGTGGCAGAAAAGATCTGAAACACCAAAGTCCCACTAAAACTAGAAAGGGACAACTGATAGGTATGTCTTGGCAGTTTGAACATTTCTTAGGGAAACACAGCAACTGCTCAACAACAGTTAATCGATACCCTTTTAGAGACATAATCTATCAGTAGGAAGACTCATTGGCTGGAAATCTAGACGAAGGAAGAGCAAAAAGCGGGACATGAAATCTGGAGAGATGTACTCTATCCTGAGCTTCCCAGGTGGCTCAGTGGTAAAGAATCTGTATGACAATGCAGGAACAATGGGTTTGATCCCTCGGTTGGGAAGATCCTCTGTAGTAGGAAACGGCAACCAACTCCAGTATTCTTGCCTGAATAATTCCATGGACAGTCCATAGGGTCGCAAAGAGTCAGACATGACTGAGCACACACACACACATTCTATCCTAAGCAACAGAATAGCTCCATCAGGCTTACTGTGACCACCAGGAAACCCTCCGAGTTGTAGTTTGGCCTCCCATGTACCTCAGTAGCCCAAAGACTAGACCTTGGCCTGAAGAACATACTTCAATCACTATAAAGCTATTTTTCTCTTATAAAATAACAAAAACTGAATTAGGGACTGGCTGCAAAGCTCCTGAAGGTCCAGACTCTATGTGGAATCTTTCAGCTGGCTTCCTATGGCATCTCTAACCCCACCATAACTTAGGTGAATTATGAGAATGTTTTAAGAACATGACTATCCCCACTGCTTTATATTTAATTTGAACATGCTAAAGTATTTTTGCCAGCTAATAAACTTTATTTTTGCAAAATTCACCATGCTTTTCATATCACAGTGCTTTATACTGTTGTTTCTAGCTGCATTTTTAGCCAATACTAATAACAGTTTAATCACCCTCCAATTAAAAATAAGCAGATCTTTCAAAAAACTTAACACTGTCCTATTTCTTAAATCCTCATAAAACCCTCTGCAGAAAATACTGTTATGATTCTTACTTTACCTACAAGGACACCAAGGCATTACAAAATTTGTCCGGATTCATAGAGCTATTAAGTAAAAGAGGTGAGATTCTAAACCAGGATACAGAGACCAGTGGTTTAACATGTTTTGTGCCTTGGACCATTCTGGAGTCAGGTGAAGCCTGCAAATTCCTTTTCAGCTTAATATTTTGAAATACATGAAATAAACAAAGGAGACCAATTACCTTTGGGACAAAAACCCCAAATGTATGATACAGTACTGTATATGCTCCTCAACAATCTAGTGATGGATCTCCGATCTACTGAAATTTCTCTGTAATGATGAACGTAGATATTGAAGTATCTACAATAATCAAAACATATAAAAAATCTGTGATTTGTACTAGTAGTAAAATCAGATACTACATTATAGGCTAATAAAATCACAGGTTAATAATACTACAGTTTTCTGTTTACATTAGTAATTAAAAGAAATGCTAACTTCTAGTTAGAGATTGGTGAGGACATAATTTCCCCCCTTAGTTTATGGATGCTATCCATGTTAACACTGCCCTCTATATCAATGCTCGTAGCATTGCAGTTAAGAAAAAGAAATTCAAGAAGCCAAAGTAGTTGTCTGAGGAGGTTTTACAAATAGCTGGGGAAAGAAGAGAAGCAAAAAGCAAAGGAAAGGGAAAGATATACCCAATTGAATGCAGAGTTGCAGAGAATAGCAAGAAAATAAGACTTTCTTCAATGAACAATGCAAAGACATAAAGGAAAACAACAGAATAGGAAAGACTAGAGATCAAGAAAATTTGGAGATATCAAGTGAACATTTCATGCAAGAATGGGCATGATACAGGACATAAATGGTAAGGACCTAACAAAGGCAGAAGAGAGTAAGAAGAGGTGGCAAGAATACACAGAAGAACTACACAAAAAAGATCTTAATGACTAGGATAACCATGATGGTGTGGTCTCTAACCTAGGGCCAGACATTCTAGAGTGTAAAGTCAAGCGGGCCTTAGGAAGTATTACTACAAAGACAGTGGAGGTAATTGAATTCCAGTTGAGCTACTAAAAAATCCTAAAAGATGATGCAGTTCAAGTGCTGCACTCAGTATGTCAGCAAATTCGGAAAACTCAGCAGTGGTGACAGAACTGGAAGTGGTCAGTTTCTATTCCAATCCCAAAGAAGGGCAGTGCCAAAAAATGTTGAACTACCAGACAATTGTGCTCATTTCACATGCTAGTAAGGCTAAGCTACAACGTGTGAACCAAGAACTCCCAGATGTACAAGCTGGGTTCAGAAAAGAAAAGGAACCAGACAACAAATTGCCAACATTTGCTGGATCACAGAGAAAGCAAGGGAATTATAGAAAAACATCTGCCTCATTGACTACACTAAAGCTTTTGACTGTGTGGATCACAACAAACTGGAAAATTCTTAAAGAGATAGGAGTAAGAGACCATCTTACCTGTGTCTTGAGAAACCTGTATGCAGGTCAAGAAGCAACAATTAGAACCAGACATGGAACAGAACACTGATTCAAAATTAGGAAAGGAGTACATCAAGACTGTACATTGTCACCCTGCTGTTTAACTTATATGCAGAGTGTATCATGCAAAATGCCAGGGTGGATGAATCATAAACTGGAATCAAGACTGCAGTATGGGAGAAATATCAACAATCTCAGTTATGCAGATGATACCATATTACTTTAATTGCAAAAAGTGAAGAGGAACTAAAAAGCCTCTTGTTGAGGGTGAAAGAGGAGATTGAAAAAGCTGGCTCGAAACTGAACAGTCAAAAAACCAAGATCATGACATCCAGTCCTATCACTTCATGGACAACAGAAGGGGAAAAAGTAGAAGCAGTGACAGATGTTCTTGGGCTCCAAAACGTAAAGCTAAAGCTATGGTTTTCCCAGTGTTCATGTACAGATGTGAGAGCTGGACCATAAAAAAGGCTGAGCGCTGAAGAATTGATGCTTTAGAACTGTGGCGCTGGAGAAGACTCTTCGGAGTCCCTAGGACTGCAAGATCAAACCAGTCAATCTGAAATGAAATCAACCCTGAATATTCATTGGAAAGACTGATGCCGAAGCTCCAATACTATGGCTGCCTGATGTGAACAGCCAACTCACTGGAATAAACCCTGATACTGGAAAAACCAAAGGCAAAAGGAGAAAAGTGCAGCAGAGGATGAGATGGTTAGATCATCACAGACTCAACCGACACGAAATGGAGCAAATTCCAGGAGACTATGAAAGGATAGGGAAGGCTGGCCTGCTGCAGTCCATGGTGAATCAGACACAATTTAGCAACTGAACAACAACAATAATCTTGTGTCCTTCTCTCTCTCCACATCCGATCCCTTGGTGCTCTCTCATCCAGTCTTGCGGCTTTGAATACTACCTAAGTGGCCGACTGCAGTTTATCTCTAGTCCAGACCTTTCTCCTAAAGTCCAGACTTGAATGACAATTCAACCAGAATATCTAAAAGGCATCTCAAACTTACCACTTCTAAAACTGAACTCATCCATTCCCCAAACGTGCTCTTCTCACAGTCACCCCTATTCTGGTTGATGGCAACCCCATATTTCTCACTGCTCAGACCAAAACTCTTAGAATCATCCTTGACTCCTCTCTCACATGCCACATCTGATCTATCAACAATTCACATTGGTATGATCTTCAAAATATATCCAGAATTCAAAATATATTAAAAAATATATATATATATATATCCAGAATTCAACCATTTTTCACTATCTCCTGTTACCACCTTGAGAGAAGTCATGAGCATCTCTCTCCTCAATTTCCAGCTTCCTTATATGTATGTATCTCCCTGCCTCTACTGTTTGTTCCCCTCTGCAAACCTCAGTGATCATTTGGAAGCTGAAAGCAGACCGTGTCACTCCTTGGTTGAAAACTCCAAGAACTTGTAACGCTCTGCAAAGCCCTGTGAAATCTGTACCCCACCCTAACATAATGTATTAATACTATAACTTTTTTGTTCATTCCATTCTAGCCATACTGAGCAGAACTCTCTAGGTCTGCCTCAGTGCCTTGGAACAAACTATTGGCTCTAACCTCCTCCCTTTTAAGTCTGCCTAAACATCACTCTCAAGAAGGCTCACCCAATGCAGCTCACTTTACATTTCAACATCTACCCCAGAAATTCTGGATCCCCCTTATTGTGCTCCATTTTCCAAAGTAATAACCTTTGAACATTCTATATTATCACCCCTCACTAGGAAGGGTGCAAACACAAGCAAAATTGTTTTGTACATTGCTCACCCCAGCATGCCTGTGTTTGGCACAAAGTAAATATGCATACAATCAAAGGACAGCAATCTCTGGAAAGAGTTTGCCTGTGTCTCTCATTAGAAGAACTCCTTGAAGACTCCAACTGGATTTAATTTGCAGTGTCCTCAACACCTGGCCCTAGGTCTGCTCAACAGCAGATACCAATGCACAGATACTCAGGTGATTAGTCATTTCACCTGAAACAATCCCAGATGCCTGAGGAAAAGCTAGGTCTTACAGCTGTGTCTGATTAAATAGTTGGTAGGAGACAAACAGAACATCAAGTTCCAACTGTTACTTCAATCATACTGCATTTAAGTTTCATGATTCATTTCTTCATGTGTCTAGGAAATATTTCAAACTATCTACAGTCTGAAAAGGGCACTTGGTCATTCCTCCCCCCAGCCATTGGCACCACCTCTCTAGCCCACCTAATCTTTTCATGCTTAACATCCTACCTCTTAAGCGTTCCTTGACGACCCCAGCTAGAAGCACTTACATGTGTCACACTCTGTGTCAAGTGCTTTTCATATATTATTCTCATTTGATTCTCCCAAAAGTCCTATGAGGTTGCTTCCATTACAACACCTATTTCAAAGATAAGAAAAACTCAAACTTAGAGAGATGAAGTCACTTGTTCAAGGTTCAACGAATGTTCAAACCCAGGTATGCCTGGCTCTGAAATCCAAGTTCTTTAACCAATATACCGCTTTTCTCTCTCCAGAGTTATACACCCTAACTAACTTATACAAACTACTTCATAGGATTTGTTGTCACTTGTTGTTCAGTTGTTTCTCGCATCTGTTAAAGCAGGTGATATCATTCATGATGCTTCCTACCAAGACCCCTCCCAGTTCTTACAGTATCACAAAATAAAACACTTTATAATAATCTACATACTCCTTGTAGATTAATACATACACACACGCAACACACACATATATATTTTAGCACTTAGTCACTACAGAAATTAGAAATCTCCACTGTTAGGAAGCAGGACAGATAGAAAAGCGATAAAAATAAAAAAAAACTCCAAGACCTTATATAAAAAAAATAACATTTCTGATTCCTCCCCACATTCATGTCCATCAAAGATGCACTTGAGTCCATTATTCCATATAATATGAAAAGCTGTATTTTCTTTCAAGAAGTTTAAGAATGTGATCCTTAAGGCTTCTGTACTTCACCAAACAACCTGGTAAAAGGAACTAAAAGCAAGCACTTAGGACCATTCAGGAACTAGCATGTTATTTTGGACAGGACAAGTGCTCAACGAGCAGTTTTGGGATCATGATACAGAATTTTCCTTTTTGTGAGGTTTTCAAGTCTCAAACCAAGAGCCTGTAAAGAGTCATAGCAGAACTAAGCTGAAATGTGTCAAAAGAGCAAATATCTTGGAATCATTCTGGTCATAAAAGTGAATTTCATTTGATATCTCTACCAACTGTTTAGGTTTGAAATATGCCATACATTCGTAGGTCCAGATTTCAGCCAACACCAGCAAATGCAGTTTAAGAGTAACTTTTCAAAACAATAGTCTTGGGAGGACGTAGGGGAAGAAGTGAATCCAGGCTCTGGAGTGGAAGCTCTCTCAAGAAACCAGATACAGTAGCTGATACGGCCCTCAACAGCAATGTAAAAATGTCCCAGGCTTAAAATATACTATTGGTTTCTAGATATTTCGGTTTTCAAGACCACTGTCTTCGTTAGAGAATCCTCAAGTGATTCCTGCTTCTTAACAAAGTCTTCACAAGGAGTAGAAAGTCATCTATTCACGGCAAGAGGTTGCTGTTACGGAGGAAGTTGAGTGTCCGAAAGTGTGCAAATCTCCTATCTGGTAGAGAATGTATACCCCTCCGGAGGCTTTCATTTTCGGGCGGAAAAACAAACCCGGTGTCACCTCCACATTGGGGCCACTCAAACCTCGCCACCATTACAGACCGAAGTGCCAAAGGTGCAGAATGTGAAGCCGGAAGCACTACCAAGCCAGGATCAAGTTCCAGGAGAAGAGGAGGAAAAAAAAAAAAAATCAAAACCGAGAGTGCAGCGCGGGCCCCTCGGCCGCCCTGGGCCGAACGACGCACGCAGGCCCTTCCGGTCAGAATCGCCGTCGCCGGGAGGCCGGGCGACGGGCCGGGCTTCCACCCGAGCCCGGGGATTCGCGGCCTACTCTTGCCGGTGCCCCCTCGCCGAGTCTGGCACCGGCTGCTTCTCCGGCTCGGTCCCTTTCGTAGGTAGCGCAGCCCAAGTGGGCCACGAGGATCCGGGGGAGACCGCCGATCCTCGGGCGGGCCGGATCGGTACAGACGCGGCGGAGGCGGTCGCGCCGCCCCTCCCCCACCGGCCCGGCCCAACCGCCGCGGCGACGCGAGCAGCGGCGCCAACGCCGGGCCCAACCACCGGCCCGCGGCGGCTCGGACAAGGGGCCCGTGGCGGCGGCGCGGGCCCGCTCTGCACGCCGCCCGCGCGAGTTCACCGCGGGCCCGTTACTCCCCGCGCCATCCGCCAGGACGCGCCGCCCTCGGCTCGGGCTGAGACGGCCGAGGGCAGCGGGAGGCCGCGGAGCTGATACTTACTCAGGGGTTGGGTGCTCGGGGTCGTAGAAATCCCCCATCTTTGGAGGCGGCTGCGGCGGCAGCTGCTGCTTCATCGGGAGCCGCTGGAGACCGCGACTCGAGCCCCCTCCCCGCGGCAGGGCGACGCGAGGGAGGGGAGGGGAGGAGGCCGCTGGTCCGACCGCGGCGGCGGCGGCGGCGGCAGGGGCGGCCCGCGTCGCTGGCCCGCTCGCTCCCTCCCTCCGGCGCCCGCCCGCCGCTCTCTCCCCCACACACTCACACGGGGAGCGACGCTTACCCCGCCCGCCCCTTAGCCGCACAGGCCCGGCCCCTTAAAGAGACACGCGCCAGCCGCGCCTCGGCCGCCAGTCGGCGCGCCGGCAGCTGCCGGCAGTCCTCGGAGAGGAGCGGCGGGGGGAGCAGCTGTGAGAAGCCCGCCGACCCGGCCCGACTTCGCCTGCGACTTCCCGGAACAGTAAGCCCCGGGCCCTAGCGCTGTTGGCCCAGCTCGGGGCGGAAAGCTGCTGCGCCGCGACCCCTCCCTCAGGCTCGCTGTGGCGGCTGGGCGCTGAGGTGGGACACGGCGCGCCTCAGGGTTGTTTGCGGGCGAACAGCCCGAGCCCGCCCAGACTCTACGAGCCTTCCTGCCCCGCCGCCCTCGAAGACCTGCCCTCCCGGAGCGCCGGAGTCCTCAGCGGCGCCGAGGGCCCCTCCCCTGGGCTTGCGGGCTCTGAGGTAAGGCGGGCGCCTCTTCTCCCTAGCCTCTCGCCCCCCTCTCCTTTATTGCTCTTCGCCTTCTCTCCCTCTCGCGTCTTCATCTCGTCCCGTCGGCAAGCACGGAAGTAGAGCTAGGCCGGGGATTCGCGCTAAAGCCGAGCTCTGGGGACGCCCCTTCCTCCTTCCCGCCCCCGCCGGGTCGGCTGGGCTCAGTGTGCCCACCGCCCGGCTGCGTCCCGCCACCTCTACCCTCCACCCCAACAGCTGGGAGCGATGGCTCCCGTGTTCTGCGTGGTTCCTAAGCCCTTGGAGGAAATGTCCTTTAAGAAAAGGTTATGAATTTTGCTTTCCTGCCCAAATGACGTAGTAAGATTAAGTAGGATAACTTTGGAAAGGGCTGTGGGTTTTATTTTTGGAAGGATAAAGAGTGTGTAAAGCCATTAGCTAAAGGCTAAGGGGGTGGGGAGGGTTTCATAAGATCTGACTTTTTTGTAGTTTTATTTTTTCCACTGTAATTTTGAATCGGATTTTACAAGCAACTGGATGGAGGTAGTGTTAGGAACTGAATCTGTACTCCATCCCCTAAATTTATATGTGAAATCCTGTCTCCCAAGATGTGGGGCTTTTGGAAGGTGTTTAGGACTGGACTGTGGAGCCTGCATGAATGAGATTAGTGCCCTTACAAAAAGCCCTTTGAAAGAGGGAAATGGCAACCCACTCCAGTATTCTTGCTTAGAGAATCCCGTGAACAGAGGACCCTGGCAGGCTACAGTCGGTGGGGTCGCAAAGAGTCGGACACAACTGAGTGACTGAGCACACACAGATTTTTTGCTGTAACCTTGCAGAGTTTCTGTCTTTTGCCTGTTTTTCTTCGTGAGCCCATTGCTCATGGGCTTCCCTGGTGGCTCAGATAGTAAAGAATCTGCCTGCAATGAGGAAGGCCTGGGTTCAGTCCCTGGGTCTGGAAGATCCTCTGGAGACGAGAATGGCAACACACTCCAGTATTTTTGCCTGGAGAATCCCATGGACAGAGGAATCTGGTGGGCTACAGTCCATGGGGTGACAAAGAGTCAGACATGACTGAGCAACTTTCACTTCATTCAAAAGCCCACTGAGCTCACTCTTGTTTGTTCTGAGGATATAAGGAGAAGACTGCAACCCAGAAGGTGGCCCTTGTCGGAACTCAGTCATACTGGCACCTCAATCTCCAACTTTCAATCTCCAAAACTTTTTGCGAAGTGAGTTTCTGTAGTTTATAGCTACCCAGTCTATGGTATTCCGTTTTAGCAACCAAAGTATATGAGAGTATAAAGCCTTTCCTAGCTCTTTTTTATATCCTATATGTGTGTTTGTATGTAAACAAACACATATTTATATATTAGTGTCTATTAGTGCCTTATCATCATTGTTTCTCACTTGAGGATTATTTTGGGTTTTTTGTTGGCTTTTCAGCATACCCAGACCCCATCTGACTCCCTTGGTTCAAATGTCTCATGGCCACTTCTTTACAAACTATGAATATTGCCTAATTTTTCTACTTTTTCTCATTGTAAGATATTATTGTAAGAATATTAATGTGGACAGGACCTCACTGTTGTGAGGATCCAATGAGATAATATCTGTAAAGCTTTAAACTTGCAATAAATGTCCACATTTAACTCACCAGAGTGCAATGATTAAGAGCTACCAGGCATTGTATACCCGCCCTGCCACTTTCTAGCTATGTGACATGAGGCATGGTTACTTGTCATGCTTGCAGTGCCTCATCTGTAAAATAGAGGTATTATCTACTCCACAGAGTGTTGTGATTATTAAACTAAATTGTATAAAACATGCTTGCACAATGCCCCTCCCTGAGTAAAGTTATCTTTTAGGCTTTGAAAGAATAAATTGGAGCCCTATGCCTTGGATACCACATAGGCTATTGGGAGCCACTTCACATTGGACAGACAGGAAAGGACTATTATAATTATAGGTGGAGGTGGCTGAAATAATGTTAAGTGTGAGGTGACAAAGACCTAAACTGAGATAAATGAGAAAAAAGCAGTCAGTTACAGGTCTCTTGTTTCCTAAATAACAAAGCAGATAGTTCTCTTGCAGGAGGTACCAGTTGATATCTATAATACCTAGTCTTAAGATAGCATTAGTCTGGTTAGAACCCAAAGCAATAAGCATGCTGAGCTGTGGGGTTCAGTGGGAAATACTAAGCCCCAAACATAAATGAACCAAGTTTTTACAAGCAAGATTGAATACTATTAAATGCCATCATCTATGACTATACTAGGAGTTCTCTGTACAACTATTTTAAATTCAAAGAGAATGCGTTCACAAAACGCGTACTTAGGCCTGGCCTCTTGATCAAAGCTGTGGAATAATTTGGTCTATAACTGACCATCTCCTACTTTCTTGTTTAAGGCTGCCTACAAATAAATTTGAAGGAAAAATATCAAAAGTCTTAAAATGAAACATTATTATAAGAGGCATTCCATAAAATCCTTCATAATTGTTCCTGCCATTACTGCGCCTGTAGGCCCAGAGCACCCCATCTCAGGGAACCGAAACAAAGCCAGTAGTGACCCTGAAACAAAGTTGACTCGGGCATTTCTTGCCTTAGGGGAGGTGGAAGGCCAAAGATCAGACACTGCCCCCAGTTACGCTCTTGGTACCTGGATGGGAAAAGAAAAATAATTTTTTAAGGTAGAGAGAGTACCAGTTGATTGCTTGAGGACATTTTCCAGAACTACTATGGGTAAACATAATTTTTGAAGTACTGTGTTGACAAAGCAGTTCTTAGGATTGGTACAACACAGAAGTAATAGGATCAAGACAGCCAGCTATTCTGAGGTACCACTGGGTGGTTCCTCTGTTCAGTGTGCCAGGCCAAAGCTCTGCTGGTTCAAATGAGAACCTGGCTAAGGCTCTAGGAGAGAGAGGAGGTTGTTTCCCCCTCAAAGTGACAGCTGGAGCTGAGTGAGGAAGCTGCGCCTACCTACTTAACCTCACCTCCTACCAAACCATTCAGCCTTCAACAAATCCTACCCCCACCTGAGGATTCTCAGAAAACTGTTCCTCGGGAAATGCCAACTTGGGAAGGACATACAAGAACTAGGCCCTCAGTCCTATGGCTCCCCGGAGTTCCTGTCTTTGCCAAGAGGTAGCAAGGTTGGCAGTGGCAACAAATATCTTCACATTGGCAAAATTAGGCCCATTCTTAATGGGCATAGCCCATGCTTAATAATGGTCTGCTGGTGTATAAAAGGTTGAATTTAATATCACAGAGGCAGTTTGGGAGTATATGTGAATGATATACAAGACTGGGTTATATCAAGACCAAATGTTTGAAAGTTGAGACTTGCCAATACAAGGTTTATGAAGATCACAGCAGTTTGTAAGACACCTAATTACTTTCCTTGATTATTTATCTATTACCTTGAATCTATTCCTTAGTGTTAATGACCCTATCGTCAGTTTGTTTTTGCTAGTCCAGTGTACTTTTAAATAGAGGAATTATGTTACATATTCCAAAAATGTATTTTTCATTATTTATAAGGAGAACACCTTCTGGCTGTTACTGTAGTTGCACATTAACCATAAAATCATGACTACAAACAAGTACATCCTAACATTAGAATAGAAACATGATTTGGGTATCAATGAGCTGTTATATGGGCAGTGCACGAGACCCGGGTTCGATCCTTGGTTCGGGAAGATCCCCTGGAGAAGGGAATGGCTACCTACTCTAGTATTCTTGCCTATAGGGTTCCATGGACAGAGGAGCCTGGCAGGCTACACAGTCCATGTTGTCCCTAAGAGTCAGACAGGACAAAGTGACTAACAGGTTCACTTTCAAGCTGTTTTATAGGGTTTCCCAGGTGGTGCCAGTGGTAAAGAACCTGTGTGCCGATGCAGGAGGTGTAAGAGACTAGGGTTCAATCCCTGGGCTGGGAAATGCCCTGGAGGAGGGCATGGCAACCCACTCCAGTATTCTTGCCTGGAGAATCCTATGGACAGAGGAGCCTGGCAGGTTACAGTCCATAAGGTCACAAAGAGCTGGACACAACTGCATGACAGCACACACCATTTAATAAAAACCGTGTGTGTGTGTGTGTATGTGTATCTTTTGATTCAGCAAATTCTGTTTCTGAAATTCTTCATAGACTATTCATACCAAAGAATATTGTCATTAAAAAGAAAAGATTTTCACTGTACTTGATGTCCTGGAGGAGTTTTCATGAGGTTTGGGAATTTTTTGAATGGGAAAAGCAAGATTTTTAGATTTATATGTAAATATACGTATATACATGCATATACTTATTGACTTTGTGAGGATGATGAAAGATATGAACAAATATATGCCATTTAGTCAAGTTGTTTCAAGAGTTGAAGGAGGGAGTGAGAAAAAATAAGGAAAAATTATTACTACTATACCCTGATAAATATATATTGATCTATAGATGTTTGTATATATTTAGAGCTCCTTTAAGAAATTTGGAGAAAAAAGTGTGTATCTACTGGCTTAAAGGGTGTTAACTTTAAAAAGTAAGTATTTGGAGTCTATTAAACCAAGATATGCATGAAAGTGAAAGTGCCTCATTTGTGTCCAACTCTTTGCGACCCCATGAACTGTATGGCATGCAATTCTCCAGGCCAGAATACTGGAGTGGGTAGCCTTTCGCTTCTCCAGAGGATCTTCCCAACCCAGCAACTGAACCCAGGTCTCCCGCTTTGCAGGCAGATTCTTTATCAGCTGAGCCACAGGGGAAGTCCAAGATGTGCATACTAACATATTAATAAGTGCTTGTGTAAGTATATCCAAACAATGAGAAGGGTGCAGAGTGATACAGACAAGTTTGTTAATATTACCAGTGTTTTGTATGTGGGATATGAGAGAAAGAAAGAAATCAAAGATGAATCCTAAATTTTTACCTCAACACCTAGATAACTGGTGAAGACTTGAGACCGGGAGAAAGAGGTTGGAATTAATAATTATGCTTTCAGTGTATTAAGGCAGGAAGTGCTGATAAACATTCAGATGGAGATATCAAGTGAGCAGTTCAAAATACCCAGCAGGAATTTAGAGGATTCCTCATAAGAAAATAGAAATTTCAGAGTCCTCAGTATATAAGTGATATTTAAAGCTATATGACTGCACAAGATTTCCTAGGGAAAAAATACAACTAAAGAAGAAAAGCAGATGAAAGGACAGTATTCAGGATTGAGCATTTGAGAACTTAACTTTTACAAGTTATAAAGAATAATAAGCCAGCGAAGGGACACAGGTGAAATTAATAACAAACAGGAGAGAGTGGCCACATAGAGGCTACGAAAAGAAAGCTTCTAAATGAATTAACAAAAAAATTAAGAAGGAATATTGCTTTCTGCTCTTAGCTACTTTGCACATTTATCCTTGTATCTGTTCTCAATTGTCAGGCCTAGTGGGAAGCCAGAAATCTGCACTTCCATCCAACAAGAACAAGGCACTACTCCCCTCTGGGGTATCATAGAAGGTGAAATGGGAAACCTGAAATTTCACCCCCACCTGGCACTTAGGAGATGACACTCTATTCCATCTGGCCTAGTGTCAGAGAGGTCATTCTAAAATAGGTTTACAAAAGATCCAGAGTCTCATAATGCTTTGATGGTCCAGGGTGCCATTTAAAAAAAAATCATTCATTAGGAGAATTACAAACTGAATGACAAAATACAATTTTGAAAGATGCTGACACCAGAAATAGAAAGACAAATACCATATGTCACTTACGTGTAGAATCTAAAATATGACACAAATGGACCTATCTATAAATCAGAGAGAGTCAGAGTCCCCAAAGAAGAGAAGAAAGAAAAGCTCAAAAGTATTCAAAGAAACAATGGCTGAAAACTTACAAATGTGTCAAAATAGATAAACCTACAGATTCAAGAAGTTGAACATATCCAAGACAGAATAGACCCAAAGAAATCTATACCCAGGTACATCAAATTTAAACTTCTGAAAACTAAAAAAAGTAAAAATCTTGAAAACAGTGAAAGAGCAACACCTACAGGAAACATTTTTTGGACGGCAGATTTCTCATCAGCACCATGGTGGTCAGAAGGAAGTAGCACAACATTATCCAGTTTCTGAAAGAAAACTGTTAGGGACTTCCCTGGTGGTCCAGTGGCTAAGGCTTGGCACTCCCAACGCAGGGGGCCCGGATTCGATCCCTGTTCAGGTAGCTAGATACCATGTAGGCAAATATGCCACACTAAGACCTGGTGAGACCGAAATAAGTAACAATAATAATAAACCTATGGGAAAAGAAAAACCCTGTCAATTCCAAATTCTACATATGGGAAGATTATCCTTCAGGAATGAAAGAAAACTTAGAAAAGCTAAGAATTTGTCACCAATGAACTTACTATAAAAATTTCTGGAGAATGTTCTTCAAATATAAAGGAAATAATGAAAGATGGAAGTTTAAGCTATCAGGAAAAAGGAAAGCACGATAAAACAAAATATTACTAAATACAATATACTTCCTGTTCTCAAGGTTTCTAAATTATGTTTGATGGTTGAAACAAAAAAATCTCTGTGTAATATCTGATTTGGTTTGCAGTGACTATAGAAGAAATATTTAAATTTAACCAGCAATCCCATTGCTGGGCATACACACCGAGGAAACCAGAATAGAAAGAGACACATGTACCCCAATGTTCATTGCAGCACTGTTTATAATAGCCAGGACATGGAAACAACCTAGATGTCCATCAGCGGATGAATGGATAAGGAAGCTGTGGTATATATACACAATGGAGTATTACTCAGCCATTAAAAAGAATACATTTGAATCAGTTCTAATAAGATGGATGAAACTGGAACCAATTATACAGAGTGAAGTAAGCCAGAAAGAAAAACACCAATACAGTATACTAACACATATATATGGAATTTAGAAAGATGGTAATGAGGACCCTGCATGCAAGACAGCAAAAAAGATACAGATGTGTAGAGCGGACTTATGGACTCTGAGGGAGAAGGAGAGGGAGAGGGAGAGGGTGGGATGATTTGGGAGAATAGCATTGAAAT
>SJYX01020710.1:359811-442888 GCA_006410675.1 Oreotragus oreotragus
GGGAAAATCACACCTTCCCACTTGAACCTAGAGAGGGTCCTTCACTCCCTTGCTGCAACTCAAGAAGTTCCCTTACACACACGTCTCCACTCGAGAGGAACACCGAGGGTCCCACCGCAACTTAAGAGGAGCCCCGATTTCCCCTGTTGAGGTCCAGATGAGGGTTCCTTTCATTACTCCATTGGGAAAGGATTCCCGGCATTCCAGTCACATCCCAAGAAGAGGCACTCTCCACAGGAGAGGAGAGAGGAAACGCAAGGTCCTGCCACCATTCCAAAATACCCCCAAATGTCTCAATCAACTCCAGATGAACCTGAATTCCTTGCAGTGTCTCGACTGTAACCATGAGGATTAGCTCACACCACAGTGGCACGTGTTACAGCCTTGTGGCACCTCGAAGGAAAGAAACAGATCCCTGTGTCAACTCGATGGGAAGCCTGACACTGCTTCTACAGCTTGGGAGGAAATCGGATGTGCACGTCTCCACTTGAGACGAGACCTGACTCCCCTGTGGAGACTCCAGAGGGAACCCAAGATCCATGTTGCACTGGAGAGGAAACCTCAGGTTATGGCCTCAGATCTAGATGAGGAAGTATGACCCAGAATACTGAGCAGGGATCCCTAGAAGCCCCTCGCAACTCGCATGGAGCCTGGCCTTTCCTGAGGCCACAGGGGTGAATCCCTGAGGTCTCTATCGTAGCTAGAGAGGAACCTGCCACATCTCGAGAAAAACAAGGAGATTCTCCCCTCCAGGCGAGATGAGGCCTTGTCCGCTGCGGCGTCTCATGAGAAATCACCCCTTCCCTCTTGAAACTTGAAAGGGCCCTTCACACCCTTGCTAGGTCTCAAGAAGTTTCCCAACATACCTGTCTCTACTCGAGAGGAATACTGAGAATCTCTTCACAACTAAAGAGGATCCCTGTATTCCCCTGCTCAGCTCCAGATGAGGGTTCGGTCCCTTTCCCTACTCTGTTGGGAAAGGGTTCCCAGCGTCTCAGTCGCATCCCAAGAGGAGGCGCTCTCCACAGGATATGTGAGAGGAAAGCCAGGGTCGTGCCACCATTCCAAAATACCCCCAAATATCTCAGTCCACTCCAGATGAACCTGAGTTCCCTGCACTACCTCGACTGTCACCCCGAGGATCGGCTCTCACCATGGGGGCACGTGTGACAGCCCTGTGGCACCTCGAAGGAAGGCCACAGACCCCTGTGTCAACTCGATTGGAAGCGTGACTTTGTTGCTACAGCTCGGGAGGAAAGCAGATGTGCACGTCTCCACTCGAGACGAGGCCTGACTCCCCTGTGGAGACTCCAGAGGAACTCCAAGATTCATGGCAGCACTGGAGAGGAAACCTCAGGTTCCCACCTCAGCTCCAGACGAGGACTTAAGACCTGGTACCAACTGGGGAGGTGTCCCGAGAGTCCCCATGCAACTGGCATGGAGACTGGGCCTTTCCTGAGGCCACAGGGCTGGGTCCCTGAGGTCCCCGTCGTAACTCAAGAGGAACCTGCCGCAACTCGAGAAGAACCAGGAGAATCTCCCGTCCAAGGGAGATGAGGCCCTAGTCCGCTGCAGCATCTCGGGTGAAATTACCCCTTCCCTCTTAAACAGTGAAAGGTCACTTCACACCCTTTCTGTGACTCAAGAAGTTTCCCGACATACCCATCTCCATTTGAGAGGAACACCGAGGGTCCTGCCACAAATCAGGAATAGCCCTGTTTCCCTCTGCTCTGCTCCAGATGAGAGTCCCTTTCCCTGCTCCATCGAGAACGGATTCCCGGGATTCCCGTCGCATCCCAAGAGGAGGCTCTCTCCACAGCAGTGTTGAGAGAAACTCCAGGGGTCTGCCACCATTCCAAAAGACTCTCAAATCTCAGTCCACTCCAGATGAACCTGATTTCCCTGCACTGCCTCCACTGTCACTTCGAGTATCTGCTCACACCACAGTGGCAAGTGTGACAGCCCTGAGGTACCTCAAAGGAATGACACTGATCCTTGTGTCAACTTGATGGGAAGCCTGACACTACTGCTACAGATCGGGAGGAAAGTGGACATGCAGGTCTTCACTAGAGACGAGGCCTGACTCCTCTGTGGAGACTGCAATGGAACCCCAAGATCCCTCTCAGTACTGAAGAGGAAATCTCAGATTCAGGCCTCAGCTCCAAAGACTTAGGACCTGGCACTGACTGACAAGGAAACCCGAGAGGCCCCTCACAACTCGCATGGAGACTGGTCTTTCCTGAGGCCACTGGGCCAAGCCCATGAGGTCCCTGTTGTAACATGAGTGAACAATCCACAACTCGAGAAAAACCAGGAGATTCTCCCCTCAAGTCGAGATGAGGCCCTTACCATTGCGGCGTCTTGGGGTAAATCATGCCTTCCCTCTTGAACCTCGAAAGGGTCCTCCACACCCTTGCTTTGACTCAAGAAGTTCCCTTACACACACGTCTCCACTCGATAGGAACACCTAGGGTCCCGCCACAACTCAAGAGCAGCCCCGATTTCCCCTGCTCAGCTCCAGATGAGGGTCCCTTTCTGTGCTCCTTCGGGAAAGGATTCCCGGCATTCCTGTCGCATGGCAAGAGCAGGAGCTCTGAACAGGAAAATCGAGAGGAACTCCAGGGGTCGTGCCACCATTCAAAAAGAGCCCCAAAAGTCTCAGTCCACTACAGATGAACCTGATTTCCCTGCACTTCCTCGACTGTCCACCCAAGTATCGACTCCCACCATGGTGGCGGACCTCTAGCACCTCGAGGGAAAGCCACAGATCCATATGTCAACTCGACGGGAAGCATGGCCCTGCTGCTACAGCTCGGGAGGAAAGCGGACGTGCATGTCTCCACTGGAGACTAGGCCTGACTAGCCTTTGGAGACACTGGAGCAAACCCCAAGGTCCATGTCAGCACTGGAGAGGAAACCTCAGGTTCAGGCCTCTGCTCCAGATGAGGACTAAGGACATGGTATCGACTTGAGAGGAATCCCGAGAGGCAACTCACAACTTGCATCGAGACTGGCCTTTCCTGAGGCCACACGAGCAGGTCCCAGAGGTCCCGACCATAACTTGAGAGGGACCTGCCACAGTCAAGAAAAACCAGGAGATTCTCCCCTCCAGGCTAGATGAGGCCCTTTTCTTCTGTGGCTTCTCAAGGGAAATCACATGTTCCCTGTGGGACCTTGAAAGGGTCCTTCACACCATTGCTGCAGCTTAAGAAGTTCCCTGAAATACTTGTCTCCACTTGAAAGGAAAACCTAGGGTCCCACCACAACTCAAGAGGAGTCATGTCCCCTCCTCAGCTCGAGATGAGACTTTATTTCCCTGCTTCGTCAGGAAAAGATTCCCGGCGTTCTAGTCACATCGCAAGAGGAGGTGCTCTGAACAGGAAACTCAACAGAAACTCCAGGGGCCGTGCCACCATTCCAAAAGACCCCCAACTGTATCAGTCCACTCCAGATGAACCTGATTTCCCTGCACTGCCTCGACTGTCACCCTGAGTATCGACTCACACCAAGATGGCAAATTTTTCAGCCCTGTAGCACCACGAGGGAAAGCCACAGATCCCTGTATCAACTCGACAGGAAGCCTGACAGTGCTGCTACAGCACGGGAAGAAAGCAGACGTGCATGTCTGCACTCGAGAAGAGGCCTGATCCCCCTGTTGAGATTCCAGAGGAACCCCAAGATCCATGTCAGCACTGGAGAGGAAACCTCAGGTTCAGATCTCAGCTCCAGATTAGGACTTAGGACCCGACACCAACTGGGGAGGAATCCCGAGAGACTCCTCTCAGCTCGCATGGAGACTGGCCTTTCCTGAGGCCACAGGGGCGTGTCCCTGAAGTCCCCGTCGTAACTCAAGATGACACTGCTGCAACTTGAGAAAAACCAGGAGATTCTCGCCTCCAGGTGAGATGAGGCCCTTGTCAGTTACGGCTTCTTGGGGTAAATCAGTCCTTCCCTCTTGAACTTCAAAAGGTTTCTTCACACCCTTGCTGCGACTCAAGAGGTTCCCCAACATACCTGTTTCCACTCGAGAGAAACACCAAGGGTCATGACACAACTGAAGGAGAGCCCCGTTTTCCCCTGCTCTGCTCCAGACGAGTGTCCCTTTTCCTGCTCCTTTGGAAAAGGATTTCCGGCATTCCTGTCACATCGCAAAGGAGGCATTCTCCACAGGAGAGTGGAAAGGAATTCCAGGGGTCGTGGAACCATATCAAAAGATGCCCAAATGTCTCAGTCCACCACAGATGAACGTGATTTCCATGCACTGCATTGACTGTCACCCTGAGTATCGGCTCACATCATGGTGGCACATGTAACAGTCCTGTGGCACCAAGAGGGAAAGCCACAGATCCCTGTGTCAACTCGACAGGAAGACAGACACTGCTGCAACAGCTCGTGAGTAATGTAAACATGCTCGTCTCCACTCGAGACGAGGCCTGACTCCCCTGTGGAGAATCCAAAGGAACCCCACGAACCATATCAGCACTGGAGATGAAGCCTCAGGTTCAGGCCTCAGCTCCTGACGAGGACTTAGGACCCATCACCGTCTGGGGAGGAATCCCGAGACGCCCCTCATAAGTCACATCGAGACTGGCCTTTCCTGAGGCAACAGGGTCGGTCCCTGAGGTCCCCGTCGTAACTCGAGAGGAACCTGCCACAACTCGAGAAAAACCAGGAGATTCTCTCCTCCAGGCGAGATAAGGCCCTTGTACACGGCGGCGTCTCATGGGAAATCACCCCTTCCTTCTTGAACCTCGGAANTAAGTCACATCGAGACTGGCCTTTCCTGAGGCAACAGGGTCGGTCCCTGAGGTCCCCGTCGTAACTCGAGAGGAACCTGCCACAACTCGAGAAAAACCAGGAGATTCTCTCCTCCAGGCGAGATAAGGCCCTTGTACACGGCGGCGTCTCATGGGAAATCACCCCTTCCTTCTTGAACCTCGGAAGGGACTTCACACGTTGCTGCCACTTAAGAAGTTCCCAGACATACCCATGTCCACTCAAGAGCAACACATTGAGTCCCGCCACAACTCAAGAGGAGCCCCGTTTTCCCCTGCTCATCTCGATACGTGGGTCCCTTTCCCTGTTCCGTCAGGAAAGGATTCCAAGTGTTCCCGTCACATCCCAAGAGGAGTCGCTTTCCACAGGAGAGTCTAGAGGAACACCAGGGGTCGTGCCACCATTCCAAAATACACCAAAATGTCTCAGTCTACTCCAGATAATCCTGAATTCCCTGCACTGCCTCGACTGTAACCCCCATTATCGGCTCACACCTCAGTGGCACGTGGGACAGTCCTGTGACACCTCGAGGGAAAACCACAGATTCCTGGGTCAACTCGACGTGAAGCCTGACACTGCTGCTACAGCTCAGGAGGAAAGCGGACATGCACATCTCCACTCGAGACGAGGGCTGACTCCTCTGTGGAGATTCCGGAGGAACTCCAAGATCCATGTCAGCACTGGAGAGGAAACCTCAGGTTGCAGTCTCAGCTCCAGACCAGGACCTAGGACCCTTCACCTTCTGGGGAGGAATCCCTTGAGGCCCCTCGAAACTCTCATGGAGACTGGCCATTCCTGAGGCCACCAGGGTGGGGGATCTGTGAGGTCCCCGTCGTAATACGAGAGAAACCTTCTGCAACTCGAGAAAAAACAGGAGATTCTTCCCTCCAGGTGAGATGAGGCCCTTGTTCGCTGTAGCGTATCAGGAGAAATCACCCCTTCCCTATTCAACCTCGAAAGTTTCTTCATAACCTTGCTGCCACTCAAGAAGTTCCCAGAAATACCCGTCTCCACTCAAGAGGAACACCGATGGTTCCGCCACAACTCAAGAGGAGCCCCCGTTCCTCTGCTCAGCTCCAGACGAGTGTCCCTTTCCATGCTCCTTCGGGAAAGGAATCCTGGCATTCCCGTCACATCCCAAGAGGAGGCGCCCTCCACAGGAGTGTCGAGAGGAACACCAGGAGTCGTGCCACCATTCCAAAATACACCAAAATGTCTCAGTCCACTTTAGATGAACCTGATTTCCCTGCACTGCCTCGACTGTAACCCCAAGTATCGGCTCAAACCACGGTGGCACGTGTGACAGCCCTGTGGCACCTTGAAGGAAAGCAACAGATCCACGTGTCAACTCGCCAGGAAGCCTGACACTGCTGCTACAGTTCGAAGGAAACTGTAAGTGTACGTTTCCACTAGAGACGAAGCCTGACTCCCGTGTGGAGACTACAGAGGAACCCCAAGATTCATGTCAACAGTAGAGAGGAAACCTCAGGTTCCGACCTCAGCTCCAGATGAGGACTTAGGACCCAGCACTGACTGGGGAGGAATCCAGAGAGACCCCTCTCAATGCACATGGATTGGCCTTTCCTGAGGCCACAGGGGCAGGTCCCTAAGGTCCCCGTCTTAACTTGAGAGGAATCAGCCACAACCTGAGAAAAAACAGGATATTCTCACCTCCAGGCGAGATGAAGCCCTTTTCCGCTGCAGCGTCTTGGGGTAAATCACCCCTTCCCTCTTGAACCTTGATAGATTTCTTCACACCCTTGCTGCCACACAAGAAGTTTCCCGACATACCTGTCTCCACTCGAGAGAAGTACTGAGGGTCCTTCCAGAACTTAAGAGGAGCCCCGTTTTCCCCTGCTCAGCTCCAGACGTGTTTCCATTTTCCAGCTCCGTTGGGAAAGAATGGCTGGCGTTGCCTTCGCATACCAAGAGGAGGCGCTCTCCACATGAGAGTGGAGAGGAATTCCATGGTTCGTGCCACCATTCCAAAAGACGCCCAAATGTCTCAGTCCACTCCAGATGAACGTGATTTCCATGCACTGCATTGACTGTCACCCCGAGTATCGGCTCACAGCATGGTGGCACGTGTGACTGTCCTCTGGCATCAAGAAGGAAAGCCACAGATCCTTGTGTCACCTCAACAGGAAGACTGACACTGCTGCTACAGCTCGGGCATAATGCGGCCGTGCGCGTCTCCACTCGAGACGAGGCCTGACTCCCCTGTGGAGACTCCAAAGGAATCCCAAGATCAATGTCAGCACTGGATAGGAAACCTCAGGTTTCTGCCTCAGCTCCAGACGAGGACTTGGGAACCAGCACCGTCTGGGGAGGAATCCCATGAGGCATCTCGCCACTGGAAGGTAGACTGACCATTCCTGAGGCCACGGGTTGGGGGGTCCCCGAGGTCCCCGTTGTAACTCAGAAATAATCTGCTGCAACTCGAGAAAAACCAGGAGATTCTCGCCTCCAGGAGAGATGCGGCCGTTGTTGGCTACGGTGTCTCGGGTTAAACCACTCCTTCCCTCTTGAACCTCGAAATGTTTCTTCACATCCTTGCTGCGACCCAAGAATTTCTCCAACATGCCTGTCTCCACTCGAGAGAAACACCGAGGGTCCCACCCCAACTCAGGAGGAGCCCCGTTTTCCCCTGCTCAGCTCCAGATGAGTGTCCCTTTCCCTGCTCCGTCGGGAAAGGATTACTGGCGTTCCCGTCGCATCCCAAGAGGAGACGCTTTCCAAAGGAGAGTCGAGAGGAACTCCAGGGGTCGTGCCACCATTCCAAAGGAAGCCCAACTGTCTCAGTCCACTCCAGTTGAACCTGATTTCTCTGCACTGCATTGACTGTCACACTATGGTGTCACATGTGACAGTCCTGTGGCACCAAGAGGGAAAGACACAGATCCCTGTGTCAACTCGACATGAAGACTGACACTGCTACTACAGCTCGGGAGGAAAGCGGACATGCACGTCTCCACTCGAGACGAGGCTGACTCTGCTGTGGAGACTCTAAAGGAACCCCAAGATCCATGTCAGCACTGGAGAGGAAACCTCAGGTTCTGGCTGAAGCTCCATACGAGGACTTAGGACCCGTCATCAACTGGGGAGGAATCCCAAGAGGCCCTTCGCAACTCGCATGGAGACTGGCCTTTCCTGAGGCCACGGGGAGTGTCCCTGAGATCCCCTTGATAACTCAAGAGGAACCTGCCACAACTCGAGACAAACCAGGAGATTCTCTCCTCCAGACGAGATGAGGCCCTTGTACACTGCAGCGTCTCGGGGAAAATCACCCCTTTCTTCTTGAAACTCGAAAAAGTCTTCACACCCTTGCTGCCACTAAAGAAGTTCCCAATCATACCCGTCTCCACTGGAGAGAAAAACCTTTGGTCCTGCCACAACTAAAGAGGAGCCCCATTTTCCCCTGCTCAGCTCCAGACGAGGGTCCCTATCCCTGCTCCATCGAGAAAGGATTCCCGGGGTTCCCGTCACATCCCTAGAGGAGTCTCCCTCCACAGAGGTGTTGAGAGGAACACCAGAAGTCATGCCACCATTCCAAAATATCCCCAAAAGTCTAAGTCCACTCCTGATGAACTTGATTTCCCTACACTGCCTCGACTGTCAGCCCGAGTATGGGCTCACACCATGGTGGCACGTGTGACAGACAGCCCTGTGGCACCGTGAGGGAAAGACACAGATCCCTGTGTCAACTCGACAGGAAGCCTAACACTGCTGCTACAGCTTGGGAGGAAAGTGGATGTGCACTTCTCCAATGGAGACGAGGCCTTCCTCCACTGTGGAGACTCCAGAGGAACCCCAAGATCCATGGCAGCACTGGAGAAGAAACCTCAGGTTCTGACCTCAGCTCCAGACGAGGACTTAGGACCCAGCACCGACTTGGGAGGAATCCCGTGAGACCCCTCAAAAGACATATGGAGATTGGCCTTTCCTGAGGCCACAGGGGCGGTTCCCTGAGGTCCCTGTCGTAACCTGAGAGGAATCTGCCGGGACGTGAGAAGAACAGGAAATTCTCGCCTCCCCTTCCATCTTGAACCTTGATAGATTTCTTCACACCCTTGCTGCCAAACAAGAAGTTTCCCGATATACCTGTCTCCACTCGAGAGAAACACCGAGGGTCCCGCAAGAACTCAGGAGGAGCCCTGGTTTCCCCTGCTCATCTCCAGACGAGTTTGCATTTTCCACCTTCGTCGGGAAAGGATTGCTGGCATTGCCGTTGCATCCCAAGAGGAGGCGCTCTCCACATGAGAGTGGAGAGGAATTCCATGGTTCGAGTCACTATTCCAAAAGATGCCCAAATATCTCAGTCCACTCCAGACCAACGTGATTTTCATGCACTGCATTGACTGTCACCTCAAGTATCGGCTCACACCATGGTGGCACGTGTGACTGTCCTCTGGCACCAAGATGGAAAGCCACAGATCCCTGTGTCAACTCGACAGGAAGACTGACACTGCTGCTACAGCTTGGGCATAATGTNCAGACCAACGTGATTTTCATGCACTGCATTGACTGTCACCTCAAGTATCGGCTCACACCATGATGGCACGTGTGACTGTCCTCTGGCACCAAGATGGAAAGCCACAGATCCCTGTGTCAACTCGACAGGAAGACTGACACTGCTGCTACAGCTTGGGCATAATGTGGCCGTGCACGTCTCCAATCGAGACGAGGCCCGACGCCCCTGTGGAGACTCCAGATGAATCCCAAGATCAATGTCAGCACTGGAGAGGAAGCCTCCGGTTCCGGACTCAGCTCCAACTGAGGACTTAGAATCCGTCACCGTCTGGGAAGGAATCCCGAGAGGCCCTTCACAACTCACATGGAGACTGGCCTTTCCTGAGGCCACGGGTGGGTGTCCCTGAGATCCCCGTTGTAACTCAAGAGGAACCTGCTGCAACTCAAGACAAACGAGGAGATTCTCTCCTCCAGGCGAGATGAGGCCCTTGTACATTGCAGCATCTCGGGGGAAATCACCCCTTCCTTCTTGAAATTCGAAAGGGTCGTCACACCCTTGCTGCCACTCAAGAAGTTCCCAAACATACCCGTCTCCACTCGAGAGGAACACCTTGGGACCTGCCACAACTAAAGAGGAGCCCCGTTTTCCCCTGCTCATCTCCAGACGACGGTCCCTTTCCCTGCTTGGTCGGGAAAGGATTCCCTGTATTCCTGTCACATCCCAAGAGGAGTCGCTCTCCACAGGAGAGTCTAGAGGAACTCCAGGGGTCCTGTGGAGACTCCAGATGAATCCCAAGATCAATGTCAGCACTGGAGAGGAAGCCTCCGGTTCCGGACTCAGCTCCAACTGAGGACTTAGAATCCGTCACCGTCTGGGAAGGAATCCCGAGAGGCCCTTCACAACTCACATGGAGACTGGCCTTTCCTGAGGCCACGGGTGGGTGTCCCTGAGATCCCCGTTGTAACTCAAGAGGAACCTGCTGCAACTCAAGACAAACGAGGAGATTCTCTCCTCCAGGCGAGATGAGGCCCTTGTACATTGCAGCATCTCGGGGGAAATCACCCCTTCCTTCTTGAAATTCGAAAGGGTCGTCACACCCTTGCTGCCACTCAAGAAGTTCCCAAACATACCCGTCTCCACTCGAGAGGAACACCTTGGGACCTGCCACAACTAAAGAGGAGCCCCGTTTTCCCCTGCTCATCTCCAGACGACGGTCCCTTTCCCTGCTTGGTCGGGAAAGGATTCCCTGTATTCCTGTCACATCCCAAGAGGAGTCGCTCTCCACAGGAGAGTCTAGAGGAACTCCAGGGGTCGTGACACCATTCCAAAAGACTGGCCTTTCCTGAGGCCACACAAACGGGTCCCTGAGGTCCCCATCTTAACTCGAGGGAATCTGCCAAAACTCGAGAAAAACCAGGAGATTCTCCCCTCTAGGAGAGATGAGGCCCTTTCCTGCCATGGCGTTTCGAGAGAAATCACACCTGCACTCTTGAACCTCGAAAGGGTCCTTCACACCCTGGATGCAACTCAAGAAGTTCCCCAACATAACTGTCTCCACTCTGAGGAACAAGGAGGTTTGTGCCACAGCTCAGGAGGAGCCCCATTTTACCCTCCTCAGCTCGAGATGAGGGTTCCTTTCGCTGCTTCGTCAGATAGAGATTCCCGGTGTTCCCATCGCATCTAAAGAGGAGGCGCTCTCAAAAGGAAAGTCGAGAGGAACTCCAGGGTTCCTGCCACGATTCCAAAAGGCCCCCAAATGTCTACGTCCACTCCAGATGAACCTGATTTCCCTGCACAGCCTCGACGGTCACAGCGAGTATTGATTCACACCACACTGGATCGTGTGACAGCATGTGGCACCCGGAGGGAAAGCTACAGATCGCTGTGTCAATTCGACAGGAAGATTGACACTGCTGCTACAGCTCCGGAGGAAAGCAGATGTGCATGTCTACATGCGAAACGAGGTCTGACTCCCCTTGGAGACTCTGGAGGAAGCACAAGTAGGACTTAAGATGCAGCACCAACTGGAGAGGAATCCCGAGAAGACCCTCGCAAATGGCATGGACACTGTCCTTTCCTGAGGCCTCCTGAGCGGCTCCCTGAGGCCCCCGTCGTAACTAGAGAGGAACCTGCTGCAACTCGAGAAAAACCAGGAGGTTCTCACCACCAGGCGAGATTAGGCCTTTTTCTGATGCAGGGTCTCAACGGAAATCACATTTTCCCTCTTGAACTTCGGAAGCATCGTTCAAACACTTGACGCTAGTCAAAAAGTTCCCCGACAAATCTGTCTCCACTCTAGTAGAACAACGAAGGTCCCTGCACAACTCAAGAGGATCCCCATTCTCCCCTTTTCAGTGTGAGACGAGGGTTCCATTCACTAATTCCTCGAGAAATGATATCTGCCTTCCCATCGCATCTCAAGAGGAGGCGCTCTCCACAGGAAACTCGAGAAGAACTCCAGGGGTTGGTCCACCAAAACAAAAGAGGTGAAAAGTCTCAGTCGAATGCAGATGAACGTGATTACCCTGCAGTGTCTCGAATGTCACCCCGTGTATCGACTCACACCACGGTGGCACGTATGACAGCTCTGTGTGAAAGCCTCGTGGGAAAGCCTCAGATCCCAGTGTCAACTCGATGGGAAGCCTCACACTGCTACTACAGCTCGGGAGGAAAATGGACTAGCATGTCTCCACACAAGACAAGGCCTGGCTCCCCTGTGGAGTCTCCAGAGGAACCTCAAGAACCACGTCAGCACTGGAGAGGAAACCTTAGGTTGCGGCGTCCTCTCCTGAAAAGACTTAGGACACAGCACCGAGTGGAGAGGAATCCCAAGAATATGCTCGCAACTCGGAAAGACACTTGCCTTTCCTGAGGCCTCATGAGTGGGTCCCTGAGGTCTCCATCGTAACTTGAGAGGAACGTGCTGCAACTTGAGAAAAACCAGGAGGTTCTCCTCTCCATGCGAGATGAGGACATTTTCCGCTGAGGTGTCTCCACGGAAATCACACTTTCCCTCATGAAACTCGAAAGCGTCTTTTACACCCTTGTTGCAAGTCAAGAAGTTCTCCGACATATCCGTCTCCACTCGAGCGAAACAAGAGGGTCCCTCCCAAACTCAAGAGGAGCCCCGTTTCCCTCCCTTCAATGCGAGATGAGGGTTTCTTTCCCTGCTTTGGCGAGACATGATGCCTGGCATTCCCTTCGCACTTCAAGTGGAGGCCTTCTCTACAGGAAAATCAAGAGGAACTCCAGGGGTCGTACAACCATTCCAAAATACCACCATATGACTCATTCCACTCCAGCTGAAGCTGATTTCCCTGCACTGCCTCGAATGTTACCCAGAGTATCGACTCACACCATGGGGGCCCCTATGACAGCCCGGTGGGAAAGCATTGAGGGAAGGCACAGATCCCTGTGTCAACTTGACTGGAAGCCTGACTCTGCACCTACAGTTGGGGAGGAAAGCAGACTTGCATGTCTCCACTCGAGACGAGTCCTGACTCCCCTGTGGAGACTCCAGAGGAACCCCAAGTACCCTGTCTGCAGTGGAGAGGAAATTTCAGGTTGCGGCCTACGTTCCAGATAAGGACTTAAGATGCGGGACCGACTGGAGTGGAATCTCGAGAAAACCCTCACAACTCGCATGGACACTGGCCTTTCCTGAGACCTCCTGAGTGGGTCCCTGAGGTCCTCGTTGTAATTCTAGAGGAACCTGCTGCAACTCGAGAAAAACCAGGAGGTTCTCCCCTCCAGGCGAGATGAGGCCCTTTTCCACTGCAGGATCACAAGGGAAATCACACCTTTTCTCTTGAACCTCGGAAGCGTCGTTCAAACACTTGAGGCTTGTCAAAAAGTTCCCCGAAATATTTGTCTTCACTCGACTAGAACAACGAAGGTCTCTGCACAACACAAGAGGATACTCATTCTCCCCTCTTCAGTGTGAGACGAGGGTTCCATTCCCTAATTCGTCGAGAAATGATTCCTGCCTTCCCGTCGCATCTCAAGAGGAGGCACTCTCCAAAGGAAGCTCGAGAGGAACTCCAGGGGTCGGGCCACCAAACTAAAACAGGTGCAAAAGTCTCAGTCAAATCCAGATGAACGTGATTACCCTGCAGTTCCTCGAATGTCACCCCGTGTATCGACTCACACCATGGTGGCATGTGTGACAGCTCTGTCAGAAAGCCTCGTGGGAAAGCCTCAGATCCCAGTGTCAACTCGATGGGAAGCCTCACACTGGTACTAGAGCTCAGGAGGAAAAGGGACTAGCATGTCTCCACACGAGACAAGGCCTGGCTCCCCTGTGTAGTCTCCAGAGGAACCTCAAGAACCACGTCAGCACTGGAGAAAAAGCCTCAGGTTGCCGCCTCCTCTGCTAACAAAGACTTAGGATGCAGCAAGTAATGGAGAGGAATCCCACGAGTCCCATAGCAACTCGGAGAGACACTGGCCTTTCCTGAGGCCTCACGAATTTGTCCCTGAGGTCTCCACTGTAACTCGAGAGGAACCTGCCGCAACTCGGGAAAAAACAGGAGGTTCTCCCCTCCAGGCGAGATGGGGTCCATTTCCGCTGCCGTGTCTCGACGGAAGTCACACCTTCCCTCTTGAAACTCGAAAGCGTCTTCCACACCCTTGCTGCAAGTCAAGAAGTTCATTGACATGTTCGTCTCTACCCGAGCAAAAAAAAAATGGTCCCTCCAAAACTCAAGTGGATCCCCATTGTCCTCTCCTCAATGCGAGATGAGGGTACTTCCCCTGCTTCGGTGAGACATGATGCCTGGCGTTCCCTTTGGATCTCAAGTGGAGGCCTTCTCTACAGGAAAGTCGAGAGGAACTCCAGGGGTCTTGCAACCATTCCGAAAGACCACCATATGACTCATTCCACTCCAGCTGAAGCTGATTTCCATGAACTGCCCCAAATGTTACCCAGAGTATCGACACACACCATGGGGGCCCCTGTAACAGCCCTGTGGGAAAGCCTTGAGGGAAGGCACAGATCCCTGTGTCAACTCGATGGGAAGCCTGACTCTGCAGCTACAGCTGGGAAGGAAAACGCACGTGCGTGTCTCCACTTGAGACGAGGCCGGACTCTCCTGTGGAGACTCCAGAAGAACTCCAAGATCCCTGTCTGCAGTGGAGAGGTAACTTCAGGTTGTGGCCTATGCTCCAGACAAGGACTTAAGAAGCGGCACCAACTGGAGAGGATTCCTGAGAAGCTGCTCACAACTCCCATGGACAATGGCCTTTCCTGAGTCCTCCTGAGCGGGTCCCTGAGGTCTCCATCATAACTCGAGACAATCCTGCTGCAACTCGAGAAAAACCAGGAGGTTCTGCCCTCCAGGGGAGATGAGGCCCTTTTCAGCTGTGGTGTCTCGACGGAAATCACACCTTCCCACTTGAACCTCAAAAGCGTCTTACACACCCTTGCTGCAAGCCAAGAAGTTCTCCGAAATTTCCGTCTCCACTCGAATGAAATAGCGAGGGTCCCTCCATAACTCAAGAGGAGCCCCGTTTCCCTCTCCTCAATGCGAGATGACGTTTTCTTTCCCTGCTTCGACAAGCCATGATGCCTGGCATTCCCTTCGCATCTCAAGTGGAGGCCTTCTCTACAAGAAAGTCGAGAGGAACTCCAGGGGTCATGCAACCATTCCAAAAGACCACCATATGACTCATTCCACTCCATCTGAAGCTGATTTCCCTGCACTGTCTCGAATGTTACCCAGAGTATCGGCTCACACCATGGTGGCCCCTGTGACAGCCCTGTGGGAAAGCCTTGTGGAAGGTACAGATCTCTGTGTCAACTAGAAAGGAAACCTATGCAACCATTCCAAAAGACCACCATATGACTCATTCCACTCCATCTGAAGCTGATTTCCCTGCACTGTCTCGAATGTTACCCAGAGTATCGGCTCACACCATGGTGGCCCCTGTGACAGCCCTGTGGGAAAGCCTTGTGGAAGGTACAGATCTCTGTGTCAACTAGAAAGGAAACCTGACTCTGCAGCTACAGCTCGGGAGGAAAGTGGAGGTGCATGTCTCCACTCGAGACGAGGCCTGACTCCCCTGTGGAGACTCCAGAGGAACACCAAGATCCCTGTCTGCAGTGGAGAGGTAACTTCAGGTTGTGGCCTATGCTCCAGACAAGGACTTAAAAGGCGGCACAGACTAGAGAGGAATCCCGAGAAATCCCTCACAACTCGCATGGACACTGGCCTTTCCTGAGTCCTCCTGAGCGGGTCCCTGAGGTCCCCGTCATAACTCGAGACAAATCTGCTGCAACTGGAGAAAAACCAGGAGGTTCTCCTTTCCAGGTGAGATGAGGCCGTTTTCAGCTGCAGGGTCTCCAGGGAAATCACACCTTCCCTCTTGAACCTTGAAAGCGTCGTTCAAACACTTGAGGCTAGTCAAAAAGTTTCCTGACATATCTGTCTCCACTCGAGTAGAACAACGAAGGTCCCTGCACAACTCAAGAGGATCCCCAATCTCCCCTCTTCAGTNACACCTTCCCTCTTGAACCTTGAAAGCGTCGTTCAAACACTTGAGGCTAGTCAAAAAGTTTCCTGACATATCTGTCTCCACTCGAGTAGAACAACGAAGGTCCCTGCACAACTCAAGAGGATCCCCAATCTCCCCTCTTCAGTCTGAGATGATGGTTCCTCTCCCTGATTTGTCGAGAAATGATTCCTGCCTTCCCGTCGCATCTCAAGAGGAGGTGCTCTCCAAAGGAAACTCGAGAGGAACTCCAGGGGTCGGGCCACCAAATCAAAAGAGGCGCAAAAATCTCATTCGAATCCAGATGAATGTGATTACTCTGCAGTGGCTCGAATTCACCCCGTGTATCAACTCACACCACAGTGGCACGTATGACAACTCCGTGGGAAAGCCTCATGGGAAAGCCTCCGATCCCTGTGTGAACTCGATGGGAAGCCTCACACTGCTACTGCAGCTCGGGAGGAAAATGGACTAGAATGTCTCCACACGGGACAAGGCCTGGCTACTCTGTGGAGTCTCTAGAGGAACCTCAAGAACCACATCAGCACTGGAGAAAAAGCCTCAGGTTGCGGCCTCCTCTGCTGACAAAGACTTACGAAGCAGCAACAAATGGAGAGGAATCCCATGAGTCCCTTAGCAACTCGGAGAGACATTGGCCTTTCCTGAGGCCTCATGAGTGGGTCCCTGAGGTCTCCATCATAACTCGAGAGGAACNGTTGCGGCCTCCTCTGCTGACAAAGACTTACGAAGCAGCAACAAATGGAGAGGAATCCCATGAGTCCCTTAGCAACTCGGAGAGACATTGGCCTTTCCTGAGGCCTCATGAGTGGGTCCCTGAGGTCTCCATCATAACTCGAGAGGAACCTGCCGCAACTCGAGAAAAACCAGCAGGTTCTCCCCCCAGGCGAGAAGAGGACATTTTCCGCTAAGGTGTTTCGAGGGAAATCACACCTTCCTTCTTGAAACTCGAAAGCATCTTTCACAGCCTTGCTGCAAGTGAAGAAGTTCTCCAACATGTCCATCTCTACCCGAGCGAAAGAAGAGGGTCCCCTCAAAACTCAAGAGGAGCCCCATTTTCCTCTCCTCAATGCGAGATGAGGGTTTCTTTCTGTGCCTCGGCAAGACATGATTTCTGGTGTTTCTTTCGCATCTCAAGTGAAGGCCTTCTCTACAGGAAAGTCGAGATGAACTCCAGAGGTCGTGCGACCATTTCAAAAGACCAAGAAATGACTCATTCTACTCCAGCTAAAGTTGATTTCCCTGCACTGCCTCGAATTTTACCCAGAGTATCGACTCACACCATGGTGGCCCCTGTGACAGCCCTGTGGGAAAGCCTTGAAGGAAGGCACAGATCCCTGTGTCAACTCGACGGGAAGCTTGACTCTGCTGCTACAGTTGGAAGGAAAGCGGACGTGCATGTCTCCACTTGAGACGAGGTCTGACTCCCCGGTGGAGTCTTCAGATGAACCCCAAGAACCCTGTCTGCATTGGAGAGGAAACTTCAGGTTGCGGCCTCCAGTCCAGACAAGGACTTATGATGTGGCACCGACTGGAGAGGAATCCTGAGTAGTCCCTCACAACTTGCATGAACCCTTGCCTTTGTGAGGCCTCCTGAGAGGGTCCCTGAGGTCCCCGTCGTAACTTGAAAGGAACCTGCCACAACTGGAGAAAAACCAGGAGGTTCTCCCCTCCAGGAGAGATGAGGCCCTTTTCGGCTGCAGGATCTCGAGGGAAATCACACCTTTCCTCTTGAACCTCGGAAGAGTCCTTCAAATGCTTGCTGCAAGTTAAGACGTACTCCAACATATCTGTCTCCACTCGAGTAGAACAGCGAAGGTCCCTGCACAACTCAAGAGGATCCCCAATTTCCCCTCCTCAGTGTGAGACGAGGGTTCCTTTCCCTGCTTCTTTGAGAAATGATTCCTGGCCTTCCGGTCTCATCTCAAGAGGAGGCGCTCTCCACATGAAACACCAGAGGAACTCCAGGGGTCGGGCCACCAAACCAAAAGACGCAAAATAGTGTCAGTAGAATCCATATGAATGTGATTTCCCTGCAGTGGCTCGAATGTCACCCCGTGTATCGACTGACACCACAGTAGCACGTGTGACAGCCCTGTGGGAAACCCTCGTGGGAAAGCCTCAGATCCCTGTGTCAACTTGATGGGAAGGCTCACACTGCTACTACAGCTCGGGAAGAAAGCAGACAAGCATGTCTCCACAAGAGACAAGGCGTGACTCCCCTTGGAGACTCCAGAGGAACCTCAGGAACCATGTCAGCACTGGAGAGGAAAGCTGAGCTTCCAGCCTTCGCTCCTGACAAACACTTAGGAAGCAGCACCGAATGGAGAGGTACCCCACGAGTCCCCTCGCAATTCGGAGAGACACTGGCCTTTTCTGAGGCCTCATGAGTGAGTCCCAGAGGTTTCCATCGTAACTCGAGAGGAACCTGGCCACAAGTAGAGAGAAACCAGGAGGATCGGCCCTCCAGGCAAGATAAGGTCCTTTTCCACTGTAGTGTCTCGACGGAAATCACACCTTCACTCTTGAACCTCAAAAGCATTCTTCACATCCTTGCTGCAAATCAAGAAGTTCTTCGACATATCCGTCTCCACTCTAGTGAAACAGCGAGGGTCCCTCCACAACTCAAGAGGAGCCCCGTTTCCCTATCCTCAATGCGAGATGAGGGTTTCTTTCCCTGCATCCTCAAGACTTGATGCCTGGCATTCCCTTCGCATCTCAATTGGAGGCCTTCTCTACAGGAAAGCCGAGAGGAACTCCAGGGGTCGTGCAACCATTCCAAAAGACCATCATATGACTCCTTTCACTCCAGCTGAAGATGATTTCCCTGCACTGCCTCAAAAGTTACCCAGAGTTTCGACTCATGCCATGGTGGCTCCTGTGACAGCCCTGTGGAAAGCCTTGAGGAAAGGCACAGATCCCTGTGTCAACTCGACGGGAAGCCTGACACTGCTGCTACAGCTAGGAAGGAAAGCGGATGTGAATCTCTCCACTTGAGACGAGGCCTGACTTCCCTGTGGAGACTCTAGAGGAACCCCAAGAACCCTGTCTGCAGTGGACAGGAAACTTCAGGTTGCGGCCTAGAGTCCATACAAGGACTTAAGATGCGACACCGACTGGAGAGGAATCCCGAGAAGCCCCTTACAACTCGCATGAACCCTGGCCTTTCCTGAGGCCTCCTGAGCCAGTCCCTGAGGTCTCCGTCGTAACTCGAGAGGAACCTGCCGCAACTCGAGAAAAACCTGGAGGTTCTCCTCTCCTGGCGAGATGAGGCCCTTTTCGGCTGCAGGGTCTCAAGGAATATCACACCTTAACACTTGAACCTCGAAATTGTCGTTCAAATATTTGAGACTAATTAAAAAGTTTCCCGACATATCTTTCTCCACTCGAGTAGAACAACAAGAGTCCCTGCAAAATCACGAGGATTCCCATTCTACCCTCTTCAGTGTGAAATGAGGGTTCCTTTCCCTGATTCGTCGAAAAATGATTCCTGCCTTCCCGTCGCATCTCAAGAGGAGGTGCTCTCCACAGGAAACTCCAGAGGAACTCCAGAGGTCGGGCCACCAATCAAAAGAGGCGCAAAAGTCTCAGTCGAATCCAGATGAACGTGATTACCCTGCAGTGCCTCGAATGTCACCCCCTGTATCGACTCACATCACGGTGGCACGTGTGACAGCTCTGTTGGAGAGCCTCCTGGGAATGCCTCAGATCCCTGTGTCAACTGGTTGGGAAGCCTCACACTGCTACTATAGCTCGGGAGGAAAACAGACTAGCATGTCTCCACTCGAGACAAGGCCTGGCTCCCCTGTGGAGTCTCCAGAAGAACCTTAAGAACCACGTCAGCACTGGGGAGGAAACCTCAGTTTGTGGCCACCACTCCTGACAAACACTTAGGAAGCAGCACCGAAAGGAGAGGAATTCCACGAGTCCCCTCGCAACTCGGAGAGACACTGGCCTTTCCTGAATCCTCATGAGTGGGTCCCAGAGGTATTCATTGTAACTCGAGAGGAACCTGCTGCAACTCGAGAAAAACCAGGAGGTTCTGCCCTCCAGGTGAGATGAGGCCCTTTTTCGCTGCGGTGTCTCGACAGACATCACACCTTCCCTCTTGAACCTCGAAAGCATCCTTCACACCCTTGCTGGAAGTCAAGAAGTTCTTCAACATATCCATCTCCAATTCAGCAAAACAGCCAGGGTCACTCCACAACTGAAGAGGAACCCTGTTTCCCTCTCCTCAATGCGAGATGACGTTTTCTTCCCTGCTTCGACCAGACATGATGCCTGCTGTTCCCTTTGCATCTCAAGTGGAGGCCTTCTCTACAGGAAAGTCGAGAGGAACTCCAGGGATCGTGCAACCATTCCGAAAGACCACAATATGACTCATTCCTCTCCAGCTGAATCTGATTTCCCTGCACTGCCTCGAATGTTACCCAGAGTATCGACTCACACCATGGTGGACCCTGTGACAGCCCTGTGGGAAAGCCTTGAGGGAAGGCAAAGTTCCCTGTGTCAACTCGATGGGAAGACTGACTCTGCTGTTACAGCTTGGGAGGAAAGCGGACGTGCATGCCTCCACTCGAGACGAGGCCTGACTCCTCTGTGGAGACTCCAGAGAAACCCCAAGAACACTGTCTGCAGTGGAGAGNGAATGCCTCAGATCCCTGTGTCAACTGGTTGGGAAGCCTCACACTGCTACTATAGCTCGGGAGGAAAACAGACTAGCATGTCTCCACTCGAGACAAGGCCTGGCTCCCCTGTGGAGTCTCCAGAAGAACCTTAAGAACCACGTCAGCACTGGAGAGGAAACCTCAGTTTGTGGCCACCACTCCTGACAAACACTTAGGAAGCAGCACCGAAAGGAGAGGAATTCCACGAGTCCCCTCGCAACTCGGAGAGACACTGGCCTTTCCTGAATCCTCATGAGTGGGTCCCAGAGGTATTCATTGTAACTCGAGAGGAACCTGCTGCAACTCGAGAAAAACCAGGAGGTTCTGCCCTCCAGGTGAGATGAGGCCCTTTTTCGCTGCGGTGTCTCGACAGACATCACACCTTCCCTCTTGAACCTCGAAAGCATCCTTCACACCCTTGCTGGAAGTCAAGAAGTTCTTCAACATATCCATCTCCAATTCAGCAAAACAGCCAGGGTCACTCCACAACTGAAGAGGAACCCTGTTTCCCTCTCCTCAATGCGAGATGACGTTTTCTTCCCTGCTTCGACCAGACATGATGCCTGCTGTTCCCTTTGCATCTCAAGTGGAGGCCTTCTCTACAGGAAAGTCGAGAGGAACTCCAGGGATCGTGCAACCATTCCGAAAGACCACAATATGACTCATTCCTCTCCAGCTGAATCTGATTTCCCTGCACTGCCTCGAATGTTACCCAGAGTATCGACTCACACCATGGTGGACCCTGTGACAGCCCTGTGGGAAAGCCTTGAGGGAAGGCAAAGTTCCCTGTGTCAACTCGATGGGAAGACTGACTCTGCTGTTACAGCTTGGGAGGAAAGCGGACGTGCATGCCTCCACTCGAGACGAGGCCTGACTCCTCTGTGGAGACTCCAGAGAAACCCCAAGAACACTGTCTGCAGTGGAGAGGAAAATGCAAGTTGCGGCCTAGGCTCCAGTCAAGACTTAAGATGTGGCACCGAATTGAGAGGAATCCTGAGAAGCCCCTCGGAACTGACATGGACTTTGGCCTTTCCTGAGGCCTCCTGAGCCGGTCCCTTAGGTCCCAGTCATAATTCGAGAGGAACCTGCCACAACTCGAGAAAAACCAGGAAGTTCTCCCCTCCAGGCGAGATGAGGCCGTTTTCCGCTGCAGGGTCCCAAGGAAAATAACACCTTCCCTCTTGAACCTCAGAAGCATCCTTCAAACACTTGAGGCTAGACAAAAAGTTCCCCGACATATCTGTCTCTAATCGAGTAGAAAAACGAAGGTAACTGCACAACTCAAGAGGGTTCCCATTCTCCCCTCCTCAGTGTGAGACCAGGGTTCCTTTTGCTGATTCATCGACAAATGATTCCTGCCTTCCCGTTGCATCTCAAGAGGAGGCGCTCTCCACAGGAAACTGGTGAGGAACTCCAGGGGTCGGGCCACCAAACCAAAATAGGCGTCAAAGTCTCAGTCGAGTCCAGATGAAAGTGATTACCCTGCAGGGCCTAGAATGTCACTCCGTGTATTGACTCACACCACGGTGGCACGCATGAAAGCTCTGTGGGAAAGCCTCTAGGGAAAGCTTCTGATCCCTGTGTCAACTCGATGGAAAGACTCTCACTGCTACTACAGCTCGGGAGGAAAGAGGACTAGCATGTCTCCACACGAGACAAGGCCTGACTCCCCTGTGGAGTCTCCAGAGGAACCTGAAGAACCACGTCAGCTCTGGAGAGGAAAACTCAGGTTGCGGACTCTGCTCCTGACAAAGGCTTAGGACGCAGCAATGAAAGGAGAGGAATCCCACGAGTCCTCTCGCAACTCGAAGAGACACTGGCCTTTCCTGAGGCCAAAAGAGTGGATTCCTGAGGTCTCCATCATAACTCGAGAGGAAACTGCCGCAACTCGAGAAAAAACGGGAGGTTCTGCCCTCCAGGAGAGATGAGGACATTTTCTGCTGTGGTGTGTCGACGGAAATCACACCTTCCCTATTGAACCTCGAATGCGTCCTTCACACCCTTGCTGCAAATCAAGAAGTTCTCTGACATATCCGTCTCCACTCGAGCAAAACAGCGAGGGTCCCTCCACAACTCAAGAGGCGCCCCATATCCCTCTCCTCAATGCGAGATGAGGGATTCTTTCCCTGCTTACTCGAGACATGATTCCTGGTGTTCCTTTCACATCTCAAGTGGAGGCCTTCTCTACAGGAAAGTCGAGATGAACTCCAGGGGTCATGCAACCATTCCAAAAGACCACGAAGTGACTCATTCTATTTCAGCTAAAGCTGATTTCCCTTCTCTGCCTCGAATGTTATCCAGAGTATCAATTCACACCATGGGGGCCCCTGTGACAGCCCCATGGGAAAGCCTTGAGGGAAGGCACAGATACCTTTGTCAACTCGACGGGAAGCCTGACTCTGCTGCCACAGCTGGGGAGGAAAGCTGACGTGCATATCTCCACTCGAGACGAGGCCTGAGTCCCCTGTGGAGACTCTATGGGAATGCCAAGAACCCGGTCTGCAGTGTAGAGGAAACTTCAGGTCGTGGCCTACGGTCCAGACAAGGACTTAAGATGTGGCACCGACTGAAGAGGAATCTTGAGAAGCCCCTCGCAACTCACATGGTCACTGGCCTTTTCTGAGACCTCCTGAGTGGATCCCTCAGGTCCCCGTCGTAACTGGAGAGGAACCTGCTGCAACTCGAGAAAAACCAGGAGGCATTCCCCTCCAGGCTAGATGAGGCCTTTTTCCGCTGCAGGGTCTCAAGGGAATTCACACCTTACCTCTTGAACCTTGGAAGCGTCGCTCAAACACTTGAGACTAGTCAAAAACTTCCCCGACATAACTGTCTCCACTCGAGTAGAACAAAGAAGGTTCCTGCACAACTCAAGAGGATCCCCATTCTCCCCTCTTCAGTGTGAGACCAGATTTCTTTTCCCTGATTTGTCCAGAAATGATTCCTGCCTTCCCGTCGCATCTCAAGAGGAGGCACTCTCCTCAGGATACTCAAGAGAAACTCCAGGGGTCGGGCCACCAAACCAAAAGAGGTGCAAATATCTCAGTCTAATCCAGGTGAACGTGATTACTCTGCATTGCCTCGAATATCACACCGTGTATCGACTCACACCACAGTGGAACGTGTGACAGCTCTTTGGGAAAGCCTCATGGGAAAGCCTCAGATCTCTGTGTCAACTCGATGGGAAGCCTCACACTGCTCCTAGATCTTGGGAGGAAAACGGACTAGCATGTCTCCACACGAGACAAGGCCTGGCTCCCCTGTGGAGTCTCCAGAGGAACCTCAAGAACCATGTCAGCACTAGAGAGGAAACCTCAGATTGTGGCCTCCGCTCCTGACAAAGACTTAGGATGCAGCAACAAATGGAGAGGAATCCCACGAGTCCCCTCTCAACTCGGAGAGACACTGGCCTTTCCTGAGGCCTCATGAATGGGTCCCTGAGGTCTCCATCGTAACTCGAGAGGAACCTGCCGCAACTCGAGAAAAACTGGGAAGTTCTCCCCTCCAGGCGAAATGAGGACATTTTCCGCTGCAGTGTCTCGACGAAAATCACACCTTCCATCTTGAAACTCGAAAGTGTCTTTCACAGCCTTTCTGCAAGTCAAGAAGTTCTCCGAGATATCCGTTCTCACTTGAGCGAAACAAGAGGGCCCCTCCACAACTCCAGAGGAGCCCCGTTTCCCTCTCCTTAATGTGAGATTAAGTTTTCTTTCCCTGCTTCGGCGACACATAATTCCTCGTGTTTCTTTCGCATCTCAAGTGGAGCCCTTCTCTACAGGAAAGTTGAGATGAACTCCAGGGGTCGTGCAACAATTCCCAAAGATGGCAAAATGACTCATTCTACTCCAGCTAAAGCTGATTTCACTGCACTGCCTCGAATGTTAACCAGAGTATTGACTCACACCATGGTGGCCCCTGTGACAGCCCTGTGGGAAAGCCTTGAGGGAAGGCACAGATCCCTGTTTCAATTCGACGGGAAGCTTGACTTTGCTGCTACCACTGGGGAGGAAAGCGGATGTGCATGTCTCCACTCGAGACGCGGCCTGACTCCCCTGTAGAGACTCCAGAGGAACCTCAAGAACCATGTCAGCACTTGAGAGGAAACCTCAAGTTCGGCCTTTGCTCTTCACAAACCCTTAGGAGGCAGCACCGAATGGAGAGAAATCCCACGAGTCCCCTCACAACTCGGAGAGACACTGGCCTTTCCTGAGGCCTCATGTGTGGGTCCCAGAGATCTCCATCGTAACTAGAGAGGAAACTGCTGCAATTCGATAAAACCAGGAGGTTCTGCTCTCCAGGCGAGATGAGGCCCTCTTCCGCTGCAGAGTCTCGACGGAAATAACATCTTCCCTTTGAATCTCGAAAGTGTCCTTCACACCCTTGCTGCAAGTCAAGAAGTTCTCCGACATATCCGTCTCCACTCCAGCGAAACAGCGAGGGTCTCTCCGCAACTCTAGAGGAGCCCCTTCCCCCTCTCCTCATGCAAGATGACGTTTTCTTTCCCTGCTTCGACGAGACATGATTCCTGGCGTTCCCTTCGCATCTCAAGTGGAGGCCTTCTCTAAAGGACAGTCGAGATGAAATGCAGGGATCGTGCAACCATTCCAAAAGACCACGAAATTATCATTCTACTCCAGCTAAAGGTGATTTCCCTGCACTGCCCTGAATGTTACCCAGAGTATCGACTGACACCATGCTGGCCCCTGAGACAGCCCTGTGGGAATGCCTTGAGGGAATGCACAGATCCCTGTGTCAACTCGACGGGAAGCTTGAATATGCTGCTACAGCTGGGAAGGAAAGCGGACGTGCATGTCTCCACTCGAGACGAGGCCTGACTCCCATGTGGAGACTTCAGAGGGACCCCAAGAACCCTGTCTCCACTGGAGAAGAAACTTCAGGTTGCGTCCTACGCTCCAGACAAGAACTTAAGATGCGGCACCGACTGGAGAGGAATCCCGAGAAGCCCCTCGCAACTCGTCTGGTCACTGGCCTTTCCTGACGCCTCCTGAGCGGATCCCTGAGGTCCCCATCGTAACTCGAGAGGAATCTGCGGCAACTCGAGATGCCCCTGAGACAGCCCTGTGGGAATGCCTTGAGGGAATGCACAGATCCCTGTGTCAACTCGACGGGAAGCTTGAATCTGCTGCTACAGCTGGGAAGGAAAGCGGACGTGCATGTCTCCACTCGAGACGAGGCCTGACTCCCATGTGGAGACTTCAGAGGGACCCCAAGAACCCTGTCTCCACTGGAGAAGAAACTTCAGGTTGCATCCTACGCTCCAGACAAGAACTTAAGATGCGGCACCGACTGGAGAGGAATCCCGAGAAGCCCCTCGCAACTCGTCTGGTCACTGGCCTTTCCTGACGCCTCCTGAGCGGATCCCTGAGGTCCCCATCGTAACTCGAGAGGAATCTGCGGCAACTCGAGAAAAATCAGGAGGTTCTCCCCTGCAGGAGAGATGAGGCTCTTTTCTGCTGCAGGGTCTCAGGGGAAATCACACCTTCCCTCATGAACGTTGGAAGCGTCATTCAAACACTTGAGGATAGTCAAGAATTTCCCCGACATATCAGTCTTCACTCGAGTAGAACAACGAAGGTCCCTGCACAACTCAAGAGGATCCCCATTCTCCCCTCTTCAGTGTGAGACCAGGGTTCTTTTCACTGCTTCGTCGAGAAATGATTCTCTCCTTCCTTTCGCATCTCAAGAGGTGGCAGTCTCCAGGGAAACTAGAGAGGAACTCCAGGGGTCAGGCCACCAAACCAAAAGAGGCGCAAAAGTCTCAGTCGAATCCAGATGAACGCAATTACCCTGCAGTGCCTCGAATGTCACCCCGTGTATCGATTCACACCACGGTGGTACGTGTGACAGCTCTGTGGGAAAGCCTCGAGGGAAAGACTCAGATCCCTGTGTCAACTAGATGGGAAGACTCACACTGCTACTACAGATCAGGAGGAAAACGGACTAGCATGTCTCCACACGAGACAAGGCCTGGCTCCCCTGTGGAGTCTCCAGTAAAACCTCATGAACCACTTCAGCACTGGAGAGGAAACCTCAGCTTATGGCCTCCCATCCTGACAAAGACATAGGACAATGGAACGAATGGAGAAGAATCCCACAAAGCCCCTCGCACCTCAGAGAGACACTGGCCTTTCCTGAGGCCTCATGAGTGGGTCCCTGAAGTCTCCATCATAACTCTAGAGGAACATGCCGCAACTCGAGAGAAACCAGGAGGTTCTGCCGTCCAGGCGAGATGAGGCCATTTTCTACTGCGGTGTCTCGACGGAAATCACACCTTCCCTCTTGAACCTCGAAAGTGTCCTTCACACCCTAGCTGCAAGTCAAGAAGTTCTTCGACATATCCGTCTCCACTCGAGTGAAACAAGAGAGTCCCTCCAAAACTCAAGAAGAGCACCGTTTCCCTCTCCTCAATGCGAGATGAGGGTTTCTTTCCTTGCTTCATCGAGACATGATTCCTGGTGTTCCTTTCACATCTCAAGTTGAGGCCTTCTCTACAGGAAAATCGAGATGAAATCCAGGGGTCATGCAACCATTCCAAAAGACCACGAAATGACTCATTCTACTCCAGCTAAAGCTGATTTCCCTGCACTGCCTTGAATGTTACCCAGAGTATCGACTCACACCATGGCGGCCCCTGTGACAGCCCTGTGGGAAAGCCTTGAGGGAAGGCACAGATCTCTGTGTCAAATCGATGGGAAGCTTGACTCTGCTGCTACAGCTGGGAAGGAAAGTGGACGTGCATGTCTCCACTCAAGACGAGGCCTGACTCCCCTGTGTAGACTCCAGAGGAACCCCAGGAACTCTCTCTGCAATTGCGAGGAAATTTCAGGTTGCGGGCTCTGGTAGAGACAAGGACTTAAGATGTGGCACTGACTGGAGAGAAAGCCCGAGAAGCCCCTCGCAACTCGCATGAACCCTGGCCTTTACTGAGGCCTCCTGAGTGGGTCCCTGAGTTCCCTGTCATAACTCGAGAAGAACCTGCCGCAACTCGGGAAAAACCAGAAGGTTCTCCCCTCCAGGCGAGATGAAGCCCTTTTCTGCTGCAGGGTATCGATGGAAATCACACCTTCCCTCTTGAACCTCAGAAGCATCCTTCAAACGCTTGCTGCAAGTTAAGATGTTACCCAACATATCTGTCTACACTCGAGTAGAACAACAAAGGTCCCTGCACAAATCAAGAGGATCCCCATTCTTCCCTCCTCAGTGTGAGACGAGGGTTCTTTTCCCTGCTTCGTCGAGAAATGATTCCTGGCCTTCCCGTCACATCTCAAGAGAAAGCGCTCTCCACAGGAAACTCAAGAGGAACGCCAGGGGTCAGGCCAGCAAACCAAGAGATGCGGAAAAGTCTCAGTCGAATCCAGATCAATGTAATTTCCCTGCAGTGGCTCGAATGTCACCCCGTGTATCAACTGACACTACGGTGGCACATGTGACAGTCCTATGGGAAAGCCTCGTGGGAAAGCCTCAGATCCTTGTGTCAACTCGATGGAAAGCCTCACACTGCTACTACAGCTTGGGAGGAAAGAGGACTAGCATGTCTCCAAACGAGACAAGCCTGATTCCTTTGTGGAGACAGCAGAGGAACCTCAATAAACACGTCAGCACTGGAGAGGAGAACTCAGGTTCCGGGCTTCTCTCCTGACAAACACTTAGGAAGCAGCACCGAATGGGGAGGAATCCCATGAGTCCCCTCGCAACTCGGAGAGACACTGGCCTTTCCTGAGGCCTCATGAGTGGGTCCCAGAGGTCTTCATCGTAACTCGAGAGGAACCTGCAGCAACTCGAGTAAAACCAGGAGGTTCTGCCCTCCAGGACAGATGAGACCCTTTTCCACTGCGGTGTCAGGACGGAAATCACACCTTCCATCATGAACCTCGAAATTGTCCTTCAAACACTTGCTGCAAGTCAAGAAGTTCTCCGAAATATCCATCTCCACTCTAGCGAAACAGCGAGGGTCCCTCCACAACTCAAGAAGAGACCCGTTTCCCTCTCCTCAATGCAAGATGAGGTTTTTTTTTCCCTGCTTCGAAGAGACATGATGTCTGGCATTCTCTTCACATCTCAAGTGGAGGTCTTCTCTACAGGAAAGTCGAGAGGAACTCCAGGGTTCGTGCAACCATTCCGAAAGACCACCATATGACTCATTGCACACCAGCTAAATCTGATTTCCCTGCACTGCCTCTAATGTTACCCAGAGTATCGACTCACACCATGGTGGCCCCTGTGACAGCCCTGTGGGAAAGCCTTGAGGGAAGTCACAGATCCCTGTGTGAACTCGACGGGAAGCCTTGCTCTGCTGCTACAGTGGGGAGGAAAGCGGACGTGCATGTCTCCACTCGAGACGAGGCCTTATTCCCCTGTGGAGACTCTAGAGGAACCCCAAGAACCTTGTTTGCAGTGAAGAGGAAACTTCTGATTGCGTCCTACACTCCAGACAAGGACTTAAGATGCGGCACTAACTGAAGAGGAATCCTAAGAAGCTCCTTGCAACTCTCATGGACACTGGCCTTTCCTGAAGCCTCCTGATTGGGTCCCTGAGTTCACCATCTTAACTCAACAGGAACCTGCCGCAACTCGAGAAAAACCAGGAGGTTCTCCACTCCAGGCGAGATGAGGCACTTTTCCGCTGCAGGGTCTTGAGGGAAATCACACCTGCCGTCTTGAACCACGCAAGTGTCATTCAAATACTTGACGCTACTCAAAAAGTTCCCCAAATCTGTCTCCACTCGAATAGAACAATGAAAGTCCCTGCACAGCTCAAGAGTATCACCATTCTACCCTCTTCCATGTGAGACGAGGGTTCCTTTCCCTGATTCGTCGAGAAATGATCCGGCCTTCCCTTCGCATTTCAAGAGGAGGCGCTCTCCACAGGAAACACGAGAGGACCTCCAGGGGTCGGGCCACCAAACCAAAAGAGGCACAAAAGTCTCTGTCGAATCCATATGAACATGATTACTCTGCAGTGCCTCGAATGTCACCCCGTGTATCGACTCACACTTCGGTGGCACGTGTGACAGCTCTGTGGGAAAGCCTCGAGGGAAAGCCTCATATCCCTGTGTCAACTCGATGGGAAGACTCACAGTGCTACTACAGCTCGGGAGGAAAACGGACTAGCATGTCTCCACACGAGACAAAGCATGGCTCCCCTGTGGAGTCTCCAGAGGTACCTCATGAACCACGTCAGCACTGGAGAGGAAACCTCAGCTTGCGGCCTCTGCTCCTGACAAAGTCATAGGACACCGCAACGAATGGAGAAGAGTCCCATGAGGACCCTCGCAACTCAGAGAGATACTGGCCTTTCCTGAGGCCTCATGAGTGGGTCTCTGAGGTCTGCATCATAAATCGAGAGGAACATGCCGCAACTCGAGAAAAACCAGGAGGTTCTGCCGTCCAGGCGAGATGAGGCCATTTTCCACTGCAGTGTCTCGACAGAAATCACACCTTCTCCCTTGAACCTTGAAAGCGTCCTTCACACCCTTGCTGCAAGTCAAGAAGTTCTCCGACATATTCGTCTCCACTCGCTCGAAACAAGAGGGTCCCTCCAAAACTCAAGAGGAGCACCGTTTCCCTCTCCTCAATGCGAGATGAGGGTTTCTCTCCTTGCTTCGTCGAGACATGATTCCTGGTGTTCCTTTCGCATTGCAAGTGGAGGCCTTCTCTACAGGAAAGTCGAGATGAAATCCAGGGGTCGTGCAACCATTCCAAAAGACCACGAAATGGCTCATTCTACTCCAGCTAAAGCTGATTTCGCTGCACTGCCTTGAATGGTACCCGGAGTATTGACTCACACCATGGCGGCCCCTGTGACAGCCCTGTGGGAAAGCCTTGAGGGAAGGCACAGATCCCTGTGTCAACTCGACGGGAAGATTGACTCTGCTGCTACACCCTGGGAGGAAAGTGGACGTGAATGTCTCCATTCAAGACGAGGCCTGACTCCCCTGTGGAGACTCCAGAGAAACCCCAAGAACCCTGTCTGCACTGGAGAAGAAACCTCAGGATGCGGCCTACAGTCCAGACAAGGATTTAAGTTGTGGAACCGACTGGAGAGGAAACCCGAGAAGCCCCTTGCAACTCGCATGAATCCTGGCCTTTCCTGAAGCCTCCTGATCAGGTCCCTGAGGTCCCCATTGTAACTCTAGAGGAACATGCCGCAACTAGAGAAAAACCAGGATATTCTCCCTTCCAGGCGAGATGAGGCCCTTTTCCACTGCAGGTTCTCGAGGGAAATCACGCCTTCCCTATTGAACCTCGGAAGCTTCCTTCAAACGCTTGCTGCAAGTTAAGACATTCCCCGACATATCTGTCTCCACTCGAGTAGAACAACGAAGGTCCCTGCACAACTCAAGAGGATCCCCATTCTCCCCTCCTCAGTGTGAGATGAGGGTTCCTTTCCCTGCTTCATCGAGAAATGATTCCTGGCCTACCCGTCAAATCTCAAGAGGAGGTGCTCTCGACAGGAAACTCGAGAGGAACGCCAGGGGCCGGGCCAGCAAACCAAAAGATGCGCAAAAGTCTCAGTCGAATCCAGATGAACATGTTTTCCCTGTAGTGGCTCGAATGTCACCCCGTGTATTAACTGACACCACGGTGGCACGTGTGACAGCCCTGTGGGAAAGCCTCGTGGGAAAGCCTCAGATCCCTATGTCAACTTGATGGGAGCCTCACACTACTACTATAGCTCGGGAGGAAAGCGGACTAGCATGTCTTCTCATGAGACAAGGCCTGACTCCCCTGTGGAGACTCCAGAGGAACCCCAAGAACCCTGTCTGCAGTGGAGAGGAAAATTCAGGTTGCGACCTATGCTCCAGACAAGGACTTAAGATGCGGCACTGACTGAAGAGGAATCCCGAGAAGCCCCTTGCAACTGTCATGGACACTGGCTTTTCCTGAGGCCTCCTTATCGAATCCATGAGGTCCATGTCTTTACTCGAGAGGAACATGCCGCAACTCTAGAAAAACCAGAAGGTTCTCCCCTCCAGGCGACATGAGGCCCTTTTCCGCTGCAGGGTCTTGAGGGAAATCACACCTTCCCTCTAGAACCACGGAAGCATTGTTCAAATACTTGACGCTAGTAAAAAAGTTCCCCGACAAATCTGTCTCCACTCAAATAGAACAACGAAAGTCCCTGCACAGCTCAAGAGTATCACCATTCTCCCCTCTTCAGTGTGAGACGAGGGTTCCTTTCCCTGATTCATCGAGAAATGACCCTCCCTTCCCTTCACATTTCAAGATGAGGCGCTCTCCACAGGAAACTCGAGAAGTAATCCAGGGGTCGGGCCACTAAACCAAAAGAGGTGTAAAACTTTCTGTCGAATCCAGATGAACGTGATTACTCTGCAGTGCCTCGAATGTCACCCCGTGTATCAAATCACACCACAGTGGCACGTGTGACAGCTCTGTGGGAAAGCCTCGAGGGAAAGCCTCAGATTCCTGTGTCAACTCGATGGGAAGACTCACACTGCTACTACAGCTCAGGAGGAAAACGGACTAGCATGTCTCCACACGAGACAAGGCATGGCTCCCCTGTGGAGTGTCCAGAGGGACCTCAAGAACCACGTCAGCACTGGAGAAGAAATCTTAGGTTGCGGCCTTCGCTCCTGACAAAGACTTAGGATGGAGCAACGACTGGAGAGGAATCCCATGAGTCCTCTCGCAACTCAGAGAGACACTGGTATTTCCTGAGGCCTCATGAGGGGGTCTCTGAGGCCTCCATCGTAACTCGAGAGGAACCTGCCGCAACTCGAGAAAAACCAGGAGGTTCTTCCCTCCAGGCGAGATGAGGCCCTTTTCCACTGCGGTGTCTCGACAGACATCACAACTTCTGTCTTGAACCTCGAAAGCGTCCTTCACACCCTTGCTGCATGTCAAGAAGTCCTCGGACATATCCGTCTCCACTCGAGCGAAACAGTGAGGGTCCCTCCACAACTAAAGTGGAGCCCTGTTTCCCTCTCCTCAATGCGAGATGACATTTTCTTTCCCTGCTTCGATGAGACATGATGTCTGGCGTTCCCTTCGCATCTCAATGGAGGTCTTCTCTACAGGAAAGTCGAGAGGAACTCCAGGGGTCGTGCAACCATTCCAAAAGACCACCATATGACTCATTCCATTTCAGTTGAAACTGATTTCCCTGCACTGTCTCGAATGTTACCCAGAGTATCGACTCACACCTGGAGCAACGACTGGAGAGGAATCCCATGAGTCCTCTCGCAACTCAGAGAGACACTGGTATTTCCTGAGGCCTCATGAGGGGGTCTCTGAGGCCTCCATCGTAACTCGAGAGGAACCTGCCGCAACTCGAGAAAAACCAGGAGGTTCTTCCCTCCAGGCGAGATGAGGCCCTTTTCCACTGCGGTGTCTCGACAGACATCACAACTTCTGTCTTGAACCTCGAAAGCGTCCTTCACACCCTTGCTGCATGTCAAGAAGTCCTCGGACATATCCGTCTCCACTCGAGCGAAACAGTGAGGGTCCCTCCACAACTAAAGTGGAGCCCTGTTTCCCTCTCCTCAATGCGAGATGACATTTTCTTTCCCTGCTTCGATGAGACATGATGTCTGGCGTTCCCTTCGCATCTCAATGGAGGTCTTCTCTACAGGAAAGTCGAGAGGAACTCCAGGGGTCGTGCAACCATTCCAAAAGACCACCATATGACTCATTCCATTTCAGTTGAAACTGATTTCCCTGCACTGTCTCGAATGTTACCCAGAGTATCGACTCACACCATGGTGGCCCCTGTGACAGCCCTGTGGGAAAGCCTTGAGGGGAGGCACAGATCCCTGTGTCAACTCGATTGGAAGCCTGACTCTTCTGCTACAGCTGGGGTGGAAAGCAAACATGCATGTCTCCACTCGAGACGAGGCCTGACTTCCCTGTGGAGACTCCAGAGCGACCCCAAGTACCCTGTCTGCACTTGAAAGAAACTTCAGGTTGCGGGCTATGGTACAGACAAGAACTTAAGATGCGGCACTGACTGGAGAGGAATCCCAAGAAACCCCTCGCAACTCGCATGAACCCTGGCCTTTCCTGAGGCCTCCTGAGCAGTTCCCTGAGGTACCCATCTTAACTCGAGAGAAACCTGCTGCAACTCGAGAAAAACCAGGAGGTTTTCCGTCCAGGCGAGATGAGGACCTTTTCTGCTGCAGGGACTCGAGGGAAATCACAACTACCCTACTGAACCTCAGAAGCGTCCTTGAAACGCTTGCTGCAAGTTAAGATGTTCCCCGACATATCTGTCTCCACTCGAGTAGAAAAACGAAGGTCCCTGCACAACTCAAGAGGATCCCCATTCTCCCGTCCTAAGTGTGAGACGAGGTTTCCTTTCTCTGCTTCGTCTAGAAATGATTCCTGGCCTGCCCGTCGAATCTCAAGATGAGGTGCACTCCACAGGAAACTCGAGAGGAACTCCAGGGGTCAGGCCAACAAAACAAAAGACGCGCAAATGTCTCAGTCGAATCCATATGAATGTCATTTCCCTACAATGCCTCGAACGTTACCCCTTGTATCGACTGACACTACGGTGGTGCGTGTGACAGCCCTGTGAGAAAGCCTCATGGGAAAGCCTCAGATCCTTGTGTCAACTCGATGGGAAGCCTCACACTGCTACTACAGCTCGGGAGGAAAGCGGACTAGCATGTCTCCACACGAGACAAGGCTTGACTCCCCTGTGGAGACTCCAGAGGAACCTCAAGTACCATGTCAGCACTGGAGAGGAAACCTCAGGTTCCGGCCTTCGCTCCTGACAAACACTTAGGAAACAGCACCAAATGGAGAGGAATCCCACGAGTCCCCTCGCAACTCCGAGAGAAACTGGCCTTTCCTGAGGCCTCATGAGTGGGTCCCAGAGGTCTCCATCGAAATAGGAGAGGAAACTGCAGCAACTCGAGTAAAACCAGGAGGTTCTGCCCTCCAGGGGAGATGAGGCCCTTTTCCACTGTGGTGTCACGACAGAAATCACACCTTCCATCTTGACCTCGAAAGCGTCCTTCATACTCTTGGTGCAAGTCAAGAAGTTCTCCGACATATCCACCTCCACCTGAGCGAAACAGCGAGGGTCCCTCCACAACTCAAGAAGTGCTCCGTTTCCCTCTCCTCAATGCGAAATGAGATTTTCTTTCCCTGCTTCGAAAAGACATGATGTCTGGCGTTCCCTTCACATCTCAAGTGGAGGCCTTCTCTACAGGAAAGTCGAGAGGAACTCCAGGGGTCTTGAAACAATTCCGAAAGACCACCATATGACTCATTCCACACCAGCTGAAGCTGATTTCCCTGCACGGCCTCGAATGTTACAAAGAGTATTGATTCACATCTTGGTGGCCCTTGTGACAGCCCTGTGGGAAAGCCTTGAGGAAAGGCACAGATCCCTGTGTCAACTCATAAACAATTCCGAAAGACCACCATATGACTCATTCCACACCAGCTGAAGCTGATTTCCCTGCACGGCCTCGAATGTTACAAAGAGTATTGATTCACATCTTGGTGGCCCTTGTGACAGCCCTGTGGGAAAGCCTTGAGGAAAGGCACAGATCCCTGTGTCAACTCAATGGGAAGCCTGGCTCTGGTGCTACAGGTGGGGAGGAAAACGGACGTGCATGTCTCCACTCGAGACGAGGCCTGACTCTCCTGTGTAGATTCCAGAGGAACCCCAAGAAGCCTGTCTGCACTTGAGAGGAAACTTCAGGTTGTGGCCTTGGGTCGAGACAAGGACTTCACATGCGGCACCAACTGGAGAGGAATCCCGAGAAGCCCCTCGCAACTCATATGGACACTGGCCTATCCGGAGGCTTTCTGAGTGGGCCCCTGAGATCCTGGTCGTAACTCGAGAGGAACCTGCCGCAACTCGAGAAAAACCAGGAGGTTCTCCCCTACAGGCGAGATGAGGCCCTTTTCCGCTGCAGGGTCTCAAGGGAAATCATACCTTCCCTCTTGAACATCGGAAGCGTCTTTCAAAACTTGAGGCTAGGCAAAAAATTCCCCGAAATATCTGTCTCTACTCGAATAGAACAACAAAGGTCCCTGCACAACTCAAGAGGATCCCCATACTCCCCTTTTCAGTTTGAGATGAGGGTTCCTTTCCCTGATTCGTCGAGAAATGATTCCTGAATTCCCGTCGCATCTCAAGAGGAGGAGCTCTCCACAGGAAATTCAAGAGGAACTCCAGGGGTCGGCCACAAAAACAAAGACGCGCAAAAAAAGTCTCAGTCGAATCCATATGAACGTGATTACCCTGCGATGCCTCGAATGTCACATGGTGTATCGACTGACACCATGATGGCACGTGTAACAACTCTGTGGGAAAGCCTCGTTGAAACCCCTCAGATCCCTGTGTCAACTCGATGGGAAGCCTCACACTGCTACTAGAGCTCGGGAGGAAAATGGACTAGCATGTCTCCACATGAGACAAAGACTGGCTCCCCTGTGGAGTCTCCAGAGGAACCTCAAGAATCACATTAGCACTGGAGAGGAAACCTCAGGTTGCGGCCTACACTCCTGACAAAGACTTAGGATGCAGCAATGAATGGAGAGGAATCCCACGAGTGCCCTCGCAACTGGGAGAGACACTGGCCTTTCCTGAGGCCTCATGAGTGTATCCCTAAGGTCTCCATCATAACTCGAGAGGAACCTACCGGAACTCGAGAAAAAGAAGGAGGTTCGGCCCTCCAGGAGAGATGAGGCCCTTTTCCGCTGTGGTGTCCAACAAAAATCACACTTTCCCTCTTGAATCTCGAAAGCGTCTTTCACACCCTTGCTGCAAGTCAAGAAGTTCTCCGATATATCTGTCTCCACTCAAGCGAAATAAGAGGGTCCCTTCAAAACTCAAAAGGATCCCATTTCCCGCTCCTCAATGTGAGATGAGAGTTTCTTTCCCTGCTTCAGTGAGACATGATGCCTGGCGTTCCTTTCGCATCTCAAGTGGAGGCCTTCTCTACAGGAAAGTCGAGATAAATTCCAGGGGTCGTGCAAAAATTGCGAAAGACAACCATATGACTCATTCCACTACAGCTGAAGCTGATTTCCCTGCACAGCCTCGAATGTTACCCAGAATATCGACTCACACCATGGTGGCCCCTGTGACAGCCCTGTGGGAAAGTCTTGAGGGAAGGCACAGATCCCTGTGACAACACTACGGGAAACTTGACTCTGCTGCTACAGCTGGGGAGGAAAGCAGACGTGCATGTCTCCACTTGAGACGAGGCCTGACCCCCCTGTGGAGACTCCATGGGAACCCCAAGAACCCTGTCTGCACTGGAGAGCAAATTTCAAGTTGCAGCCTACGCTCCAGACAAGGACTTAAGATGCGGCACCGACCGGAGAGGAATCCTTAGACGCCCCTCACAACTCGCATGAACCCTGGCCTTTCCTGAGGCTTCCTGAGCGGGTCCCTGAGGTCCCCGTCGTAACTTGAGAGGAACCTGCCGCAACTTGAGAAAAACCATGAGGTTCTCCCCTCCAGATGAGATGAGGCCCTTTTCCGCTGCAGGGTCTTGAGGGAAATCACCTTCAATCTTGAATCTCGGAAGCGACCTTCAAACACTTGCTGCAAGTTAAGATGTTCCCCAACATACCTGTCTCACTCGAGGAGAACAGCGAAGGTCCCTGCACAACTCAAGAGGATCCCCATTCTCCCCTCCTCAGGGTGAGGCAAGGGTTCCTTTCCCTACTTCATCGAGAAATGATTCCTGGCCTTCCCTTCGCATCTCAAGATGAAGCGCTCTCCACAGGAAACACGAGAGGAACTCCAGGGGTCAGGCCACCAAACCAAAAGACACGCAAAAGTCTCAGTCGAATCCATATGAACGTGATTTTCCTGAAGTGCCTCGGATGTCACCCCGTGTATCTCAAGGGTTCCTTTCCCTACTTCATCGAGAAATGATTCCTGGCCTTCCCTTCGCATCTCAAGATGAAGCACTCTCCACAGGAAACACGAGAGGAACTCCAGGGGTCAGGCCACCAAACCAAAAGACACGCAAAAGTCTCAGTCGAATTCATATGAACGTGATTTTCCTGAAGTGCCTCGGATGTCACCCCGTGTATCGACTGACACCATGGTGGCATATGTGACAGCCCTGTGGGAAACCCTCATGGGAAAGCCTCAGATCCTTGTGTCAACTCGATGGGAAGCCTCACACTGCTACTACACCTCGGTGGAAAATGGACTAGCATGTCTCTACGAGAGACAAGGCCTGTTTCCCCTGTGGAGTCTCCAGAGGAACCTCAAGAACCACGTCAGCAATGGAGAAGAAATCTCAGTTTGTGGCCTCCGCTCCTGACAAAGACTTAGAATGCAGCAGTGAATGGAGAGGAATCGCATGAGTCCCCTCACAACTTGGAGAGACACTAGCCTTTCCTGAGGCCTCATGAGTGGGCCCGTGATGTCTCCATTGTAACTCTAGAGGAACCTGCTGCACTTCGAGAAAATCAGGAGGTTCTCCTCTTCAGGCCAGGTGAGGACATTTTCCGCTGTGGTGTCTCGACGGAAATCACATCTTCCCTCTTGAAACTTGAACGCATCTTTCACACCCTTGCTGCAAGTAAAGAAGTTCTCCGACATATTCATCTCCTCTCGAGTGAAACAAAAGGGTCCCTCAAAAACTCAAGAGGAGCCCCGTTTCCCTCTACTCAATGCGAGATTAGAGTCTCTTTCCCTGTTTCGGTGAGACATGATTCCTGGTGTTCCTTTCGCATCTCAAGTGGAGGCCGTCTCTACAGGAAAGTCGAAATAAACTCCAGGGGTCGTGCAACCATTCCAAAAGTCCACGGAATGACTCATTTTACTCCAGCTAAACCTGATTTCCCTGCACTGCCACGAATGTTACCCAGAGTATCGAGTCACACCATGGTGGCCCCTGTGACAGCCCTGTGGGAAAGCCTTGAGGNAGGGGTCGTGCAACCATTCCAAAAGTCCACGGAATGACTCATTTTACTCCAGCTAAACCTGATTTCCCTGCACTGCCACGAATGTTACCCAGAGTATCGAGTCACACCATGGTGGCCCCTGTGACAGCCCTGTGGGAAAGCCTTGAGGGCAGGCCCAGATCTCTGTGTCAACTCCATGGGAAGTTTGACTCTGCTGCTACAACTGGGGAGGAAAGCGGACGTGAATGTCTCTACTCGAGACGAGGCCTGACTCCCCTGTGGAGACTCCAGAGGAACCCCAAGAGACCTGTTTGCACAGGAGAGGAAACTTCAGGTTGCAGCCTACGGTCCAGACAAGGACTTAAGATGTGGCACCGACTGGAGAGGAATCCCTAGATGCCCCTCGCAACTCGCATGAATCCTGGCCTTTCCTGAGGCTTCCTGAGTGGGTTCCTGAGGTCCCCGTTGTAACTCTAGAGGAACCTGCTGCAACTCGAGAAAAACTAGGAGGTTCTCACCTCCAGGCGAGATGAGGCCCTTTTCTGCTGCAGGATCTAGAGGGAAAACATACCTTCCCTATTGAACCTCGGAAGCGTCCTTCAAACCCTTGCTGCAAGTTAAGACTTTCCCCGACATATCTGTCTCCACTCGAGTAGAAAAAAGAAGGTCCCTGCACAACTCAGGAGGATCCCCATTCTCCCCTTCTCAGTGTGAGACGAGGGTTCCTTTCCCTGCTTCGTCGAGAAATGATTCCTGGACTTCCCATCTCATCTGAAGGGGAGGCGCTCTCCACAGAAATCTCGAGAGGAACTTCAGGTGTCAGGCCACCAAACCAAAAGACGTGCAACAAAAGTCTCAGTCGAATCCAGAGGAACGTGATTTGCCTGCAGTGCCTCGAATGTCACCCCGTGTATCGACTGACGCCATGGTGGTTCGTGTGACAGCCATGTGGGAAAGCCTCGTGGGAAAGCCTCAGATCCCTGTTTCAACATGATGGGAAACCTCACACTGCTACTACAGCTGGGGAGGAAAGCGGACTAGCATGTCTCCACAGGAGCCATGGCCTGACTCCCCTGTGGAGACTTCAAAGGAACCTCAAGAACCATGTCAGCACTGGAGAGGAAAGCTCAGGTTCCGGCCTTCGCTCATGACAAACACTTAGGAAGCAGCACTGAATTGAGAGGAATCCCACGAGTCCCCTCGCAACTCAGAGAGACACTGGCCTTTCCTGAGGCCTCATGAGTGGATCTCAGAGGTCTCCATCATAACTTGAGAGGAACCTGCTGAAATTCGAGAAAAACCAGGAAGTTCTGCCCTACAGGCGAGATGAGGAACTTTTCCGCTGTGATGTCTCGACGGAGATCACATCTTCCTTCTTAAACCTCGGAAGCGTCCTTCAACCCTTGCTGCAAGTCAAGAAGTCCTCCGACATATCCGTCTCCACTGGAGCGAAACAGCGAGGGTCCCTCCACAACTCAAGAGGATCCCCGTTTCCCTCTCTTCAATGTGAGATGACGTTTTCTTTCCCTGTTTCGATGAGACATGATGCCTGCCATTCCCTTCACATCTCAAGTGGAGGCCTTCTCTACAGGAAAGTCGAGAGGAACTCCAGGATACGTGCAACCAATCTGAAAGACCACCATATGACTCATTCCACTCCAGCTAAAGCTGATTTCCCTGCACTGCCTCGAATGTTACCCAGAGTATCGACTCACACCATGGTGGTCCCTGTGACAGCCCTGTGGGAAAGCCTTGAGGGAAAGCACAGTTCCCTGTGTCAACTTGACTGGAAGCCTGACTCTGATGCTACAGCTGGGGAGGAAAGCTGACGTGCATATCTCCACTTGAGACGAGGCCTGACTCCTCTGTGGAGACTCCAGAGGAACCCCAAGAACCCTGTCTTCAGTGGACAGGAAACTTCAGGTTTTGGTATACTCTCCAGACAAGGACTTAAGATGCAGCACTGACTCGAGAGATATCCCGAGAAGCTCCTCGCAACTCGCATGGACACTGGCCTTTCCTTAGGCCTACTGAGCAGGTCCCTAAGGTCCCCGTCGTAACTCGAGTGGAACATGCCGCAAATCGAGAAAAACAAGGAGGTTCTCCCCTCCAGGCGAGATGAGGACATTTTCCGCTGCGGTGTGTCGACGGAAATCACACCTTCTTTCTTGAAACTTGAAAGCGTCTTTCACAATCTTGCTGCAAGTCAAGAAGTTCTATGACATATTCGTTTCCACTCGAGCGAAACAAGAGGGTCCCTCCAAAATTGAAAAAGAGCCCCGTTTCCCTCTCCTCAATGCGAGATGAGAGTTTCTTTCCCTTCTTTGGCAAGACATGATTTCTGGTGTTCTTTTCGCATCTCAAGTGGAGGCCTTCTCTACAGGAAAGTCGAGAGAAAATCCAGGGTCACGCAACCTTTCCAAAAGACCACATAAAAAGAGCCCCGTTTCCCTCTCCTCAATGCGAGATGAGAGTTTCTTTCCCTTCTTTGGCAAGACATGATTTCTGGTGTTCTTTTCGCATCTCAAGTGGAGGCCTTCTCTACAGGAAAGTCGAGAGAAAATCCAGGGTCACGCAACCTTTCCAAAAGACCACAAAATGACTCATTCTACTCCAGCTAAAGCTGATTTCACTGCACTGCCTCGAATGTTACCCAGAGTATCGACTCACACCATGGTGGCCCCTGTGACAGCCCTGTGGGAAAGCCTTGAGGGAAGGCACAGATCCCTGTGTCAACTCAACAGGAAGCTTGACTCTGCTGCCGCAGTTGGGGAGGAAAGCGTACATGCATGTCTCCACTCGAGACGAGGCCTGATTCCCCTGTGTAGACTCCAGAGGAACCTCAAGAACCCTGTGTGCACTGGAGAGGAAACTTCAGGTTGCAGTGTATGGTCCAGACAAGGATTTAAGATGTGGCACCTACTGGAGAAGAATCTCGAGAAGCCCCTCGCAACTCGCATGAACCCTGGCCTTTCCTGAGGCCTCCTGAGTGGGTCCCTGAGGACCTCGTCGTAACTCGAGAGGAAACTGCCACAACTCGATAAAAACCAGGAGGTTCTTCCCTCCAGGCGAGGTAAGGCCTTTTTCCGCTGCAGGATCTCGAGGGAAATCACACCTTCCCTCTTGAACCTCGGAAGCGTCTGTCAAACGTTTGCTGCAAGTTAAGACATTCCCCGACATATCTGTCTCCACTTGAGTAGAGCAACGGAGGTTCCTGCACAACTCAAGAGGATCCCCATTCTCCCCTCCTCAGTGTGAGACGAGGGTTTCTTTCCATGCTTCTTCAAAAAATGATTCCTGGCCTTCCCGTCGCATCTCAAGAGAAGGCGCCCTCCACAGGAAACTTGAAAGGAACTCCAGTGGTCGAGCCATCAAACCAAAAGATGCTCAAAAGTCACAGTCGAATCCAGATGAACGTGATTCCCCTGCAGTGCCTCGAATGTCATCCCGTGTATCGACTCACACCACAGTGGCACGTGTGACCACTCTGTGGTTAAGCCTCGTGGGAAAGCCTCAGATCCCTGTGTCAATTCGATGGGGAGCCTCACACTGCTACCACAGCTCGGGAGGAAAACGGACTAGCATGTCTTCACAAGAGACAAGGCCTGGCTCTCCTGTGGAGTCTCCAGAGGAACCTCAAGAACCACGTCAGCACTGGAGAGGAAACCTCAGGTTGTGGCCTCCGCTCCTGACAAAGACTTAGAACGCAAGAAAAAATGGAGAGGAATCCCATGAGTGCCCTCGCAACTCGGAGAGACACTGGCCTTGCCTGAGGCCTCATGAGTGGGTACCAGAGGTCTCCATCTTAACTCGAGAGGAACTGGCCACAACTCGAGAAAAACCAGGAAGTTCTCCCCTCTTGGCAAGATGAGGCCCTTATCCGCTGCGGTGTCTCGACGGAAATCACACCTTCCCTCTTGAACCTCGAAAGCGTCCTTTACACCCTTGCTTCAAGTTAAGAAGTTCTCCAACATATCCATCACTCGAGCGAAACAAGAAGTGAAGTGAAGTGAAGTGAAGTCGCTCAGTCGTGTCCGACTCTTTGTGAACCCATGGACTGTAGCCTACTAGGCTTGTCTGTCCATGGGATTTTCCAGGCAATAATCCTTGAGTGGATTGCCATTTCCTTTTCCAGAGGATCTTCCCAACCCAAGGATCGAACCCGGGTCTCCTGCATTGTAGACAGACGCTTTACCATCTGAGCCACCAGGGAAGTCAGCGAAACAAGAGGGTCCTTCCAAAACTCAAGAGGAGACCCTTTTCCCTCTCGTCAATGCGAGATGACGTTTTCTTTCAATGCTTTGACAAGACATGATGCCAGGCGTTCCCTTCGCATCTCAAGTGGAGGCCTTATCTACAGGAAAGTCAAGAGGAACTCCAGGGGTCATGCGATCATTCCGAAATACCACCACATGACTCATTCCACTCCAGCTGAAGCTAATTTCTCTGCACTGCGTCGAATGTTACCCAGAGTATCGACTCACACCATGGAGGCCCGTGTGACAGCCCCGTGGGAAAGCCTTGAGGGAAGGCACAGATCCCTGTGTCAACTCGACGGGAAGCCTGACTCTGCTGCTACACCCGAAGAGGAAAGTGGACGTGCATGTCTCCACTCGAGACGAGACATGACTCCCCTGTGGAGACTCCAGAGGACCCCAAGAATCCTGTCTGCAGTGGAGAGGAAAATTCAGGTTGTGGCCTACCGTCCAGAAAATGACTTAAAATGTGGCACCGACTGGAGAAGAATCCCGAGAGACAATCGCTACTCGCATGAACCGTGGCCTTTCCTGAGGCCTCGTGAGCTGGTCCCTGAGGTCTCCATCGTAACTCAAGAGAAACCTGCCACAACTCGAGAAAAACCAGGAGGTTCTCCCCTCCAGGCGAGATGAAGCCTTTTTCCGCTACAGGGTCTAGAGGGAAATCACACCTTCCCTCTAGAACCTCGGAAGAGTCCATCAGAGCCTTGCTGCAAGTTAAGACGTTCCCCGACATAACTGTCTCCACTCGAGTAGAACAACGAAGATCCCTGAACAACTCAAGAGGATCCCCTTTCTCCCCTCTTCAGTGTGAGACAAGGGTTCCTTTCCCTGATTCGCTGAGAATGATTCCTGCCTTCCCGTCGCATTTCAAGAGGAGGTGCTCTCCACAGGAAACTCGAGAGGAAATCCAGGGGTAAGGCCACCAAACCAAAAGAGGCACAAAAGTTTCAGTCGAATCTAGATGAACGTGATTACCCTGAAGTGCCTCGACTGTCACCCCGTGTATCGACTCACACCACAGGGGCATGTGTGACAGCTCTGTGGTAAAGCCTCGTGGGAAATCCTCAGATCCCTGTGTCAAATCGATGTGAAGCCTCACACTGCTACTACAGCTAGGGAGGAAAACGGACTAGCATGTCTCCACACGAGACAAGGCCTGGCTCCCCTGTGGAGTCTCCAGAGGAACCTCAAGAACCACGTCAGCACTGGAGAAGAAGCCTCAGGTTGCGGCCTCCACTCCCAACAAAGACTTAGGACGAAGCAACGAATACAGAGGAATCCCACGAATCCTCTCCCAACTCGGAGAGACACTGGCCTTTCCTGAGGCCTCATGATTGGGTCCCTGAGGTCTCCATCATAAATCGAGAGGAACCTGCTGCAACTCGAGAAAAACCAGGAGGTTCTCCCCTACAGGTGAGGTGAGGACATCTTCTGCTGCAGTGTCTAGACAGAAATCACACCTTCCTTCTTGAAACATGAAAGCGTCTTTCACACCCTTGCTGCAAGTCTAGAAGTTTTGCGACATATCTGTGTCCACTCGAGCAAAACAAGAGGCTCCCTGCAAAACTCAAGAAGAGCCCCGTTTCCCGCTCCTCTATGTGAAATGAGAGTTTCTTTCCCTGCTTCTGCAAGACATGATTCCTTGTGTTACTTTCGCATCTCAAGTGGAGGCCTTCTCTACAGGAAAGTCGAGATGAACTCCAGGGGTCGTGCAATCATTCCAAAAGACCACGGAATGACTCATCCTACTCCAGCTAAAGCTGATTTCCCTACACTGCCTCGAATGTTACCCAAAGTATCGACTTACACCATGGTGGCCCCTGTGAAAGCCCTGTGGGAAAGCCTTGAGGGAAGGAACAGATCGCTGTGTCAACTGGACGGAAGCCTGACTGTGCTGCTACAGTTGGGGAGAAAAGTGGACCTGCATTTCTCCACTCGAGACGAGGCCTGACTCCCCTGAGAAGACTCCAGAGGAACCCCAAGAACCCTGTCTGCAGTGGAGAGGAAACTTCAGGTTGCAGCCTACGGTCCAGACAAGGACTTAAGATGTGACACCGAATGGAGAAGAATCCCGAGAAGCCCCCGGCAACTCGCATGAACCCTGATCTTTCCTGAGGCGTCCTGAGCCGGTCCCTGAGGTCCCCGTCGTAAGTCGAGAGGAACCTGCCGCAACTCGAGAAAAACCAGGAGGTTCTTCCCTCCAGGCGAGATGAGGACCTTTTCCGTTGCAGTGTCTCGAGGGAAATCAAACCTTCCCTCTTGAACCTCGGAAGCGTCCTTCAAACGCTTGTTGCAAGTTAAGACATTCCCCAACATATCTGTCTCCACTTGAATAGAACAACGAAGGTCCCTGCACAACTCAAGAGGATCCCCATTCTCCCCTCCTCAGTGTGAGACGAGGGTTCCTTTGCCTCTGTCTCTTATACACATCTAGATGTGTATAAGAGACAGNCAAACGCTTGTTGCAAGTTAAGACATTCCCCAACATATCTGTCTCCACTTGAATAGAACAACGAAGGTCCCTGCACAACTCAAGAGGATCCCCATTCTCCCCTCCTCAGTGTGAGACGAGGGTTCCTTTGCCTACTTCGTCAAGAAATGATTCCTGGCCTTCCCGTCACATCTCATTAGGAGGCGCTCTCCACAGGAAACTCCAAAGGAACTCCAGGGGTCGAGCCATCAAACCAAAAGAATCGCAAAATCTCAGTGGAATCCAGATGAACGTGATTTTCCTGAAGTTCCTCGAATGTCACCCCGTGTATCGACTCACACCACGGAGGCACGTGTGAGAGTTCTGTGGGAAAGCCTGGTGGGAAAGCCTCAGATCCCTTTGTCAACACGATGGGAAGCCTCACATTTCTACTACAGCTCAGGAGGAAAGCGGACTACCATGTCTTCACACGAGACAAGGCCTGGCTCCCCTGTGGAGTCTCTAGAGGAAACTCAAGAACCACGTCAGCACTGGAGAGGAGACCTCAGGTTGCGGGCTCCGCTCCTGAAAAAAGACTTAGGATGCAACAACGAATGGAGAGGATTCCCCTGACTCCCCTCGCAACTCGGAGAGACACTGGCCTTTCCTGACGCCTCATGAGTGAGTCCCAGAGGTCTCTATCGTAACTTGAGAGGAACCTGCCACAAATCGAGAAAAACCCGGAGGTTCTGCCCTCCAGGCGAGATGAGGCCCTTTTCCGCATCAGTGTCTCGACGAAAATCACTCCTTCCCTCGTGAACCTGGAAAGCGTCGTTTGCACTCTTGCTGCAAGTCAAGAAGTTCTCCACCATTCCGTCTCCACTCGAGCGAAACAAGAGGGTCCCTCCAAAACTCAAGGGGAGCCCTGTTTCCCTCTCTTCAATGCGAGATGACGTTTTCTTTCCCTGCTTCAATGAGACATGATGCCTGGCGCTCCCTTCGCATCTCAAGTGGAGGGCTTCTCTACAGGAAAGTCGAGAGGAACTCCAGGGGTGGTGCAACCACTCCAAAAGACCATGCAATGACTCATTCTGCTCCAGCTAAAGCTTATTTCCCTGCACTGCCTCGTATGTTGCCCAGAGTACTGACTCACACCATGGTGGCCCCTGTGACAGCCCTGTGGGAATGCCTTGAGGGAAGGCAAAGATTCCTGTGTCAACCCAATGGGAAGGTTGACTTTGCTTCTACAGCTGGGGAGAAAATCGGACGTGCATGTCTCCACTCGAGACGACATCTGACTCCCCTGTGGAGACTTCAGAGGACCCCAAAAACCCTGTCTGCAGTGGAGAGGAAACTTCGGGTTGCGGCCTACGGTCCAGACAAGGACTTAAGATGCGGCACCGACTGGAGAGGAATCCGGAGAAGCCCCTCGCAACTCGCATGAACACTGGCCTTTTCTGAGGCTTCCTGAGCGGGTCCCTGAGGTCCCATCGTAACTCGAGAGGAACCTGCCGCAACTCGAGAAACGCCTGGAGGTTCAACCTTCCAGGCGAAATGAAGCCTTTTTCCACTGCAGGGTCTCGAGGGAAATAAAACTTTCTCTCTTGAGCCTCGGAAGGATCCTTCAAATGCTTGCTGCAAGTTAAGACATCCCCAACATATCTGTATCCACTCGAGCAGAACAACGAAGGTCCTTTCACAACTCAAGAGGATTCCAATTCTCCACTCCTCAGTGTGAGACGAGGGTTCCTTTCCCTGATTCGTCAAGAAATGATTCCTGGCATTCTCGTCGCATCTCAAGAAGAATTGCTCTCCACAGGAAAGTCGAGAAGAACTCCAGGGGTCAGGCCACCAAGCCAAAAGACACGCAAAAGTCTCAGTCGAATCCATATGAACGTGATTTCTCTGCAGTGCTCCGAATGTCACCCCGTGTATCGACTGACACCACGGTGGCACGTGTGACAGCTCTGTGGGAAAGCCTCATGGGAAAGCCTCAGATCCCTGTGTCAACATGGTGGGAAGCCTCACACTGCTACTACAGCTCAGAAGGAAAGCAGAATAGTACGTCTCCACACGAGACAAGGCCTGACTCCACTGTGGAGACTCCAGAGGAACCTCAAGAACCATGTCAGCACTGGAGAGGAAACCTCATGTTCCGGCCTCCCCTCCTGACAAACACTTAGGAAGCAGGACCGAATGAAGACGAATCCCACGAGTCCCCTCGCAACTAGCAGAGACACTGGCCTTTCCTGAGGCCTCATGAGTGGGTCCCAGATGTCTCCATCGTAACTCGAGAGGAACCTGCCGCAACTCGAGAAAAACCAGGAGGTTCTGCCCTCCAGGCGAGATGAGGCCCTTTTCCGCTGCGGTGTCTCAACGGAAATCACACCTTCCCTCTTGGACCTTGAAAGCGTCCTTCCCACCTTTGCTGCAAGTCAAGAAGTTCTCCAACATATCCGTCTCCACTCGATCGAANTGTGTATAAGAGACAGAATCCCACGAGTCCCCTCGCAACTAGCAGAGACACTGGCCTTTCCTGAGGCCTCATGAGTGGGTCCCAGATGTCTCCATCGTAACTCGAGAGGAACCTGCCGCAACTCGAGAAAAACCAGGAGGTTCTGCCCTCCAGGCGAGATGAGGCCCTTTTCCGCTGCGGTGTCTCAACGGAAATCACACCTTCCCTCTTGGACCTTGAAAGCGTCCTTCCCACCTTTGCTGCAAGTCAAGAAGTTCTCCAACATATCCGTCTCCACTCGATCGAAACAGCGAGGGTCCCTCTACAACTCAAGAGGAGCCCCGTTTCCCTCTACTCAATGCAAGATGACGTTTTCTTTCCCAGCTTCGACCAAACATGATGCCTGGCATTCCTTTCGCATCTCAAGTGGAGACTTTCTCTACAGGAAAGTCGAGAGGAACTCCAGGGGTCGTGCAAGCATTCCGAAAGACCACCATATGACTCATTCCACTCCAGCTGAAACTGATTTCTCTGCACTGCCTCGAATGTTACCCAGAGCATCGACTCACACCATGGTGAACCCAGTGACAGCCCTGTGGGCAAGCCTTGAGGGAAGGCACAGATCCCTGTGTCAACTCGATTGGAAGACTGACTCTGCTGCTACAACTGGGGAGGAAAGTGGACGTGCATGTCTACACTCGAGACGAGGCCTGACCACTGTGAAGACTCCAGAGGAATCCCAAGAACCCTGTCTGCAAGTAGAGAAAACTTCAGCTTGCTGCCTATGGCCCAGACAAGGACTTAAGATGTGGCACTGAATGGAGAGGAATCCCGAGAAGCCCCTTGCAACTCGCATGGACACTGGCCTTTCCTGAGGCCTCCTGAGTGGGTCCCTGAGGTCCCCGTCTTAACTCGAGAGGAACCTGCCACAACTCGAGAAAAATCAGGAGGCTCTCCCCTCCAGGCGAGATGAGGCCCTTTTCCGCTGCAGGGTCTCAAGTGAAATCACACCTTCCCTCTTGAAACTCGGAGGCGTCGTTCAAACACTTGAGGCTAGCCAAAAAGTACCCCGACATATCTGTCTCCACTCGAGTAGAACACCGAAGGTCCCTGCACAACTCAAGAGGATCCCCATTCTCCCCTCTTCAGTGTGAGATGAGAGTTCCTTTCCCTGATTCGTCGAGAAATGTTTCCTTCCTTCCCGTCGCATCTACAGAGGAGGCGCTCTCCACAGGAAACTCGAGAGGAATTCCAGGGGTTGGGCCACCAAACCTAAAGAGGCATAAAATTCTCAGTCGAATCCAGATGAATGTGATTACCCTGCAGTGCCTCAGATGTCACCCCATGTATCAACTGACACCACGGTGGCACGTGTGACAGCCCTTTGGGAAAGCCTCGTGGGAAAGCCTCAGATACCTGTGTGAACTCGATGGGAAGCCTCACACTTATACTCCAGCTCGGGAGGAAAATGGACTAACATGTCTCCACACGAGACAAGGCCTAGCTCCCCTATGGAGTCTCCAGAGGAACCTCAAGAACCACGTCACTAGATGTGTATAAGAGACAGCAGGTTGCAGCTTCTGCTCCTGAGAAAGACTTAGGATTCAGCAATGCATGAAGTGTATTCCCTTGAATCCCCTCGCAAATCGGAGAGACACTGGCCTTTCAGCAGGCCTCACAAGTGGGTCCCTGAGGTCTCCATCGTAACTCGAGAGGAACCTGCCGGAACTCGAGAAAAACCAGGAGGTTCTGCCCTCCAGGCGAGATGAGGCCCTTTTCCGCTGTGGTGTCTCGACGGAAATCACACCTTCCCTCTTGAAACACGAAAGCATCTTTTGCACCCTTTCTGCAAGTCAAGAAGTTGTTTGACATATTCGTCTCCACTCGAGTGAAACAAGAGGGTCCCTCCAAAACTCAAGAGGAGCCCCGCTTCCCTCTCCTCAATGAGACATGGGGGTTTCTTTCACTGCTTCTGCGAGACATGATTCCTGGTGTTCATTTCGCATCTCAAGTGGCGGCATTCTCTACAGGAAAGTCGAGAGGAACTCCAGGGGTCGTGCAACCATTCCAAAAGACCATGAAATTACTCTTTCTATTCCAAATAAAGCTGATTTCCCTGCACTGTCTCGAATATTACCCAGAGTGTCGACTCACACCATGGTGGTCCCTGTGACAGCCCTGTGGGAAAGCCTTGAGGGAAGGCACAGATCCCTGTGTCAACTCTATGGGAAGCCTGACTCTGCTGCTACCACTGGGGAGGAGAGCGGACGTGCATGTCTCCACTCGAGACAAGGCCTGACTCCCCTGTGGAGACTCCGGAGGAATACCAGGAACCCTGTCTGCACTGGAGAGAAAACTTCAGATTGTGGCCTACGGTCCAGACAAGGACTTAAGATGCAGCACCAACTGGAGAGGAATCCCGAGAAGCCCCTCCCAACTCGCATGAACGCTGGGCTTTCCTGAGGCCTCCAGAGCGGGTCCCTGAGGTCCCCGTCATAACTCGAGAGGAACCTGCCGCAACTCGAGAAAAACCAGGAGGTTCTCCCCTCCAGGCGAGATGGAAGTCCTTTTCCGCCACAGGGCCTAGAGGGAATTCAAACCGTTCCTCTTGAACCTCGGAAAACTCTTCAAACGCTTGCTGCAATTTAAGACATTCCCCGACATATCTGTCTCCACTCGAGTAGAACAACGAAGGTCCCTGCACAACTCAAGAGGATCCCCATTCTCCCCTCTTCAGTGTGAGACGAGGGTACCTTTCCCTGCTTTGTCGAGAAATGATTCCTGCCTTCCCATCGCATGTCAAGAGGAGTCGCTCTACATTGGAAACTCGAGACGAACTTCAGGGGTCAGGCCACCAAACCAAAAGACGAGCAAAAGTCTCAGTCGAATCCATATGAACGTGATTTCCCTGCAGTGCCTCGAATTTCACCCCATGCATCGACTCACACCACGGTGGCACGTGTGACAGCCATGTGGGAAAGCCCCGTGGGAAAGCCTCAGATCCCTGTGTCAACTCGATGGGAAGCCTCACACTGCTACTACAGCACGGGAGTAAAGCGGACTAGCATATCTCCACACAAGACAAGGCCTGACTCCCCTGTGGAGACTCCAGGGGAATGTCAAGAACCATATCAGCACTGGAGAGGAAACCTCAGGTTCTGGCCTTCACACCTGACAAACAGTTAGGGAGCAGCACCGAATGGAGAGGAATCCAACGAGTCCCCTCTCAACTAGGAGAGAAACTGGCCTATCCAGAGTCCTCATGAGTGGGTCTCTGAAGTCTCCGTCATAACTCAAGAGGAACCTGCTGCAACTTGAGTAAAACCAGGAGGTTCTCCCCTCCAGGCGTGATTAGGACATTTTCCGCTGTGGTATCTCGAAGGAAATCACACCTTCCCTCATGAAACTCAAAAGCAGCTTTCAAACCCTTGCTGCAAGTCAAGACGTTCTCTGACATATCCGTCTCCACTCGAGCGAAACAAGAGGCTCCCTCCAAAACTCAAGAGGAGCCCCGTTTCCCTCTCCACAATGCGAGATGAGGGTTTCTTTCCCTGCTTTGGCGACACATGATTCCTGGTGTTTCTTTCGCTTCGCGAGTGGAGGCCTTCTCAACAGGAAAATCGAGAGGAACTCCAGGGTTCATTCAACCATTCCAAAATACCACGAAATGACTCATTCTACTTCAGGTAAAGTTGATTTCCCTGAACTGCCCCGAATGTTACCCAGAGTATGGATTCACACGATGGTGGCCCCTGTGACAGCCCTGTGGAAAAGCCTTGAGGGAAGGCACAGATCCCTGTGTCTACTCGACGGGAAACTTGACTCGCTGCTACAGCTGGGGAGNTTACCCAGAGTATGGATTCACACGATGGTGGCCCCTGTGACAGCCCTGTGGAAAAGCCTTGAGGGAAGGCACAGATCCCTGTGTCTACTCGACGGGAAACTTGACTCGCTGCTACAGCTGGGGAGGAAAGCGGATGTGCACGTGCATGTCTCCACTCGAGACGAGGCCTGACTCCCTTGGGGAGACTCCAGAGGAACCCCAAGAACCCTGTCTGCACTGGAGAGGAAACTTCAGGTTGCAGTCTAAGGTCCAGACAAGGACTTAAGATGCAGCACTGACTAGAGAGGAATCCCGAGAAGCCCCTCGCAACTCACATGGACACTGGCCTTTCCTGAGGCCTCCTGAACCGGCCTCCCTGATGTCCCCATCGTAACTCGAGAGGAACCTGACTCAACTCCAGAAAAACCTGGCGGTTCTCCGCTCCAGGCGAGATGAGGCCCTTTTCGGCTGCAGGGTCTCAAGGAATATCACACCTTCCCCCTTGAACCTCAAAAGCATCCTTCAAACACTTGAGGCTAGTCAAAAAGTCCCCCGACATATCTATCTCCACTCAAGTAGTACATCGAAGGTCCCTGCACAACTCAAGAGAATCCCCATTCTCCCCTCTTCAGTGTGAGACGAGGGTTCCTTTGCCTGCTTCGTCGAGAAATGATTTTTGCCTTCCCGTAGCATCTCAAGAGGAGGCGCTCTCCAAAGGAACCTCGAGAGGATCTCCAGTGGTAGGGCCACCAAACCAAAAGAGGCGCAAAAGTCTCAGTCAAATCCAGATGAACCTGATTACCCTGCAGTGCCTCGAATGTCACCCCGTGTATTGACTGACACCACGGTGGCACGTATGACAGCCCTGTGGGAAAGCCTCATGGGAACGCCTCAGATCCCTGTGTCAACTCGATGGGAAGCCTCACACTGCTACTACAGCTCAGGAGGAAAGTGGACTAGNATGAACCTGATTACCCTGCAGTGCCTCGAATGTCACCCCGTGTATTGACTGACACCACGGTGGCACGTATGACAGCCCTGTGGGAAAGCCTCATGGGAACGCCTCAGATCCCTGTGTCAACTCGATGGGAAGCCTCACACTGCTACTACAGCTCAGGAGGAAAGTGGACTAGCATGTCTCCACACGAGAGAAGGACTGACTCCCCTGTGGAGACTGCAGAGAAACCTCAAGAACCATGTCAGCACTGGAGAGGAAAACTCAGGTTCCGGCCTTCCCTCCTGACAAACACTTAGGAAGCAGCACCGAATAGAGAGGAATCCCACGAGTCCCCGGGCAACACGGAGAGACACTGGCCATTCCTCAGTCTTCAGGAGTGGGTCCCAGATGTCTCCATCGTAACTCAAGAGGAACCTGCCACAACTCGAGTAGAACCAGGAGGTTCTGCCTTCCAAAGGAGATGAGGCTCTTTTCCGCTGCAATGTCTAAACGAAAATCATTCCTTCCATCTTTAACAGCGAAAGCGTCCTTCACACCCTTGTTGCAAGTCAAGAAGTTCTCCGACATATCCGTCTCCACTCGAGCAAAACAGCCAGGGTACCTCCACATCTCAAGAGGAGCCCCATTTCTCTCTCCTCAATTCGAGATGAGGGTTTCTTTCCCTGCTTCGGTGAGACATGATTCCTGGTGTTCCTTTCACATGTCAAGTGGAGGCATTCTCTCTACAAAAGTCGAGATGAACTCCAGGGGTCGTGCAACCATTCCAAAAGACCACAAAATGACTCCCTCCACTCCAGCTGAGACTGATTTCCCTGCACTGCCTCGAATGTTACCCAGAGTATCGACTCACACCATGGTGGCCCCTGTGACAGCCCTGTGGGAGAACCTTGAGTGACAGATCCCTGTGTCAACTCGACAGGAAGCTTGACTCTGCTGCTACAGCTCGGGAGGAAAGAGGACGTGCATGTCTCCAGTCGAGACGAGGCCTGATTCCCCTGTGGAGACTCCAGAGGAACACCAGGAACCCTGTCTGCACTGGAGAGGAAACTTCAGGTTGCGGCCTATTGTCCAGACAAGGACTTAAGATGAGGCACGGACTGGAGAGGAATCCCGAGAAGCCTCGCACAACTCGCATGAACCCTGGCCTTTCCTGAGGCCTCCTGAGAGGGTCCCTGTGGTCCCCGTCGTAACTCGATAGGAACCTGCCGCAACTCGAGAAAAACCAGGAGGTTCTCCCCTCCAGGCGAGATGAGGCCCTTTTCCGCTGCAGGGTCTCGAGGGAAATCACATCTTCACTATTGAACCTCGGAAGCGTCCTTCAAACGCTTGCTGCAAGTTAAGACGTCCCCAACATATCTGTCTCCACTCGTGTAGAACAACAAAGGTCCCTGCACAACTCAATGGGATCCCCATTCTCTCCTCCTCCGTGTGAGACGAGGGTTCCTTTCCCTGCTTCGTCGAGAAATGTTTCCTGGCCTTCCCGTCAAATCTCAAGAGGAGGCGCTCTCCACACGAAACTCGAGAGGAACTCCAAGGGTCGGGCCACCAAATCAAAACATGTGCAAAAGTCTCAGGCGAATCCATATGAACGTGATTTCCCTGCAGTGCCTCAAATGTTACCCTGTGTATCGAGTGACATCATGGTGCACGTATGACAGCCCTGTGGGAAAGCCACCTGGGAAAGCCTCAGATCCCTGTGTCAACTCGATGGGAAGCTTCACACTGCTACTACAGCTCGGGAGGAAAGCAGACTAGCGTGTCTCCACACAAGACAAGGCCTGACTCCCCTGTGGAGCCTCCATGGGAACCTCAAGAACCATGTCAGCACTGGAGAGGAAACCTGAGGTTTCGGCCTTTGCTCCTGACAAAAATTTAGGAAGCAGAACGGAATGGAGAGGAATCCCACGAATCTCCTTGCAACTCGGAAAGACACTGACCTTTCACGAGGCATCATGAGTGTGTCTAAGAAATCTCCACCGTAACTCTAGAGGAACCTGTCGCAACTCGAGAAAAATCAGGAGGTTCTGCCCTCCAGGAGATATGAGGCCCTTTTCTGCTGCAGTGTCTTGACGGAAATCACACGTTCCCTCTTGAACCTTGAAAGCTTCATTCACACTCTTTCTGCAAGTCAAGAACTTCTCTGACATATTCATCTCCACTCGAGCGAAACAGCGAGGGTCCCTCCAAAACTCAAGAGGAGCCCTGATTCCCTCTCCTCAATGTGAGATGAGGGTTTCTTTCCTTGCTTCGGCGAGACATGATTCCTGGTGTTCCTTTCCCATCTCAAGTGGAGGCCTTCTCAGTAGAAAAGTCGAGATGAACTCTAGGGGTCGTGCAAACATTTGAAAGACCACGATATGACTCATTCGACTCCAGCCAAAGCTGATTTCCCTGCACTGCCTAGAATGTACCCAGAGTATCGACTCACACCATGGTGGACCTTGTGACAGCCCTGTGAGAAAGCCTTGAGGGAAGGCACAAATCCCTGTGTCAACTGGACGGGAAGCTTGACTCTGCTGCTACAGCTGGGGAGGAAAGTGGACGTGCATGTCTCCACTCGAGACGAGGCCTGACTCCGCTGTGGAGACTTCAGAGAAACCCCAAGAACCCTGTCTGTACAGAAGAGGAAAGCAGGTTGCGGCCTACGTTCCAGACAAGGACTTAAGATGTGGCATCGACTGAAGAGGAATCCCGAGACGCCCCTTGCAACTCTCCTGAACACTGGCCTTTTCTGAGGCCTCCTGAGCGGGTCCCTGAGGTCCGTGTCGTAACTCGAGAGGATCCTGCCGCAACTCGCGAAAAACCAGAAGGTTCTCCCCTCCAGGTGAGATGAGGCCCTTTTCTGCTGCAGGGTCTCGAGGGAAATCACACCTTCCCTCTTGAACCACGGAAGCGTCTTTCAAACGCTTGCTGCAAGTTAAGACGTTCCCGACATATCTGTCTCCACTCGAGTAGAACAGCGAAGGTCCCTGCACAACTCAAGAGGATCCCCATTCTCCCCTCCTCAGTGTGAGACGAGGGTTCCTTTCCCTGCTTCGTCAAGAAATGATTCCTGGCCTTTCCGTCGCATTTCAGGAGGAAGTGCTCTCCACAGGAAACTCGAGAGGAACGCCAGGGGTCGGGCCACAAAACCAAAAGACACGCAAATGTCTCAGTGGAATCCATAAGAACATGATTTCCCTGCAGTGCCTCGAATGTCACCCCGTGTATCGACTCACACCACGGTGGGACGTGTGACAGCTCTGTGGGAAAGCCTCTTGGGAAAGCCTCAGATTCCTGTGTCAACTCGATGGGAAGCCTCATACTGCTACTACAGCTTGGGAGGAAAGCAGACTAAAATATCTGCACACGAGACAAGGCCTGACTCCCCTGTGGAGACTCCAGAGAAACCTCAAGAACCACGTCAGCACTGTAGAGTAAGCCTCAGGTTGTGGCCTCTGCTCCTGACAAAGACTTAGGACGCAGCATCGAATGGAGAGGAATCCCATGATTCCCCTCGCAACTCGGAGAGACACTGGCCTTTCCTGAGGCCTCATGTGTGGGTCCCAGAGGTTTCCATTATAACTCGAGAGGAACCTGCTGCAACTCAAGGAAAACCAGGAGGTTCTCCCCTCCAGGTGAGATGAGGACATTTTCTGCTGCGGTGTCTCGATGGATATCACACCTTCCCTCTTGAAACTAGAAAGCGTCTTTCACACCCTTGCTGCCAGCCAAGAAGTTCTCCAACATATCCATCTCCACTCGAGCAAAAGAAGAGGGTCCCTCCAAAACTCAAGAGGAGCTCTGTTTTTCTCTCCTTAATGTGAGATGAGGGTTTATTTCCCTGCTTCGGCGAGACATGATTCCTGGTGTTCCTTTCACATCTCAAGTGCAGGCCTTCTCTCCAGGAAAGTCGAGATGAACTCCAGGGGTCGTGCAACCATTCCACAAGACCATGAAATTACTCATTCTACTCCAGGTAAAGCTGATTTCCCTGCACTACCTCGAATGTTACCCAGAGTATCGATTCACACCATGGTGGCCCCTGTGACAGCCCTGTGGGAAAGACTTGAGGGAAGGCACAGATCCCTGTGTCATCTCGATGGGAAGCCTGACTCTGCTGCTACAGCTGGGGAGGAAAGCGGACCTGCATGTCTCCACTCGAGACGAGGCCTGACTCTGCTGTGGAGACTCCAGAGGAATTCCAAGAACTTCAGGAAACTTCAGGTTGCCGCCTACGGTCCAGACAAGGACTTAAGATGCAGCACAGACTGGAGAGGAATCCCGAGAAGCCCGGCACAACTCGCATGAACCTTGGCCTTTCCTGAGGCCTCCTGAGCACGTCCCTGAGATCCCCGTCGTAACTCGAGAGGAACCTGCCACAACTCGAGAAAAACCAGGAGTTTCCCCCCTCCAGGCGAGATGAGGCCCTTTTCTGCTGCAGAGTCTCGAGGGAAATCACACCTTCCCTCTTGAACCTCGGAAGCGTCCTTCAAATGTTTGCTGCAAGTTAAGACGTCCCCAACATATCTATCTTCACTCGAGTAGAACAACGAATGTCCCTGCACAACTCAAGAGGATCCCCTTTCTCCACTCCTCAGTGAGAGACGAGGGTGCCTTTCCCTGCTTCATCGAGAAATGATTCCTGGGCTTCCTGTCGCATCTCAAGAGGAAGCACTCTCCACAGGAAACTCGAGGGGAACTCCAGGGGTCGGGCCAACAAACCAAAAGATGCGCAAATGTCTCAGTTGGATCCATATGAATGTGATTTCCCTGCAGTTCCTCAAATGTCACCCCATGTATCGAGTGACACCACAGTGGCACGTGAGACAGCCCTGTGGGAAAGCCTCGTCGGAAAGCCTCAGATTCCTGTTTCAACTCGATGGGAAGCCTCACACGGCTATTACAGCTTGGGAGGAAAGCGGACTAGCATGTCTCCACACGAGACAAAGCCTGACTCCCCTGTGGAGACTCCAGGGGAACCTCAAGAACTATGTTAGCACTGGGGAGGAAACCTCAGGTTCTGGCCTTCGCTCCTGACAAACACTTAGAAAGCAGCAAGGAATGGAAAGGAATCCCACGAGTCCCCTCGCAACTTGGAGAGACACTGGTCTTTCCTGAGTCATCATGAGTGTGTCCGAGATATCTCCATCGTAACTCTAGAGGAACCTGCCGCAACTCGAGAAAAACCAGGAGATTCTGCCCTCCAGACCATATGAGGCCCTTTTCCGCTGTGGTGTCTTGACGGAAATCACACCTTCCCTTCTGAACCTCGAAACCGTCCTTCACACTCTTGCTGCAAGTCAAGAAGTTCTCCGACATATCCGTCTCCACTCGAGCGAAACAGCGACCATCTCTCCACAACTCAAGAGGAGCCCCGTTTCCCTCTCCTCAATGGAGATGAAGTTTTCTTTCCCTGATTCGACGAGACATGATGCCTAGCATTCCTTTCGCATCTCAAGGGGAGGCCTTCTCTACAGGATAGTCGAGAGGAACTCCAGGGTTCGTGCAACCATTCCAAAAGAACACCATATGACTCATTCCACTCCAGCTGAAGCTGATTTCCCTGCACTGCCTTGAATGTTACCCAGAGTATNTGATTCGACGAGACATGATGCCTAGCATTCCTTTCGCATCTCAAGGGGAGGCCTTCTCTACAGGATAGTCGAGAGGAACTCCAGGGTTCGTGCAACCATTCCAAAAGAACACCATATGACTCATTCCACTCCAGCTGAAGCTGATTTCCCTGCACTGCCTTGAATGTTACCCAGAGTATCAACTAACACCATGTTGGCCCTGTGAGAGCCCTGTGGGAAAGCCTTGAGGGAAAGCACACATCCCTGTGTCAAGTCTTCGGGAAGCTTTACTCTGCTGCTAAAGCTGGGGAGGAAAGCGGACGTGCATGTCTCCACTCGAGACGAGGCCTGACTCCCCAGTGTAGACTGCAGAGGAACCCCAAGAATCCTGTCTGCACTGGAGAGGAAACTTCAGATTGTGGCCTACGCTCCAGACAAGGACTTAAGATGTGGCACCGACTGCAGAGGAATCCCCAAAAGCCCCTCACAACTTGCATGGACACTGGCATTTCCTGAGGCCTCCTGTGCGGGTCCCTGGGGGTCCCCATTTTAACTTGAGAGGAACCTGCCGCAAGTCGAGAAAAAACAGGAGGTTCTCCCCTCCAGGCGAGATGAGGCCCTTTTTTGCTGAAGGGTCTCATGGGAAATCACATCTGCCCTCTTGAACCTCGGAAGCATCGTTCAAACACTTGAGGCTAGTCAAAAAGTTCCGCGACATATCTGTCTCCACTCGAGTAGAGCAACGAAGGTCCCTGCACAACTCAAGAGGNGAAACAGCGAGGGTCCCTCCAAAACTCAAGAGGAGCCCTGATTCCCTCTCCTCAATGTGAGATGAGGGTTTCTTTCCTTGCTTCGGCGAGACATGATTCCTGGTGTTCCTTTCCCATCTCAAGTGGAGGCCTTCTCAGTAGAAAAGTCGAGATGAACTCTAGGGGTCGTGCAAACATTTGAAAGACCACGATATGACTCATTCGACTCCAGCCAAAGCTGATTTCCCTGCACTGCCTAGAATGTACCCAGAGTATCGACTCACACCATGGTGGACCTTGTGACAGCCCTGTGAGAAAGCCTTGAGGGAAGGCACAAATCCCTGTGTCAACTGGACGGGAAGCTTGACTCTGCTGCTACAGCTGGGGAGGAAAGTGGACGTGCATGTCTCCACTCGAGACGAGGCCTGACTCCGCTGTGGAGACTTCAGAGAAACCCCAAGAACCCTGTCTGTACAGAAGAGGAAAGCAGGTTGCGGCCTACGTTCCAGACAAGGACTTAAGATGTGGCATCGACTGAAGAGGAATCCCGAGACGCCCCTTGCAACTCTCCTGAACACTGGCCTTTTCTGAGGCCTCCTGAGCGGGTCCCTGAGGTCCGTGTCGTAACTCGAGAGGATCCTGCCGCAACTCGCGAAAAACCAGAAGGTTCTCCCCTCCAGGTGAGATGAGGCCCTTTTCTGCTGCAGGGTCTCGAGGGAAATCACACCTTCCCTCTTGAACCACGGAAGCGTCTTTCAAACGCTTGCTGCAAGTTAAGACGTTCCCGACATATCTGTCTCCACTCGAGTAGAACAGCGAAGGTCCCTGCACAACTCAAGAGGATCCCCATTCTCCCCTCCTCAGTGTGAGACGAGGGTTCCTTTCCCTGCTTCGTCAAGAAATGATTCCTGGCCTTTCCGTCGCATTTCAGGAGGAAGTGCTCTCCACAGGAAACTCGAGAGGAACGCCAGGGGTCGGGCCACAAAACCAAAAGACACGCAAATGTCTCAGTGGAATCCATAAGAACATGATTTCCCTGCAGTGCCTCGAATGTCACCCCGTGTATCGACTCACACCACGGTGGGACGTGTGACAGCTCTGTGGGAAAGCCTCTTGGGAAAGCCTCAGATTCCTGTGTCAACTCGATGGGAAGCCTCATACTGCTACTACAGCTTGGGAGGAAAGCAGACTAAAATATCTGCACACGAGACAAAGCCTGACTCCCCTGTGGAGACTCCAGAGAAACCTCAAGAACCACGTCAGCACTGTAGAGTAAACCTCAGGTTGTGGCCTCTGCTCCTGACAAAGACTTAGGACGCAGCATCGAATGGAGAGGAATCCCATGATTCCCCTCGCAACTCGGAGAGACACTGGCCTTTCCTGAGGCCTCATGTGTGGGTCCCAGAGGTTTCCATTATAACTCGAGAGGAACCTGCTGCAACTCAAGGAAAACCAGGAGGTTCTCCCCTCCAGGTGAGATGAGGACATTTTCTGCTGCGGTGTCTCGATGGATATCACACCTTCCCTCTTGAAACTAGAAAGCGTCTTTCACACCCTTGCTGCCAGCCAAGAAGTTCTCCAACATATCCATCTCCACTCGAGCAAAAGAAGAGGGTCCCTCCAAAACTCAAGAGGAGCTCTGTTTTTCTCTCCTTAATGTGAGATGAGGGTTTATTTCCCTGCTTCGGCGAGACATGATTCCTGGTGTTCCTTTCACATCTCAAGTGCAGGCCTTCTCTCCAGGAAAGTCGAGATGAACTCCAGGGGTCGTGCAACCATTCCACAAGACCATGAAATTACTCATTCTACTCCAGGTAAAGCTGATTTCCCTGCACTACCTCGAATGTTACCCAGAGTATCGATTCACACCATGGTGGCCCCTGTGACAGCCCTGTGGGAAAGACTTGAGGGAAGGCACAGATCCCTGTGTCATCTCGATGGGAAGCCTGACTCTGCTGCTACAGCTGGGGAGGAAAGCGGACCTGCATGTCTCCACTCGAGACGAGGCCTGACTCTGCTGTGGAGACTCCAGAGGAATTCCAAGAACTTCAGGAAACTTCAGGTTGCCGCCTACGGTCCAGACAAGGACTTAAGATGCAGCACAGACTGGAGAGGAATCCCGAGAAGCCCGGCACAACTCGCATGAACCTTGGCCTTTCCTGAGGCCTCCTGAGCACGTCCCTGAGATCCCCGTCGTAACTGGAGAGGAACCTGCCACAACTCGAGAAAAACCAGGAGTTTCCCCCCTCCAGGCGAGATGAGGCCCTTTTCTGCTGCAGAGTCTCGAGGGAAATCACACCTTCCCTCTTGAACCTCGGAAGCGTCCTTCAAATGTTTGCTGCAAGTTAAGACGTCCCCAACATATCTATCTTCACTCGAGTAGAACAACGAATGTCCCTGCACAACTCAAGAGGATCCCCTTTCTCCACTCCTCAGTGAGAGACGAGGGTGCCTTTCCCTGCTTCATCGAGAAATGATTCCTGGGCTTCCTGTCGCATCTCAAGAGGAAGCACTCTCCACAGGAAACTCGAGGGGAACTCCAGGGGTCGGGCCAACAAACCAAAAGATGCGCAAATGTCTCAGTTGGATCCATATGAATGTGATTTCCCTGCAGTTCCTCAAATGTCACCCCATGTATCGAGTGACACCACAGTGGCACGTGAGACAGCCCTGTGGGAAAGCCTCGTCGGAAAGCCTCAGATTCCTGTTTCAACTCGATGGGAAGCCTCACACGGCTATTACAGCTTGGGAGGAAAGCGGACTAGCATGTCTCCACACGAGACAAAGCCTGACTCCCCTGTGGAGACTCCAGGGGAACCTCAAGAACTATGTTAGCACTGGGGAGGAAACCTCAGGTTCTGGCCTTCGCTCCTGACAAACACTTAGAAAGCAGCAAGGAATGGAAAGGAATCCCACGAGTCCCCTCGCAACTTGGAGAGACACTGGTCTTTCCTGAGTCATCATGAGTGTGTCCGAGATATCTCCATCGTAACTCTAGAGGAACCTGCCGCAACTCGAGAAAAACCAGGAGATTCTGCCCTCCAGACCATATGAGGCCCTTTTCCGCTGTGGTGTCTTGACGGAAATCACACCTTCCCTTCTGAACCTCGAAACCGTCCTTCACACTCTTGCTGCAAGTCAAGAAGTTCTCCGACATATCCGTCTCCACTCGAGCGAAACAGCGACCATCTCTCCACAACTCAAGAGGAGCCCCGTTTCCCTCTCCTCAATGGAGATGAAGTTTTCTTTCCCTGATTCGACGAGACATGATGCCTAGCATTCCTTTCGCATCTCAAGGGGAGGCCTTCTCTACAGGATAGTCGAGAGGAACTCCAGGGTTCGTGCAACCATTCCAAAAGAACACCATATGACTCATTCCACTCCAGCTGAAGCTGATTTCCCTGCACTGCCTTGAATGTTACCCAGAGTATCAACTAACACCATGTTGGCCCTGTGAGAGCCCTGTGGGAAAGCCTTGAGGGAAAGCACACATCCCTGTGTCAAGTCTTCGGGAAGCTTTACTCTGCTGCTAAAGCTGGGGAGGAAAGCGGACGTGCATGTCTCCACTCGAGACGAGGCCTGACTCCCCAGTGTAGACTGCAGAGGAACCCCAAGAATCCTGTCTGCACTGGAGAGGAAACTTCAGATTGTGGCCTACGCTCCAGACAAGGACTTAAGATGTGGCACCGACTGCAGAGGAATCCCCAAAAGCCCCTCACAACTTGCATGGACACTGGCATTTCCTGAGGCCTCCTGTGCGGGTCCCTGGGGGTCCCCATTTTAACTTGAGAGGAACCTGCCGCAAGTCGAGAAAAAACAGGAGGTTCTCCCCTCCAGGCGAGATGAGGCCCTTTTCTGCTGAAGGGTCTCATGGGAAATCACATCTGCCCTCTTGAACCTCGGAAGCATCGTTCAAACACTTGAGGCTAGTCAAAAAGTTCCGCGACATATCTGTCTCCACTCGAGTAGAGCAACGAAGGTCCCTGCACAACTCAAGAGGATCCCCGTTCTCCCCTCTTCAGTGTGAGACGAGGGTTCCTTTCCCTGATTCGTCGAGAAATGATTCCTGACTTCCCTTCGCATCTCAAGAGGAGGCGCTCTCCACAGGAAACTCGAGAGGAACTCCAGCGGTTGGGCCACCAAACCAAAAGAGGCGCAAAAGTCTCAGTCAAATCCAGATGAACGTGATTACCCTGTAGTGCCTCGAATGTCACCCCGTGTATCGACTCACACCACGGTACCACGTGTTACAGCTCTGTGGGAAAGCCTCGTGGGAAAGCCTCAGATCTCTGTGTCAACACGATGGGAAGCCTCACACTGCTACTACAGCTCGGGAGGAAAANTGAACGTGATTACCCTGTAGTGCCTCGAATGTCACCCCGTGTATCGACTCACACCACGGTACCACGTGTTACAGCTCTGTGGGAAAGCCTCGTGGGAAAGCCTCAGATCCCTGTGTCAAATCAATGTGAAGCCTCACACTGCTACTACAGCTAGGGAGTAAAGTGGACTAGCATTTCTCCGCACGAGACGAGGCCTGACTCCCCTGTGGAGACACCAGAGGAACATCAGGAACCACGTCAGCACTGGAGAGGAAACCTAGGTTGCGGCCTCCGTTCCTGACAAAGACGTAGGACGCAGCAATGAATGGAGAGAAATCCCACGAATCTCCTCGCAACTGGGAGAGACACTGGTCTTTCCTGAGGCCTCATGCGTGGGTTCCTGAAGTCTCCATCTTAATTCGAGAGGAACCTGCAGAAACTCGTGAAAAACCAGGAGGTTATCCCCTCCAGGCGAGATGACAACATTTTCGCTGCGGTGTCTCGACGGAAATCACACCTTCCCTCTTGAAACGGAAAGCGTCTTTCACACCCTTGCTGCAAGTCAAGAAGTTCTACGACATATCCGTCTCCACTCGAGCGAAANAGGAACCTGCAGAAACTCGTGAAAAACCAGGAGGTTATCCCCTCCAGGCGAGATGACAACATTTTCGCTGCGGTGTCTCGACGGAAATCACACCTTCCCTCTTGAAACGGAAAGCGTCTTTCACACCCTTGCTGCAAGTCAAGAAGTTCTACGACATATCCGTCTCCACTCGAGCGAAACAAGAGAGCCCCTGCAAAACTCAAGAGGAGCCCCGTTTCCTTCTTGTCAATGTGAGATAAGTTATTCTTTCCCTGCTTTGGCGAGAAATGATTGCTGGTGTTTCTTTCGCATCTCAAGTGGAGGCCATCTCTACAGGAAAGTCAAGATGAACTCCAGGGGTCGTGCAACCATTCCAAGAGACCATAAAATGACTCATTCCACTCCAGCTGAAGCTGAATTCCCTGCACTGACTCGAATGTTACCCAGAGTATCCACTCACACCATGGTGACCCCTGTGACAGCCCTGTGGGAAACCCTTGAGGGAAGGCACAGATCCCTGTGCAACTCGACAGGAAGCTTGACTCTGCGGCTAAAGCTGGGGAGGAAAGCGGACGTGCATGTACCACTCAAGACGAGGCTGGACTCTACTGTGGAGACTCCAGAGGAACCCCAAGAACCCTCTCTGAACTGGAGAGGAAACTTCAGGTTGCGCCCTACGGTTCAGACAAGGACTTCAGATGCGGCACAGACTGGAGAGGAATCCCGAGAAGCCCCGTGCAACTCGCATGAACCCTGGCCTTTCCCGAGGCCTCCTGAGCAGGTCCTTGAGGTCCCCGTCTTAACTAGGGAGGAATCTGCTGCAACTCCAGAAAAACTAGGAGGTTCTCCCCTCCAGGCGAGATGAGGCCCTTTTCCGCTACAGGGTCTCGAGGGAAATCACATCTTCCCTCTTGAATCTCAGAAGCGTCCTTCAAACGCTTGCTGCAAGTTAAGACATTCCCCGACATATCTGTCTCCACTCGAGTAGAACAACGAACGTCCCTGCACAACTCAAGAGGATCCCTATTCTCCCCTCCTCAGTGTGAGACGAGGGTTCCTTTCCCTGTTTTGTCGAGAAATGATTCCTGGCCTTCCCGTCGCATCTCAAGAAGAGGCGCTCTACACTGGAACCTCGAGAGGAACTCCATGGGTTGGGCCACCAAACCGAAAGATGTGCAAAAGTCTCAGTCGAATCCATATGAACATTATTTCCCTGCAGTGCCTCGAATGTCACCCCGTGTATCGAATCACATGATGGTGGCACGTGTGAGATGTCTGTGGGAAAGCCTTGTGGGAAAGCCTCAGATCCCTGTGTCAACTCGATAGGAAGCCTCACACTGCTACTACAGCTCGGGAGAAAGGCGGACTAGCATGTCCTATACGAGACAAGGCCTGAATCCCCTGTGGAAACTCCAGAGGTACCTGAAGAACCATGTTAGAACTGGAGAGGAAACCTCAGGTTCCGGCCTTCGCTCATGACAAACACTTAGTAAGCAGCACCGAATGGAGAGGAATTCCACGAGTTCCATCGCAACTCGGAGAGACACTAGCATTTCTTGAGGCCTCATAATTGGGCCCCTGAGGTCTCCATCGTAACTCGAGAAGAACCTGAAGCAGCTCGAGAAAAACCAAGAGGTTCTGCCCTCCAGGTGAGATGAGGCCCCTTTCCGCTGTGGTGTCTCGACGGAAATCACACCTTCCCTATTGAACCTCGAAAGCGTCCTTCACATCCTGGCTGCAAGTCAAGAAGTTCTCCTTCATATCCGTCTTCACTCTAGCAAAACAGCGAGGGTTTCTCCACAACTCAAGAGGAGCCCCATTTCCCTCCCCTCAATGCAAGATGATGTTTTCTTTCCCTGCTTCGACAAGACATAATGCCTGGAGTTCCCTTCGCATCTCAAGTGGAGGCCTTCTCTACAGGAAAGTCGAGAGGAAATTCCGGGGTCGTGAAATCAATTCAAAAGAACACCATATGAGTCATTCCATTCCAGCTGAAGCTGATTTCCCTGCACTGCCTTGAATGTTACCCAGAGTATCGACTCACACCATGGTGGCCCCTGTGACAGCCCTGAGGGAAAGCCTTGAGGGAGGGCACAGAAACCTGTGTCAACTCGACGGGAAGCCTGACTCTGCTGCTACAGCTGGGGAGGAAAGCAGACGTGCATGTCTCCATTCGAGATGAGGCCTGACTCCCTTGTGGAGACTCCAGAGGAACCCCAAGAACCTTTTTTAAACTGGAGAGGAAACTTCAGGTTGCGGCCTATGCTCCAGACAAGCATTTCAAACGCGGCACCGACAGGAGATGAATCCCGAGTAGCTGATCACAACTCCCTTGGACACTGGCCTTTCCTGAGGCCTCCTGAGTGGGTCTCTGATGTCCCCGTCGTAACTCGAGAGGAACCAGCAGCAACTCGAGAAAAACCAGGAGGTTCTCCCCTCCAGGCGAGATGAGGCCCTTTTCCACTGCAGGGTCTCAAGGGAAATCACACCTTCCCTCTTGAACCTCGGAAGAATCGTTCAAACACTTGAGGCTAGTCAAAAAGTTCCCCGACATATCTGTCTCCACTCGAGTAGAACAACGAAGGTCCCTGCACAACCCAAGAGGATCCTCCTTGTCCCCTCTTCAGTGTGAGATGAGGGTTCCTTTCTGTGATTCATCGAGAAAACATCCCTGCCTTCCCGTCGCATCTCAAGAGGAGGCGCTCTACACAGGAAATTCGAGAGGAACTCCAGGGGTCGGCCACCAAACCAAAAGANCAACGAAGGTCCCTGCACAACCCAAGAGGATCCTCCTTGTCCCCTCTTCAGTGTGAGATGAGGGTTCCTTTCTGTGATTCATCGAGAAAACATCCCTGCCTTCCCGTCGCATCTCAAGAGGAGGCGCTCTACACAGGAAATTCGAGAGGAACTCCAGGGGTCGGCCACCAAACCAAAAGAAGTGCGAAAGTCTCAGTCGAATCCAGATGAACGTGATTTCCCTACAGTGCCTCGAATTTCACTCCGTGTATCGACTGACACCACAGTGGCACGTGTGAAAGCCCTGTGGCAAAGCCTCGTGGGAAAGCCTCAGATCCCTGTGTCAACTCGATGGGAAGCTTCACACTGCTACTACAGCTGGGGAGGAATGCAGACTAGCATGTCTCCACATGAGACAAGGACTGACTACCCTGTGGAGACTCCATAGGAAACTCAAGAACCATGTCAGCACTGGAGAGGAAACCTCAGGTTCCGGCCTTCTCTCCTGACAAACACTTAGGANTACAGCTGGGGAGGAATGCAGACTAGCATGTCTCCACATGAGACAAGGACTGACTACCCTGTGGAGACTCCATAGGAAACTCAAGAACCATGTCAGCACTGGAGAGGAAACCTCAGGTTCCGGCCTTCTCTCCTGACAAACACTTAGGAAGCAGCACCGAATTGAGAGGAATCCCACAAGTCCCCTTGCAACTCGGAGAAACTCTGGCCTTTCTTGAGGCCTCATGAGTGGGTCCCAGAGGTCTCCATCATAACTCAAGAGGAACCTGCCGCAAATTGAGAAAAACCTGGAGGTTTGACCTCCAGGCAAGATAAGGACCTTTTCCACTGCAGTGTCTCGAAGGAAATCACACCTTCCCTCTTGAACCTCAAAAGTGTCCTTCACATCCTTGCTGCAAGTCAAGAAGGTCTCCAACATATCCGTCTCGACTCCAGCAAAACAGTGAGGGTTCCTCCACAACTCAAGAGAAGCCCCGTTTCCCTCTCCTCAATGTGAGATGAGGTTTTCTTTTCCTGCTTCGGCGAGACATGATTCCTGGTGTTCCTTTCGTATCTCAAGTGGAGACCTTCTCTACAGGAAAGTCGAGAGGAACTCCAGGGGTTTTGCAACCGTTCCAAAAGACCACCATAAGACTCATTCCACTCCAGCTGAAGCTGAAATCGTGGCACTGCCTCGAATGTTCCGCAGAGTATCGACTCACACCTTGGTGGCCCCTGTGACAACCCTGTGGGAAAGCCTTGAGGGAAGGCACAAATCCCTGTGTCAACTCGATGGGAAGCTTGACTCTGCTGATACAGCTCGAGAGGAAAGCAGACATGCATGTCTCCATTCGAGACGAGGCCTGACTTCCCTGTGGAGACTCCAGAGGAACCCCAAGAACCCTGTCTGCACCGGAGAGGAAACTTCAGGTTGTGGTCAACGCTCCAGACAAGGACTTCAGATGCGACACCGACTGGAGAGGAATCCCGAGAAGCCCCTCGCAACATACTTGAACACTGGCCTTTCCTGAGGCCTCCTGTGCGGGTCCCTGGGGGTCCCCATTTTAACTCGAAAGGAACCTGCAGCAACTCGAGAAAAACCAGGAGGTTCTCCCCTCCAGGCGAGATTAGACCCTTTTCAGCTGCAGGGTCTCGAGGGAAATCTCACCTTGCCTCTTGAACCTCAGAAGCGTCATTGAAACACGTGAGGCTAGTCAAAAAGTTCCTCGACATATCTGTCTCCACTCGAGTAGAACAACGAAGGTCCCTGCACAAGTTAAGAGGTTCACCATTCTCCCCTCTTCAGTGTGAGACGAGGGATCCTTTCCCTGATTCGTCGAGAAATGATCCCTGCTTTCCCGTCGCATCCCCAAGAGGAGGCGCTCTTCACAGGAACCTCGAGAGGAACTCCAGGGGTCGGGCCACCAAACCAAAAGAGGCGCAAAAGTCTCAGTCGAATCCAGATGAACGTAATTACCATGCAGTGCCTCGAATGTCACCCTGTGTATGGACTCTCTCTACGGTGGCATGTGTGACAGCTCTATGGGAAAGCCACGTGGGAAGCCTGAGATCCCTGTGTTAACTCGATGAGAAGCCTCCCACTACTAGTACAGCTTGGGAGGAAAATGGACTAGCATGTCTCCACACGAGACAAGGCCTGGCTCCCCTGTGGAGTCTCCAGAAAAACCTCAAGAACCACGTCAGCACTGGAGAGGAAAACTAAGGTTGCGGCCTCCCCTCCTGAAAAAGACATAGGATGCAGCAACGAACGGAGAGGAATCCCACGAGTCCCCTCGCAACTCGGAGAGAAACTGGCCTTTCCTGAGGCCTCATGAGTGGGTCCCTGAGGTCACCATCGTATCTCGGGAGGAACCTGCCACAACTCAGAAAAACCAGGTGGTTCTCCCCTTCAGGCGAGATGAAAACATTTTCTGCTGCGGTGTCTCGGAAATCACACCTTCCCTCTTGAACCTCGAAAGTGTCTTTCACACCCTTGCTGCAAGTCAAGAAGTTCTATGACATATCCGTCTCCATTCGAGCAAAACAAGAGGGCCCCTCCAAAACTCAAGAGAAGCCCCGTTTCCCTCTCGTCAAAGCGAGATAAGTTATTCTTTTCCTGCTTTGGCTAGTAATGATTCCTGGTGTTCCTTTCGCATCTCAAGTGGAGGCCTTCTCTACAGGAAAGTCAAGATGAACTCCAGGGGTCGTGCAACCATTCCAAAAGACCACGAAATGACTCATTCCACTTCAGCTGAAGCTGATTTCCCTGCACTGCCTCGAATGTTACCCAGAGTATCGACTCACACCATGGTGACCCCTGTGACAGCCCTGTGGGAAACCCTTGAGGGAAGGCACAGATCCCTGTGTCAACTCGATGGGAAGCTTGACTCTGCGGCTAAAGCTGGGGAGGAAAGCAGACGTGCATGTATCACTCGAGACAAGGCTGGACTCTACTGTGGAGACTCCAGTGGAACCCCAAGAACCCTCTCTGAAGTGGAGAGGAAACTTCAGGTTGCGGCCTATGGTTCAGACAAGGACTTGAGATGTGACACAGACTGGAGAGGAATCCCGAGAAGCCCATCGCAACTTGCATGAACACGGGCCTTTCCTGAGGTCTCCGGAACAGGTCCTTGAGGTCCCCGTCGTAACGGGGTGGAATCTGCTGCAACTCGAGGAAAACTAGGAGATTATCCCCTCCAGGCGAGACGAGGCCCTTTTCCGCTTCAGGGTCTCGAGGGAAATCACATCTTCCCTCTTGAACCTCGGAAGCGTCCTTCAAACGCTTGCTGCAAGTTAAGACGTTCCGCGACATACCTGTCTCCACTCGAGTAGAACAAAGAAGGTCCTGCACAACTCAAGAAGGTTCCCTATTCTCCCCTCTTCAGTGTGAGAGGAGGATTCTTTTCCCTGCTTCATCGAGAAATGATTCCTAGCCTTCCTGTAGCATCTCAAGAGGAAGCGCTCTCCAAAGGAACCTCGAGAGGAACTCCAGGGGTCGGGCCACCAAACCAAAAGAGGTGCAAAAGTCTCAGTCAAATCCATATGAACGTGATTCCCCTGCAGTGCCTCGAATATCACACCGTGTATCGACTCACACCATGGTGGCACGTGTGACAGCTCTGTAGGAAAGCCTCGTGGGAAAGCCTCAGATCCCTGTGTCAACTCGATGGGAAGCCTCACACTGCTACTACAGCTCAGGAGGAAAACAGACTAGCATGTCTCCACACGAGACAAGGCCTGGCTCCCCTGTGGAGTCTGCAGAGGTACCTCAAGAACCACGTCAGCACTGGAGAGGAAACCTCAGGTTGTGGCCTCCGCTCCTGACAAAGACTTAGGACCCAGCAACGAATGGAGAGGAATCCCATGAGTCGCCTTGCAACTCGCCTATACTGAGGCCTCACGAGTGTGTCCCTGAGATCTCCATTGTAACTCGAGAGGAACCTGTCGCAGCTTGAGTAAAACCAGGAGGTTCTCCCCTCCCGGTGAGATGAGGACATTTTTTGCTGTGGTGTCTCGACGGAAATCACACCTTCCCTCTTGAAACTCAAAAGCGTCTTTCACACCCTTGCTGCAAGTCAAGAAGTTCTCAGAAATATCAGTCTCCACTCGAGCGAAACAAGAGGGTCCCGCCAAAACTCAAGAGGAGCCCCGTTTCCCTCTCCTCAGTGCGAGATGAGGGTTTCTTTCCCTTCTTCGGCGAGACATGACTCCTGGTTTTCCGTTCGCAACTCAAGTGGAGGCCTTCTCTACAGGAAAGTTGAGGTGAACTCCAGAGATCGTGCAACCATTCCAAAAGACAACGAAATGACTCATTCTACACCAGGTAAAGCTGATTTCCATACACTCCCTCGAATGTTACACAGAGAATCAAATCACACCATGGTGGCTCCAGTGACAGCCCTGTGGGAAAGCCTTGAGGGAAGGCACAGAGGCCTGTGTCAACTCGACCGAAAGCGTGACTCTGCTGCTACAGCTTAGATGGAAAGCAGACGCGCATGTCTCTACTCGAGACGAGGCCTGACTCCCCTGTGGAGACTCCAGAGTAACCCCAAGAACCCTGTCTGCAGTGGAGAGGAAACTTCAGGTTGTGGCCTACGGTGCAGTCAAGGACTAAAGATGTGGCCCCAACTGGAGAGGAATCCTGAGAAGCCCCTCGCAACTCACATGAGCCCTGGCCTTTCCTGAGGCCTCCAGAGCGGGTCCCTGAGGTCCCCGTCATAACCCGAGAGGAACTTGCTGCAACTCCAGAAAAACCAGGAGGTTCTCCCCGCCTGGCGAGATGAGGTCCTTTTATGCTGCAGGGTCTCAAGGGAAATCACACCTCCCTCTTGAACCTTGGAAGCGTCCTTCAAATGCTTGCTGCAAATTAAGACGTTTCCCAACATATCTGTCTCCACTCAAGTAGAACAACGAAGGTCCCTGCACAATTCAAGAGGATCCCCATTCTCCCTTCCTCAGTATGAGACAAAGGTTCCTTTCCCTGCTCATCGAGAAATGATTCCTGCCTTCCTGTCGCATCTCAAGAGGAGGCACTCTCCACAGGAAACTAGAGAGGAACTCCAGGGTTCGGGCCACCCAACCAAAAGAGAGGCGAAATTTTCATTTGAATCCAGATGAAGGTGATTACCCTGCAGTGCCTCGAATGTCACCCAGTGTATGGACTCACACCACGGTGGCACGTTTGACAGCTCTGTGGGAAAGCCTCTTGGGAAGGCCTCAAATCACTGTGTCAATTCGATGGGAAGCCTCACACTGCTACTACAGCTCAGGAGGAAAAAGGACTAGAATGTCTCCACACGAGACAAGGCCTGGCTTTCCTGTGAAGTCTCCAGAGGAACCTCAAGAACCACGTCAGCACTGGAGAGGAAACCTCAGGTTGCTGCCTCCATTTCTGACAAAGACTTAAGACGCAGCAAAGAATGGAGGATAATCTCATGAGTCCTCTCGCAAATCGGAGAGACACTGGCCTTTCCTGAGGCCTCATGAGTGAGTCCCTGAGGTTTTCATCGTAACTCGAGAGTAACCTGCTGCAACTCGAGAAAAACCAGGAGGTTCTCCCCTTCAGGCGAGATGAGGACATTTTCCACTGTGGTGTCACGGCGGAGATCACACCTTCTCTCTTGAAACTCCAAAGCATCTTTCACACCTTTGCTGCAAGTCAAGAAGTTCTCCGAGATATCTGTCTCCACTTGAGCGAAACAAGAGGGTCCCTACAAAACTCAAAAGGAGCCCCGTTTCCCTCTCTTCAATGCGAGATGAGGGTTTCTTTCCCTGCTTCTGCAAGACATGATTATTGGTGTTCCTTTCGCATCTCAAGTGGAGGCCTTCTCTACAGGAAAGTCGAGATGAACTCCAGGGGTCGTCCAACCATTCCAAAAGACCACGAAATGACTCATTATACTCCAGCTAAAGCTGATTTCCCTGCACTGCCACCGACTGGAGAGGAATCCCGAGAAGCTCCTCACAACTCACATGGACACTGGCCTTTCCTGAGGCCACCTGAGCGGGTCCCTGAGGTCCCCGTCGTAACTCGAGAGGAATCTGCTGCAACTCGAGAAAAACAAGGATGTTCTCCCCTCCAGGCGAGATGAGGCCCTTTTCCACTGCAGGGTCTCAAGAGAAATCACAACTTCCCGCTTGAACATCGGAAGCGTTGTTCAAACACTTGAGGCTAGTCAAAAAGTTTCCTGACATATCTGTCTCCACTGCAGTAGAACAACGAAGGTCCCTGCACAACTCAAGAGGATCCTCATTCTCCCTTCCTCACTGTGAGACAAGGATTCCTTTCCCTGCTTCATTGAGAAATGATTCCTGGCCTTTCCGTTGCATCTCAAGTGGAGGCACTCTCCACAGGAAACTCGAGAGGAACTCCAGTGTTCAGGCCACCAAACCAAAAGAGGCTCAAAAGTCTCAGTCGAATCAATATGAACGGGATTTCCCTGCCGTGCCTCGAATGTCACCCAGTGCATCGACTGACAACAAGGTGGCACGTGTAACAGCCCTGTGGGAAAGCTTCGTGGGAAAGTCTCAGATCCCTGTGTCAATTCCATGGGAAGACACACTGCTACTACAGTTCGGGTGGAAAGCGGACTAGCATGTTTCCACATGAGACAAGGCCCGAGTCCCCTGTGAAGACTCCAGGGGAACCTGAAGAACCATGTCAGCCCTGGTAAGGAAACCTCAGGTTCCGGCCTTGGCTCCTGACAAACACTTAGGAAGCAGCACCAAATGGAGAGGAATCCCACGAGTCCCCTTGCAACTCGGAGAGAAACTGGCCTTTCCTGAGGCCTCATGAGTGGGTACCAGAGGTTTCCATTGTAACTCAGGAGGAACGTGCCACAACTCAGAAAACCCAGGAGGTTCTCCCCTCCAGGCGAGATGAGAACATTTTCCGCTGCGGTGTCTCGGAAATCACACTTTCCCTCTTGAAACTCGAAAGCATCTTTCACATCCTTGCTGCAAGTCAAGAAGTTCTACGACATATCCATCTCCATTCGAGCGAAACAAGAGGGCCCCTCCAAAACTCAAGAGAAGCCCCGTTTCCCTCTCGTCAATCCGAGATAAGTTATTCTTTCCCTGCTTCGGTAAGAAATGATTCCTGGTCTTCCTTTCCCATCTCAAGTGGAGGCCTTCTCTAAAGGAAAGTCAAGATGAACTACAGGGGTCCTGCAAACATTCCAAAAGACCACCAAATGACTCATTCCATTCCAGCTGAATTTGATTTTCCCGCACGGCTTTGAATGTTACCCAGAGTATCGACTCAACCATGGTGTCCCCTGTGACAGCCCTGTGGGAAAGCCTTGAGTGAAGGCCCAGATCCCTGTGTCAACTCGACGTGAAGCCTGACTCTGCTGCCACAGCTGGGGAGGAAAGCGGACGTGCATGTCTCCACTCGAGACGAAGCCTTATTCCTTTGTGGAGACTCCAGATGAATGCTAAGAATCCTGTCTGCACTGACGAGGAAACTTCAGGTTCCAGCCTACGGTCCAGACAAGGACTTAAGATGCGGCACTGACTGGAGAGGAATCCCGAGAAGCCCCTTGCAAATTGCATGAACACTGGTCTTTCCTGAGGCCTCCTGATCAGGTCCCTGAGGTCCCCGTCATAACTCGAGAGGAACCTCCCGCAACTCGAGAAAAACCAGGAAGTTCTCCCCTGCAGGAGAGATGAGGCCATTTTCCGCTCCAGGGTCTCAAGGGAAATTACACCTTCCCTCTTGAACCTCCGAAGCATCGTTCAAACACTCGAGGCTAGTCAAAATGTTCCCCGACATATCTGTCTCCACTCGAGTAGAACAACGAAGGTCCCTGCACAACTCAAGAGGATCACCATTCTCCCCTCTTCACTGTGAGACGGGGGTTCCTTTACCTGCGTCGTCGAGAAATGATTCCTGCCTTCCCATCGCATCTCAAGAGGAGGCGCTGTCCACAGGAAACTCAGGAGGAACTTCAGGGTTTGGGTCACCAAACCAAAAGAGGTGCAAAATTTTCACTCGAATCCAGATGAACGTGATTACCCTGTAGTGCCTCGACTGTCACCCCGTGTATCGACTCACACCACGGTGGCACATGTGACAGGTCTGTGGGAAAGGCTCGTGGGAAAGCCTCAGATCCCTGTTTCAACTCGATGGGAAGCCTCACACTGCTACTACAGCTCGGGAGGAAAATGGACTAGCATGTCTCCACACGAAGCTAGTCCTGGCTCCCCTGTGGAGTCTTCAGAGGAACCTCAAGAACCACATCAGCACTGCAGAGGAAAACTCAGGTTGCAGCCTCTGCTCCTGACAAAGACTTAGTACACAGCAAAGAATGGATAGGAATCCCACGAGTCCCCTCAAAACTCGGAGAGACACTGGCCTTTCCTGAGGCCTCATGATTGGGTCCCTGAGGTCTCCATCTTAACTCGAGAGGAACCTACCATAACTCAAGAAAAACCAGGAGGTTCTGCCCTCCAGACGAGATGAGGCCCTTTTCCGCTGTGTTGTCTCGACGGAAATCACACCTTGCCTCTTGAAACTCGAAAGAGTCTTTCACACCCTTGCGGCAAGTAAAGAAGTTCTCCGACATATTTGTCTCCACTCGAGCGAAACAAGAGTGTCCCTCCAAAACTCAAGAGGAGCCCTGTTTCGCTCTCCTCAATGCGAGATGTGGGTTTCTTTCCCTGCTTCGGCCAGACATAATTCCTGGTGTTCCTTTTGCATCTCAAGTGGAGGCCTTCTCTACAGGAAAGTCGAGGTGAACTATAGGCTTCGTGCAATCATTCCAAAAGACCACAAAATGACTCATACCACTACAGATAAAGCTGATTTCCCTGCCCTGCCTCGAATGTTACCCAGAGTATCGACTCACACCATGGTGGCCCTTGTGACAGCCCTGTGGGAAAGCCTTGAGGGAAGGCACAGATCCCTTTGTCAACTCGACGAGAAGCTTGACTCTGCTGCTACAGCTGAGAAGGAAAGCGGACATATATTTTTCCACTCAAGAAGAGCTCTGACTCCCCTGTGGAGACTCCAGAGGAACCTCAAGAACACTTCTTGAGGGAAGGCACAGATCCCTTTGTCAACTCGACGAGAAGCTTGACTCTGCTGCTACAGCTGAGAAGGAAAGCGGACATATATTTTTCCACTCAAGAAGAGGCCTGACTCCCCTGTGGAGACTCCAGAGGAACCTCAAGAACACTGTCTGCACCGGAGAGGAAAATTCAGGCTTCGGCCTACGGTCCAGACAAGGACTTAAGAAGCGGCACCGATTGGAGAGGAATCCCGAGAAGCCCCTCGCAACTCTCATGAACCCTGGCTTTTCCTGAGGCCTCCTGAGAGGGTCCCTGAGGTCACCGTCATAACTCGAGAGGAACCTGCCGCAACTTGAGAAAAACCAGGAGGTTCACCCCTCCAGGCGAGATGAGTCTCTTTTCCGCTGCAGGGACTCGAGGGAAATCACACCTTCCCTCTTGAACCTCGGGACTGTCCTTCAAATGCTTGCTGCAAGTTAAGACATTACCTGACATATCTGTCTCTACTCGAGTGGAACAACGAAGGTCCCTGTAAAACTCAAGAGGATCCCCATTCTCCCCTCTTCAGTGTGAGATGAGGGTTCGTTTCTCTGCTTCATCGAGAAATGATTCCTGCCTTTCCGTCCCATCTCAAGAGGAGGCGCTCTCCACAGGAAACTCGAGAGGAAATCCAGGGGTCGGGCCACCAAACCAAAGGAGGTGCAAAAGTCTCAGTCGAATCCAGATGAACGTGATTACCCTTCAGTGCCTCGAATGTCACCCTGTGTATCAACTCACACCACAGTGGCACGTGTGACAGCTCTGTGTGAAAGCCTCGTGGAAAATCCTCAGATCCCTGTTTCAACTCGTTGGGAAGCTTCACACTGCTACTACAGCTCGGGAGGAAAACAGACTAGCCTGTCTCCACACGAGACAAGGCCTGGTTTCCCTGTGGAGTCTCCAGAGGAAACTCAAGAACCACGTCAGCACTGGAGAGGAAACCTCAGGTTGCGACCTTCGCTCCCGACAAAGACTAAGTACGCAGCAACGAATGGAGAGGAATCCCAGGAGTCCCTTCACAACTCGGAGAGACTCTGGCCTTTCCTGAGGTCTCATGAGTGGTTCCTTAAGTTTTCCATCGGAACTCGAGAGGAACCTGCAGCAACTCGAGAAAAATTAGGAGGTTCTCCCCCTCCAGGCGAGATGAGGACATGTTTTGCTGTGGTGTCTCGACGGAAATCACACCTTCCCTCTTGAAACTTGAAAGCGTCTTTCACATCCTTGCTGCAAGTCAAGAAGTTCTCCGACATATCCGTCTCCACTCTAGTGAAAAAAGAGGGATTCTCCGAAACTCGAGAGGAGCCCCGTTTCCCTCTCGCCAATGTGAGATGAAGGTTTCTTTCCCTTCTTCGGTGAGACATGATTCCTGGTGTTCCTTTCGCATCTCAAGTGGAGGCCTTCTCTACACAGAAGTCGAGATGAACTCCAGGCATCGTGCAACCATTCCAAAAGACCACAAATTGACTCATTCTACTCCAGCTAAAGCTGATTTCCCTGCACTGCCTCGAATGTTACCCAGAGTATCGACTCACAACATGGTGGACCCTGTGACAGCATTGTAGGAAAGCCTTGAGGGAAGGCACAGATCCCTGTGTCAACTTGACAGGAAGCTTGACTGTGCTGCTACAGCTGGGGAGGAAAGTGGACGTGCATGTCTCCACTCGAGACGAGGCTTGACTCCTCTGTGGAGACTCCAGAGGAATCCCAAGAACCCTGTCTGCACTGGAGAAGAAACTTCAGGTTGCAGCCTACGGTCCAGACAAGGACTTAAGATTCGGCACCGACTGGGGAGGAATCCAGAAAAGCCCCTCGCAACTTGCATGAACCCTGGCTTTTCCTGAGGTCTCCTGAGAGGGTCTCTGAGGTCCCAGTCGTAACTCGAGAGGAAACTGCCGCAACTCGAGAAAAACCAGGAGGTTCTCCCCTCCAGGCGAGATTAGGACCTTTTCTGCTGTAGGATCTCGAGGGAAATCACACTTTCCCTCTTGAAACTCGGAACCGTCCTTAAAAGACTTGCTGCAAGTTAAGACGTTCCCTGACATATCAATCACCACTGGAGTAGAACAACGAAGGTCCCTGCACAACTCAAGAGGACCCCCATTCTCCCCTTTTCAGTGTGAGATGAGATACCTTTCGCTGCTTGTCGAGTAATGATTCCTGCCTTCCCGTCACATTTCAAGAGGAGGCGCTCTCCAAAGGAAACTCGAGAGAAACTCCAGGGGTCGGGCCACCAAACCAAAAGAGGTGCAAAAGTTTCAGTCAAATCTAGATGAACGTGATTACCCTGCAGTGCCTCGAATGTCACACCTTGTATCGACTCACAGCACGGTGGCACGTGTGACAGCTCTGTGGGAAAGCCTATTGGGAAAGCGTCAGATCCCTGTGTGAACTCGATGGGAAGCCTCACACTGCTAATGCAGCTCGGGAGGAAAATGGACTAGCGTATCTCCACACGAGACAAGGCCTGGCTCCCCTGTGTAGTTTCCAGAGGAACCTCAAGAACCACTTCAACATTGAAGAGGAAACCTCAGGTTGCGGCCTCATCTCCTGACAAAGACTAAGGAAGCAGCAACGAGTGGAGAGGGATCCCACGCGTCCCCTGGCAGCTCGGAGAGACACAGGCCTTTCCTGAGGCCTCATGAGTGGGTCTCTAAGATCTCAATCGGAAATCGAGAGGAACCTGCCGCAACTCGAGAAAAACCAGGAGGTTCTCCCCTCCAGGCGAGATTAGGACCTTTTCTGCTGTAGGATCTCGAGGGAAATCACACTTTCCCTCTTGAAACTCGGAACCGTCCTTAAAAGACTTGCTGCAAGTTAAGACGTTCCCTGACATATCAATCACCACTGGAGTAGAACAACGAAGGTCCCTGCACAACTCAAGAGGACCCCCATTCTCCCCTTTTCAGTGTGAGATGAGATACCTTTCGCTGCTTGTCGAGTAATGATTCCTGCCTTCCCGTCACATTTCAAGAGGAGGCGCTCTCCAAAGGAAACTCGAGAGAAACTCCAGGGGTCGGGCCACCAAACCAAAAGAGGTGCAAAAGTTTCAGTCAAATCTAGATGAACGTGATTACCCTGCAGTGCCTCGAATGTCACACCTTGTATCGACTCACAGCACGGTGGCACGTGTGACAGCTCTGTGGGAAAGCCTATTGGGAAAGCGTCAGATCCCTGTGTGAACTCGATGGGAAGCCTCACACTGCTAATGCAGCTCGGGAGGAAAATGGACTAGCATATCTCCACACGAGACAAGGCCTGGTTCCCCTGTGTAGTTTCCAGAGGAACCTCAAGAACCACTTCAACATTGAAGAGGAAACCTCAGGTTGCGGCCTCATCTCCTGACAAAGACTAAGGAAGCAGCAACGAGTGGAGAGGGATCCCACGCGTCCCCTGGCAGCTCGGAGAGACACAGGCCTTTCCTGAGGCCTCATGAGTGGGTCTCTAAGATCTCAATCGGAAATCGAGAGGAACCTGCCGCAACTCGAGAAAAACCAGGAGGTTCGGCCCTCCAGGCGAGATGAGGACATTTTCCATTGCGGTGTCTCGACGGAAATCACACCTGCCCTCTTAAAACTCAAAACCGTCTTTCACATCCTTGCTGCAAGTCAAGAAGTTCTCCGACATATCCATCTCCATTCGAGCGAAACAAGAGGGTCCCTCCAAAACTCAAGAGGAGCCCCATTTAACCTCTCCACAATGCGAGATGACGGTTTCTTTCCCTGCTTCAGTGAGACATTTTTCCTGGTGTTCCTTTCACATCTCAAGTGCAGGCCTTCTCTACACAGAAGTCGAGATGAACTCCAGGGGTCGTGCAACCATTCCAAAAGACCAGGAAATGACTCATTCTAGTCCAGCTAAAGCTGATTTCCCTGCACTGCCTAGAATGTTACCCAGAGTATCAACTGACACCATGGTGCCCCCTGTGACAGCCCTGTGGGAAAGCCTTGAGGGAAGGCACAGATCCCTGTGTCAACTCGACCNTCATTCTAGTCCAGCTAAAGCTGATTTCCCTGCACTGCCTAGAATGTTACCCAGAGTATCAACTGACACCATGGTGCCCCCTGTGACAGCCCTGTGGGAAAGCCTTGAGGGAAGGCACAGATCCCTGTGTCAACTCGACCAGAAGCCTGACTCTGCTGCTACAGCTGGGAGGAAAGCGGACGTGCATGTCTCCACTTGAGACGAGGCCTGACTCTTCTGTGAGACTCCAGTGGAACCCCAAGAACCCTGTCTGCACTGGAGAGGAAACTTAAGGTTGCGTCCTACGGTCCAGATAAGGACTTAAGATGCAGCACCGACTGGAGAGGAATCCCGAGAAGCCCTTCGCATCTCGCATGAACACTGGCCTTTGCTGAGGCCTCCTGAGCGGGTCCCTTAGGTCCCCATCATAAATCGAGAGGAACCAGCAGCAACTCGAGAAAAAGCAGGAGGTTCTCCCCTCCAGGCGAGATGAGACATTTTTCCACTGCAGGGTCTCGAGGGAAATCACACCTTCCCTCCTGAACTTCAGAACCGTCCTTCAAACGCATCCTGCAAGTTAAGACGTTCCCTGACATAACTGTCTTCACTCGAGTAGAACAATGAAGGTCCCTGCAGAACTCAAGAGGATCCCCATTCTCCCCTCTTCAGTTTGAGGTGAGGTTTCCTTTCCCTGCTTCGTCGAGAAATGATTCCTGCCTTCCTGTTGTATCTCAAGAGGACGCGCTCTCCACAGGAAACTCGAGAGAAACTCGAGGGGTCGGGCCACAAAACCAAAAGAGTCGCAAAAGTCTCAGTCGTATACAGATGAACGTGATTACCCTGCAGCACCTCGAATGTCACACCGTCTATCGACTCACACCACTGTGCCACGTGTGACAGCTCTCTGGGAAAGCCTCGTGGGAAAGCCTCAGATCCCTGTGTCAACTCGATAGGAAGCCTCACACTGCTACTACAGCTCGGGAGGAAAGCGGACTAGCATGTCTGCACAGGAGACAAGGGCTGGCTCCCCTTTGGAATTTCCAGAGGAACCTCAAGAACCATGTCAGCATTGGAGAGGAAACTCAGGTTCTGGCCTTCACTCCTGACAAACACTTAGGAAGTAGCACCGAATGGAGAGGAATCCCACGAGTGCCCTTGCAACTCGGAGAGACACTGATCTTTCCTGAGGCCTCATGAGAGGGTCCCAGAGGTCTCCATCATAACTCGAGAGGAACTTGTCGCAACTCGAGAAAAACCAGGAGGTTTTGCCCTCCAGGCGAGATGAAGCCCTTTTCTGCTGCAGTGTCTCGACAAAAATCACACTTTCCCTCTTGAACCTCAAAAGCGTTCATCACACCCTTGTTGCAAGTCAGGAAGTTCTCCGACATATCCGTCTCCACTCAAGCGAAACAGCGAGGGTCCCTCCATAACACAAGAGGAGCCCCGTTTCACTCTCCTCAATGTGAGATGAGGTTTTTTTTCCCTGCTTTGACGAGACATGATGCCTGGCGATCCCTTCGCATCTCAAGTGGAGGCTTTCTCTACAAGAAAATTGAGAGGAACTCCAGGGGTGGTGAAACCATTCCGAAAGACCACCATATGACTCATTCCACTCCAGCTGAAGCTGATTTCCCTGCACTGACTCGAATGTTAACCAGAGTTTCGATGCATACCACGGTGGCCCCTGTGACAGCCCTGTGGGAAAGCCTTGAGGGAAGGCACAGATCCCTGTGTCAACTCGACGGGAAGCTTGACTTTGCTGCTACAGCTGAGGAGGAAAGCGGACATGCATGCCTCCACTCGAGTCGAGGCCTGACTCCCCTGTGGAGACTCCAGAGGAACGCAAAGAATCCTGGCAGCACTGGAGAGGAAATTTCAGGTTGTGGCTTACACTCCAGACAAGGACTTCAAATGCGGCACCGAGTGGAGAGTTATCCCGAGAAGCCTGTCGCAACTCGCATGAACCCTGGCCTTTCATGGGGCCTCCTGAGAGGGTCCTTGAGGTCCCCGTCGTAACTCAAGAGGAACCTGCCTCAACTAGAGAGAAAACAGGAGGTTCTCCCCTCCAGGTGAAATGAGGCCCTTTTCCGCTGCAGGGTTTCAAGGAAAATCACATCTTCCCTCTTGAACCTCAGAATCGTCCTTCAAACGCTTGCTGCAAGTTCAGACATTCCCCGACATATCAGTCTCCACTCGAGTAGAACAACGAAAATCCCTGCACAACTCAAGAAGATCCCCATTCTCCCCTCCTCAGTGTGAGACGAGAGTTCCTTTCCCTGCTTCATCGAGAAATGATTCCTGGCATTCCTGTCGCATCTCAAGAGGAGACGCTCTCCACAGGAAACTAGAGAGGAACTCCAGGGGTCAGGACACCAAACCAAATGACGCGCAAATGTCTCAGTTGAACTCTTATGAACGTGATTTCCCTGCAGTGCCTCTACTGTCACCCCGTTAATCGACTGATGCAACGGTGGCACGTGTGGCAGCCCTGTGGGAAAGCCTCCTGTGAAAGCTGCAGATCCCTGTGTCAACTCGATGGGAAGACTCACACTGCAACTACAGCTCGGGAGGAAGGCGGACTAGCATGTCTACACACGAGACAAGGCCTGACACCCCTGTGGAATCTCCAGAGGAACCTCAAGAACCATGTCAGCACTGGAGAGGAAACCTCAGGTTCCGGCCTTTGCTACTGACAAACACTTAGGAAACAGCACCGAAAGGAGAGAAATCCCACGACTCCCCTCGCAACTAAGAGCGACACTGGCCTTCCCTGAGGCCTCATGAGTGGGTCCCAGAGTCCTCGTCTTAACTGGAGGGGAACCTGCCGCAACTCGAGAAAAACCAGGAGGTTCTCCCCTCCAGGCNGCTACTGACAAACACTTAGGAAACAGCACCGAAAGGAGAGAAATCCCACGACTCCCCTCGCAACTAAGAGCGACACTGGCCTTCCCTGAGGCCTCATGAGTGGGTCCCAGAGTCCTCGTCTTAACTGGAGGGGAACCTGCCGCAACTCGAGAAAAACCAGGAGGTTCTCCCCTCCAGGCAAGATGAGGCCCTTTTCCACTGCAGGGTCTCAAGAGAATCACAACTTCCTTCTTGAACTTCGAAAGTGTCGTTCAAACACTTGAGGCTCGTCAAAAAGTTCCCCAACATATCTGTCTCCACTCGAGTAGAACAACGAAGGTCCTGCACAAATCAAGAGGATCCCCAATCTCCCCTCTTTTGTGTGAGATGAGGGTTTATTTCCCTGATTCGGCGAGAAATGATTCCTGCCTTCCCGTCGCATCTCAAGAGGAGGCAATCTCCACAGGAAACTCGAGAGGAACTCCAGGGGTCGGGACATCAAACCAAAAGAGGCGCAAAAGTTTCAGTGGAATCCAGATGAACGTGATTATCCGGCAGTGCCTCGAATGTCACCCGGTGTTTCGACTAACACCACGGTATCACGTGTGAGAGCTCTGTGGGAAAGCCTCGTGGGAAAGCCTCAGATCCCTGTGTCAACTCCATGGGAAGCCTCACACTGCTACTAGAGCTCGGCAGGAAAGCAGACTAGCATGTCTCCACACGAGACAAGGCCTGGCTCACCTGTGGAGTCTCCAGAGGAACCTCAAGAATCATGCCATCACTGGAGATGAAACCTCAGGATGCGGCCTCCGCTCCTGACAAAGACTTAGGATGCAGCCACGAATGGAGAGGAATCCCAACAGTCCCTTCGCAACTCGGAGGGACACTGGCCTTTCCTGTGAACTCATGAGTGGATCCCTGATGTCTCCATCATAACTCGTGAGGAACCTGCCTCAACTCGAGAAAAGCCTGGAGGTTCTCCCCTCCAGGCGAGATGAGGACATTTTCCGCTGAGGTGTTTCCACGGAAATCACACCTTCCCTCTTCTAACTCAAAAACGTCTTTCACACCCTTGCTGCAAGT
>SJYX01020712.1:0-28460 GCA_006410675.1 Oreotragus oreotragus
AAGGTTGCCCACTTTCACCGCTACTATTCAACATAGTTCTGGAAGTTTTGGCCACAGCAATCAGAGCAGGAAAGAAATAAAAGGAATCCAAATTGGAAAAGAAGAAGTAAAACTCTCACTATTTGCAGGTTTCCATTTCTTAAAAAAATATAAAACTGTTTTAAAATAAAGTGAAGACAAGAAAGTGCAAGAAGTTTGTTCAATAAACCATAATAATTATAGATTTCACTATGAATTTTCCTGATCTTGTTTTTAAAAAATCATTTTTTAATCTTTAAACACATTCTGTTTTAGAGAAATGCAGTTGTTATAAATTTTCATATAAAGCAAGGTTGCATTTGGGTATTAAAAAATAACATGTGCTCACATCAAAACTCTCAAGTCTATGTTTCAAAATTCTACTTCATAAGTAACAAAATGTCTGAAAATTATTGGGGGTAAAAGCATGTGATCCACTTTGCAAAACAGAATAGCAAGCATAGAGTGTATTCTTTAAAATAAAAATAGATTAGGAAAAGATTTTAAAAGTGCAATGCTTTATATTTTGGGCTCTAGCATATCAAAATGGTACAGGGATACTGAGAAATAATATACATAATCTCAGCTTTAACTAAATAATTTTATCAAAAATCATATATAAAACATTTTTAGGGAAGAAAAGGAATGCACAAAATCTGTATTTGTCTGTGTAAATAATGTTTTGAAATATTTCCAATAAAAAATGAAGCTCTTGACTATGTGTAATATATCTCTGAGAGAAAAGTAAAACAAATTAATTTTGTAAGGAAAAGGCTGAAGGATTTAGTAGACATTTTTCAATACAAGCTTTAAAAATTATCTAGATGTGGGGAATTTTATCACTGATTTTTTTCAGGAAAAGATTGGAAGTCCTATTAGAGAGTTTGCTATAAACTTTGTTAGTTACTTAAAATGGAACTATTTGAATTCCAAGAGAATGAAGTATGTAGGAGAGAATGCCTTGTCCTATAAAATTATACCTCTGCTTTCTGCAGATACTGGTATCCTTTAACTATTTACTGAAAATTCTAGATCAGTCATGCTTCATGTGTATTGTAACTTCCTGCTTTTCTCTCAGAACAATTATCTAGTAAACATTACTAAGCCTGACACAAGGCACCCAAACAAAAGCATTTCTACTTGCTGAGCAAGATTATCAGCCATTGGTAGCCTGCATGGGGCTTTTTGCAAGTGAATTTCACCCTTCCAGATGGAGGACCTGTGATCACAAGCTCACCACTGGTTAGAGGGCAGGAGCTGGATTTCAACTACCTTTTGTCCCTCAGCTGACTACCCTGATGCAAAAGACCAAGTCTTGGATCCAGAGTGGTATTAGTCAGTTTAGTTGCTCAGTTATGTCCAACTCTTTGCAATCCCATCTAATGCAGCACACCACGCTTCCCTGTCTACCACCAACTACTGGAGCTCACTCAAACTCATGTCCATTGAGTCAGTGATGCCATCCAACCATCTCATCCTCTGTTGCCCCCTTCTTTTGTGTTCAATGTTTCCCAGCATCAGGGTTTTTTTTGCAATGAGTTAGTTCTTTGCATCAGNTGCTTCCTGACCTGCATACAGATTTCTCAGGAGGTAGGTAGGTGGTCTGGTATTCCCAACTCTTTAAGAACTTTCCACAGTTTGTTGTGATCCACACAAAGACTTTGACATAGTCAATAAAGCAGAAATAAATGTTTCTCTGGAACTCTCTTGTTTTTTAAATAATCCAATGGATGTTGGATCAGTAGAGGGAAAAAGCTAGAAACTGTTAGTTTTCTTATTAGTGGACTCTGAGACTCTTCTACGAACAACAATTTCCCAGAAAAGATGGTTAAGTTTTTTATTGAGTCAGGCATGAGAGTCCTCTCTTCATCTTTTCATGAAATCAAGCATTCTGGCACTTTGAATATATATGATTTTGGAAATAGCTAGAGACCGCACCCTTTTCATAAAAATACATGCTTTCTCAGCTATCTCTATCAGCATTGTCAGCATAAAGGCTTTTTCCCAAGTTTTGGGAGACATTAGCCATTGCCACCTGGAAATTAAGGTGGCAGATGTAGCTGGTTGATGGACTGTTGAACACGAATCAGATTCTTTGTGCAATCCTTTGTATATACTAAATTCTTCTATAATTGAGAGAATTCTCAAGTTCATTTAAATTTGGAGAAAATTGTAGAATAACTTCACTAAGAAGTCAAGGATGATCTAATCCAGGCAATACTGAGTTACAATTGTCTAATGGTAGATACAATTTCATGTAAAAATGACAAAAGATTGCATTTCTGGACATGATCATTGAAAAGAGCTAATTTCTTTATTACTAAGTGTGCCATCTCTAGGATCTGTCTCTTATACACATCTAGATGTGTATAAGAGACAGGTACAGGGATACTGAGAAATAATATACATAATCTCAGCTTTAACTAAATAATTTTATCAAAAATCATATATAAAACATTTTTAGGGAAGAAAAGGAATGCACAAAATCTGTATTTGTCTGTGTAAATAATGTTTTGAAATATTTCCAATAAAAAATGAAGCTCTTGACTATGTGTAATATATCTCTGAGAGAAAAGTAAAACAAATTAATTTTGTAAGGAAAAGGCTGAAGGATTTAGTAGACATTTTTCAATACAAGCTTTAAAAATTATCTAGATGTGGGGAATTTTATCACTGATTTTTTTCAGGAAAAGATTGGAAGTCCTATTAGAGAGTTTGCTATAAACTTTGTTAGTTACTTAAAATGGAACTATTTGAATTCCAAGAGAATGAAGTATGTAGGAGAGAATGCCTTGTCCTATAAAATTATACCTCTGCTTTCTGCAGATACTGGTATCCTTTAACTATTTACTGAAAATTCTAGATCAGTCATGCTTCATGTGTATTGTAACTTCCTGCTTTTCTCTCAGAACAATTATCTAGTAAACATTACTAAGCCTGACACAAGGCACCCAAACAAAAGCATTTCTACTTGCTGAGCAAGATTATCAGCCATTGGTAGCCTGCATGGGGCTTTTTGCAAGTGAATTTCACCCTTCCAGATGGAGGACCTGTGATCACAAGCTCACCACTGGTTAGAGGGCAGGGGCTGGATTTCAACTACCTTTTGTCCCTCAGCTGACTACCCTGATGCAAAAGACCAAGTCTTGGATCCAGAGTGGTATTAGTCAGTTTAGTTGCTCAGTTATGTCCAACTCTTTGCAATCCCATCTAATGCAGCACACCACGCTTCCCTGTCTACCACCAACTACTGGAGCTCACTCAAACTCATGTCCATTGAGTCAGTGATGCCATCCAACCATCTCATCCTCTGTTGCCCCCTTCTCCTTTTGTGTTCAATGTTTCCCAGCATCAGGGTTTTTTTTGCAATGAGTTAGTTCTTTGCATCAAGTGACCAAAGTATTAGAGCTTCAGCTTCAGCATCAGTCCTTCCAATGAATATTCAGGACTGATTTCCTTTAGGATTGACTGGGTTGATCTCTTTGCAGTCTAAAGACTCTCAAGAGAATTCTCCAACACCACAGCTCAAAAGCATTAATTTTTCGGCACTCAGCTTTCTTTATGGTCCAGCTCTCACATCTATATATGACTACTGGAAAAACCATAGTTTTGACTTGATGGATGTTTGTTGGCAAAGAAATGTTTCTGTTTTTTAATATGCTGTCTAGGTTTGTCATAACTTTTATTCAAAGAAAAGAGTGTCTTTTAATTTCATGGCTAAAATCACCAACTACCGTGATTTTGGAGCCCAAGAAAATAAAACCTGTCATGGTTTCCACTGTTTCCCCATCTATTTGCCATGAAGTGATGGGACCAGATGCTAAGATCTTCATTTTTTGAATGTTGAGTTTTAAGCCAAATTTTTCACTCTCCTCTTTCACTTTCATAAAGAAGCTCTTTAGTTCCTCTTCACTTTCTGCCATAAGGGTGGTATCATCTGTATATCTCTGAGGTTATTGATATTTCTCCCAGCAGTCTTTATTCCAGCTTGTGCTTCATCCAGTTCAACATTTCACATAATGTACTCTATGTAGTAGTTAGATAAGAAGGGTGACAATATACAGCCTTGATGTAGTCTTTTCTCAATTTGGAACCAGTCTGTTGTTCCATAACCAGTTCTAACTGCTGCTTCCTGACCTGCATACAGATTTCTCAGGAGGTAGGTAGGTGGTCTGGTATTCCCAACTCTTTAAGAACTTTCCACAGTTTGTTGTGATCCACACAAAGACTTTGACATAGTCAATAAAGCAGAAATAAATGTTTCTCTGGAACTCTCTTGTTTTTTAAATAATCCAATGGATGTTGGATCAGTAGAGGGAAAAAGCTAGAAACTGTTAGTTTTCTTATTAGTGGACTCTGAGACTCTTCTACGAACAACAATTTCCCAGAAAAGATGGTTAAGTTTTTTATCGAGTCAGGCATGAGAGTCCTCTCTTCATCTTTTCATGAAATCAAGCATTCTGGCACTTTGAATATATATGATTTTGGAAATAGCTAGAGACCACACCCTTTTCATAAAAATACATGATTTCTCAGCTATCTCTATCAGCATTGTCAGCATAAAGGCTTTTTCCCAAGTTTTGGGAGACATTAGCCATTGCCACCTGGAAATTAAGGTGGCAGATGTAGCTGGTTGATGGACTGTTGAACACGAATCAGATTCTTTGTGCAATCCTTTGTATATACTAAATTCTTCTATAATTGAGAGAATTCTCAAGTTCATTTAAATTTGGAGAAAATTGTAGAATAACTTCACTAAGAAGTCAAGGATGATCTAATCCAGGCAATACTGAGTTACAATTGTCTAATGGTAGATACAATTTCATGTAAAAATGACAAAAGATTGCATTTCTGGACATGATCATTGAAAAGAGCTAATTTCTTTATTACTAAGTGTGCCATCTCTAGGATCTGTCTCTTATACACATCTAGATGTGTATAAGAGACAGGTACAGGGATACTGAGAAATAATATACATAATCTCAGCTTTAACTAAATAATTTTATCAAAAATCATATATAAAACATTTTTAGGGAAGAAAAGGAATGCACAAAATCTGTATTTGTCTGTGTAAATAATGTTTTGAAATATTTCCAATAAAAAATGAAGCTCTTGACTATGTGTAATATATCTCTGAGAGAAAAGTAAAACAAATTAATTTTGTAAGGAAAAGGCTGAAGGATTTAGTAGACATTTTTCAATACAAGCTTTAAAAATTATCTAGATGTGGGGAATTTTATCACTGATTTTTTTCAGGAAAAGATTGGAAGTCCTATTAGAGAGTTTGCTATAAACTTTGTTAGTTACTTAAAATGGAACTATTTGAATTCCAAGAGAATGAAGTATGTAGGAGAGAATGCCTTGTCCTATAAAATTATACCTCTGCTTTCTGCAGATACTGGTATCCTTTAACTATTTACTGAAAATTCTAGATCAGTCATGCTTCATGTGTATTGTAACTTCCTGCTTTTCTCTCAGAACAATTATCTAGTAAACATTACTAAGCCTGACACAAGGCACCCAAACAAAAGCATTTCTACTTGCTGAGCAAGATTATCAGCCATTGGTAGCCTGCATGGGGCTTTTTGCAAGTGAATTTCACCCTTCCAGATGGAGGACCTGTGATCACAAGCTCACCACTGGTTAGAGGGCAGGAGCTGGATTTCAACTACCTTTTGTCCCTCAGCTGACTACCCTGATGCAAAAGACCAAGTCTTGGATCCAGAGTGGTATTAGTCAGTTTAGTTGCTCAGTTATGTCCAACTCTTTGCAATCCCATCTAATGCAGCACACCACGCTTCCCTGTCTACCACCAACTACTGGAGCTCACTCAAACTCATGTCCATTGAGTCAGTGATGCCATCCAACCATCTCATCCTCTGTTGCCCCCTTCTTTTGTGTTCAATGTTTCCCAGCATCAGGGTTTTTTTTGCAATGAGTTAGTTCTTTGCATCAGGTGACCAAAGTATTAGAGCTTCAGCTTCAGCATCAGTCCTTCCAATGAATATTCAGGACTGATTTCCTTTAGGATTGACTGGGTTGATCTCTTTGCAGTCTAAAGACTCTCAAGAGAATTCTCCAACACCACAGCTCAAAAGCATTAATTTTTCGGCACTCAGCTTTCTTTATGGTCCAGCTCTCACATCTATATATGACTACTGGAAAAACCATAGTTTTGACTTGATGGACGTTTGTTGGCAAAGAAATGTTTCTGTTTTTTAATATGCTGTCTAGGTTTGTCATAACTTTTATTCAAAGAAAAGAGTGTCTTTTAATTTCATGGCTAAAATCACCAACTACAGTGATTTTGGAGCCCAAGAAAATAAAACCTGTCATGGTTTCCATTGTTTCCCCATCTATTTGCCATGAAGTGATGGGACCAGATGCTAAGATCTTCATTTTTTGAATGTTGAGTTTTAAGCCAAATTTTTCACTCTCTTCTTTCACTTTCATAAAGAAGCTCTTTAGTTCCTCTTCACTTTCTGCCATAAGGGTGGTATCATCTGTATATCTCTGAGGTTATTGATATTTCTCCCAGCAGTCTTTATTCCAGCTTGTGCTTCATCCAGTTCAACATTTCACATAATGTACTCTATGTAGTAGTTAGATAAGAAGGGTGACAATATACAGCCTTGATGTAGTCTTTTCTCAATTTGGAACCAGTCTGTTGTTCCATAACCAGTTCTAACTGCTGCTTCCTGACCTGCATACAGATTTCTCAGGAGGTAGGTAGGTGGTCTGGTATTCCCAACTCTTTAAGAACTTTCCACAGTTTGTTGTGATCCACACAAAGACTTTGACATAGTCAATAAAGCAGAAATAAATGTTTCTCTGGAACTCTCTTGTTTTTTAAATAATCCAATGGATGTTGGATCAGTAGAGGGAAAAAGCTAGAAACTGTTAGTTTTCTTATTAGTGGACTCTGAGACTCTTCTACGAACAACAATTTCCCAGAAAAGATGGTTAAGTTTTTTATTGAGTCAGGCATGAGAGTCCTCTCTTCATCTTTTCATGAAATCAAGCATTCTGGCACTTTGAATATATATGATTTTGGAAATAGCTAGAGACCGCACCCTTTTCATAAAAATACATGCTTTCTCAGCTATCTCTATCAGCATTGTCAGCATAAAGGCTTTTTCCCAAGTTTTGGGAGACATTAGCCATTGCCACCTGGAAATTAAGGTGGCAGATGTATCTGGTTGATGGACTGTTGAACACGAATCAGATTCTTTGTGCAATCCTTTGTATATACTAAATTCTTCTATAATTGAGAGAATTCTCAAGTTCATTTAAATTTGGAGAAAATTGTAGAATAACTTCACTAAGAAGTCAAGGATGATCTAATCCAGGCAATACTGAGTTACAATTGTCTAATGGTAGATACAATTTCATGTAAAAATGACAAAAGATTGCATTTCTGGACATGATCATTGAAAAGAGCTAATTTCTTTATTACTAAGTGTGCCATCTCTAGGATAAAGGTAACAGAGACAATGCTCTTTATCACAGCTAGAGCTGGAGGTAGAAGAGCGAGAAGAGGAACTTTCTCCCAATTTACTAGGTAGACAATTTGGGATAAATTAAAACAAAAACTGTTGTTGTTTATTTTCTAAGTCCTGTCCAACTCTGCAACACCATGGACTGTAGCCTACCAGGCTCCTCTGTCCATGGGATTTCTAAGGTAAGAATATTGGGATGGGTTGCTATTTTTTCTTCCAGGTGATCTTCCCTACGCAGGGATCAAACCCGTCTCCTTCTTGGCAGGCAGATTCAATGAGCCACCTGGGATACCCCAAACAAAGCTGCTCTGACCAATAGCATGGAAAAAAATAACAACAACAAAATTGAGTACAACAAAACTTAAATTTCTACTACCCATTATAACTGATATGTGAGAGAAACAGTAATGTTTACTATATAATTTTCCTATCAAGGACTAAAGATTTTATTCTTGTTTGTCTAATTTCTATACAAACCTCCAAATAATGTTTCATTATTCCTCTTTACAAAAGAGAAACCTGGAATATAGTGAGTTTAACTTATTGAACTTGTAGAAGTAAGTTAAACATCAATATCTGAAGCCCAAATTCTCTGATCTCCCACATGTTCTTTCTTCACCTTCCATCCTTGTACCTTGAATGCTGTTCTCTAAAAATTATCCTTTTTTTTTTAATCTGAAATTTTATCAAGGGGGGTTCCAGAGGAATTCAAAGTGAAATAGTTAAGATTTTAAATGACTCAAGATGTCTTTGTACCTAAAATTGTTAGGGTTAGTTCTGTTTGTTGGAATTTATTTTAAATCAATAAGTAGTGGGTATTTGAAATTAAAAAACCCTCAAGTACTCAATGTCTAGGGGTTTTTAGTCTTTGAAAAATAAATTTTGTTTGGTTTCACTAGAGATTTCATATTGAGATGTGAATACATTTTGTCCATCCATCCATCTTCTCCTTGGACTTTTATTGAGCATCTACTATGTGTCTGATACTGTCTGTGGAATTCAAAGAATTCAGTGATATTTTCTGGATTTCAGTTAGGCTGTTTGAAAATATTGAATCTTCTCCCTGCTTTATATACTAAAAGAAAGTGAAAGGTGAGCCCCATCATGAGGCTCCAGTTTTATTGGCTAGAGAATTAAATATGTTTTTTTTTTCAGCAAAAATTTTAAAATAATAAATTATATAGCTGATATTATTTATTGAGACAGGTAGATTGCAATAATCCTGATAATTAATATTAGTTAACATAATATAAAACCTAGAGTGGCAATAACACAGCAAGGTTTCCTCTTCCCCAGGTCACGTTCAGATGTGGGTCAGAGAGTTCTCTTCCATCTGTGACTCTGCCTTCCAGAGCATGTGTTTTCCAAGACTACTGTGGCAGAAGAAGGAAGTGATGGAGGTCACAAACTTGTTCTCAGCTGTCTAGGTCAGAAGTGATATGCATTTATTTCTCTCATTTCACTGTCTAGAAGTAGTCATATGGCCTCCTTTTAAAAGAAAAAAAAAAAAAACTTGGGAAGTACTGGAAAGCAAACATTTGCAGTTTGAATACTCTATCTTCCACAGAGACATCACTAAAGATGTGTTCACAACTAAGTTTGTTTGGGGGAGTGATGGTTGAAGGTGTGCTAGGCAATCTATATTTTCAAGAATTAGAAAGGGGTTAAACCTTAGATTTAAGTTATTACATGGAGGCAGTCCTTTCTTTGGATACATGGACTAAAGTGGACCAAAGACATAGGTATAAAAGAACATTCCTTTATACCACTTTGATATGCTGCCTGCTTGGAGTTTCTTATCTCTAGTATAAGTCTAGCCCAACTGTCCCTTGAGTCAACCCTCAACTTTAAGATTCTAGCTATCATTTAAACAGTTAATTTCAAAAATAGATGTTAGATTTTGCTTTAAGAGAGAGACAATTGTTACACTGAAAGAGTAGCTCATAAAAGCCATCCAGAGATTCTCAAAGAAACTAATGGACATGTTATAGTGAATATGGTTTACTACCTCTCTGGAAACTAGGGCAAAACCAGCAATCTATAACTCAGTACAACACAATTTTCCCCTCAAATTGAGTAGGCATATGGCTTTCAATTACAATTCAGCAGCCGTGTCAAATCTTGAGATCTAACTGTAGCTCAATACTTCCTTTTCTGAAATGGTTGATTTGGGAAAGCAACCAACAACAGAAGCAGCAGGCAGGTGTTCCTGAATTGTCTGCTGGTCCATTTGGTAATTTTTGCAGACCCATTGGCAAGGCTGCCTGCTGATAAACTCAAACCTGCTCATTGTTAGAGATTCATGGATCAGGAAATGAATATCTTAAAGTGAATGATTTCATGTGCAGTGAACACCCAGGGATTCTTATTTACCTATGAGACTGTGTGGGCACCATTTGATTATGAGACATATGCTGAGACAGCAGGGTTTGAACTGAACACAAACAAAAATGTACCATTTGGCTTGGGCATATTGATAAACAAGAGCAAACTATGTTTCCCAATGATATTCCGGTTACGAATGGACAAATTAAAATTCTGAGGCGTGTCTTTGAGAGTCAAAGTGGCCCAAAGTTACACTGATAGGTGGTTAATTAGCATGAAAATGTGTGATATGGAGGCAGACTTGAGAGTTATCTTTCTTTATGCATTGAAATCAACTACTATCCCAGATCTGATCAGCATTACTATACAGACTTGGGTCAAAATAACTTGGGTTAAAACTGTTTTGGCAGCTTGAAAATAACTTCCAATAAAATATGTAGGGATTAGGGGACTTCCCTAGTGATCCAGGGACTAAGACTCTTCTCCCAGTGCAGCGGACCAGGGTTCAATCCCTAACCTGGGAACTATATCCCACATGCTACAGGTAAGATCAAAGATCCCATGTGCTGCAACTAAGACCCAGCACAGCTAAATTAATAAATGAATAAAATAAATGCAAATGAACATTTAAAAAAAATATGCAGGGATTGCATAAGAAGAATGTTCAGTCTATTCTCAGCCTGTTAGTTTAAAATGTTTCATAAGTGAAAACTTGTTTTTGTAGGTAAGATACATGGTAGACAGGAACCCTGTGTTGTTCCTCAAAAGGTGGAAGAATTCTTAATAAATTGGGCTCCATTGCAGTGACTCAATTTTTCTTGTACTTTATTTTTGTCAAAGGAGATTTATAAAGTTCTGATACCTAAGTTGGTCTGTGGAGAAGGATAAGCACCAGGATTTTTAAAGTGCTTCAGGTGATTTTAACATAAGACTATGGTTAAGAGCCACAGTTCAAACGCTTCTTATGGGCAAAGGCCTCTTTGGGTCAATAAAAGATACTTAAAAAACAATATGAGTTGCCAAGGGCAGATATTCTGAACAAAATTATTATCTAAGATGCTTATAAATGGGTTCCAAAATCACTGCAGATGGTAACTGCAGCCATGTAATCAGAAGATGCTTGGTTCTTAGAAGGAAGTCTATGGCAAACATAAACAGTCTATTGAAAAGTGAAAGCATCACTTTGCTGACAAAGGTCCATCTGGTTAAAGCTATGATTTTTCCAGTAGTTATATATGGATGTGAGAGTTGAACTATAAAGAAATCTGCGTGCTGAAGAAGTGATGCTTTCGAATTGTGATGCTTCAGAAGACTCCTGAGAGTTCCTTGGACAGCAAGGAGATTAAACCAGTGAATCCTAAGGGAAATCAAGCTCTAATAATTTGGCCACCTGATGCTAAGAGCAGACTCATTGTAAAAGACCCTGAAGCTGGGACAGATTGAAGGCAAAAGGAGAAGAGGGTAGCAGAAGATGAGATGGTTGGATGGCATCACCAATTCAATGGACATGAGTTTGGGAAAACTCAGGGAGATGGTGAGGGACAGGGAGGCCTGGTGTGCTGCAGTTCATGGGGTTGCAATGAATTGGATATGACTCAGGGACTCAACAACAACAACAACAACAATGACATGTTTACAAAATTGTCTTTGACCTTAATGGAATCATAGGAAAAGAAAGAGAGAAAAAGTGAAAAATACATAGTAAAGAAATACCTCAATATATAAATCAGCTTTTATCAATTTCATCTTTGAGATTTTGTCAGAATGACAAAATCTAAGAAAGCCTTAGGAAAAAAAGGCGTTCTAAGCCTCCTAAGAAAAGGCATTCTGTGTACTTTGGAAAGGACTCAGGGAAAAAGATAATCAGGTTACATGTATTTCCTTAAGTCTTACTTTCCTCATCTTAGAAATGATATTGATAGGTAAGAATACCAGGAAAGTACCTTCTAAGTTCAAAGTTCTGTGATTCAAAGGCTCTTCTTTGATTTCAAGTCCCTGCTACTTTCTTTTAAACCAAAGTACAAATCTTTCAAAAATTATCAATTTAATCATTTAATTCAAAATTCTAGTTGGGCCCAGGAAATTGTGAAGTTCAAACATATTATGGGCTATAGCACAGTTTGTATATAGGCCTTTACACTGAGAAGAACGCACCTGGAAAAATAAGCTTCTGTTATCACAGATAATGCTTCTGAATGACTTCAGCCCAAATGGGTCTGTGTAGGAGCTGCATAGACCCAGCAAAGCACAAAGTGTCTTTCCAATAAATATGAAAAGGCAGTTGTGTGCTTCAGATAACTGGTTAATTATCAAATAGTTTTAATGAGAAAAAAAGATAACTAGATGTCAAAAACAACTTTATTTCCATATAATAGTGGGATTTTTATTATAAAGACAGAATTTTTCACAGAAAAATCACAAAAATAAAGTACAAAAGCATGTGCTATTAAGGTTACAGGAAGGTGAGCCTTTTATAAAAATTCACTTTCATTTAATTCATTTCTGTTTGAAGAACATCTTAGTGATATGCCTTATTAACATTTAATTTATTTATTCCAATTTTGATATTTTTAAAGCACTTTCACAAGAGAGCCTTACTTTTTTTTTTTTAAAGAAGAGAAAGTGATTTACTATTAAGTGAAATTTGCTCTATCATGTCCAACTCTTTGTGACCCCATGGACTATACAGTTCAGGGAATTCTACAGGCCAGAATACTGGAGTAGGTAGCCTTTCCCTTCTCCAGTGGATCTGCCTGACCCAGGATTTTTTACCAACTGAGCTATCAGGGAAAACCTGATTTGCCATTGGATAGGTGAAAATGGAATCAAGGTAGGAAAGCAGTGACATAGTGAAGTTAAAATGAAATTTTAGAATCTAAGAGGTTAGAATCTAATAATCTAATAATCTTAGTCCAGATCCTTGGTCTTCATGAATATCCTAAGGCCATAAGATATAGGATTTTTCTAAATGTCACTTAGCTAGTTAGTTACAGCAGAAGGACTATAGTTAAGTCCTTTTTTTCTTTTCAGTGTTTCACGTTGTATTCATTTTGGCAAAGCCAAATGAATACTTAGAGGTGGTGGCAATTCTAAAACTCAATAATTTATTAGGACAATCACTGTCTTCAAGTGCAAGAAATCTACCCTGGATGCTCCTTTCTAAGCTCACAAACAATGGGAGGTCTACACAATAGTACTATGATCACAATACTCCAAACAGAACTTGGGAAGACATTAAGACCCATTTATCATACCATATTCTAAGCAACTTAGTATGGAGTAGGGAGGGAATAGTTTTGGATTATTCACAACAGATGGCTAAATAGCATCTGTAACTGATTTCTTTATCCAAATAGATCTTAAATAATACTATTGCATTTATAAACAAAGCATTTATAAGTGATGGAGTCTGTACCACCCAAAGTGAAAGTGAAAGTGAAAATGTTAGTTGCTCAGTTGGTGTCTGACTCTGTGCGACCCCATGAACCATAGCCTGACAGGCTCCTTTGTCCATGGCTTTCTCCAGGCAAGAATGCTGGAGTGGGTTTCCATGTCCTTCTCCAGGGGATCTTCTCCACCCAGGAATTGAACCTGGGTCTCCTGCCTTGAGGGAAGATTCTTTACAATCTGAGCCACCTGGGAAGTTCATATCACCCAAAGGATAGTGTATTTTTACCACCCAGCTATCTTTGGTAAGCCTGTGAAGTCTAGTACTTCAAATTCGTCTTGCAGAGATCAAAGTGCGTATGCCACATATAAATATTCTCATCCTCAAAACTTTCTCTGTTTTCTACTTATCTTTCCTCTTTTCAGTTCATACAATCCAAATAATAAGGTAATGGAAAATAGATGTAAATGGCATCTTAGAGTTAATTTATTTCATTTCCTAGAATTTGGTAATGAATAAAAGTTATAGCAAAGATCCTTGACTTGACTGATTGCTTATCAAAGATTTTAACCCCCCAAGATCTTCTCACAATCTACCTATATTATTGTCCATCTGTTGAGTATTGATTGATACAGCCAAATCCATGAAATGCACTTGGCATCTTCTTTAATGGTTTACATATCGAATTGGTGATATTACCTGTCCTATAAGATTTTATTCCTTAGGCAAAACTGTTTTCTTTGAAGCTTATGTTTTACAGCTTAACATAAGGGGGACATGCGGGGGGCATGTAAATAACACAGTTGGTCAATCAATCAAATATCTATTCCACAAAGAAAATCAAAGTTATTTTGGACCAAATTATGCTTGTTTTGATCTCCAACACCTTCCCAACCCCCAGTCATTCAGTGTTATAGTTGCTCTATAGCTAAGCAAAGAGCAGAGAATGAATCTCAGAAGTGAAATGTGGGGAAGGCAACATTTAGCCAAGGTGTTTTGAGAATTGAGAAGTTGTTGGGTTACTGAGCAAGTGAGAATTTGGGTTTTAATAATGTCATTGCTAAACAATTAGCTGAACACAGAGGAGGAAATCAAAAAGGAGGTGGAGAAAAAGAATAGCAATTCATGAACAGCAGCATAATAAGCAGCTAAATGGAACTTAATTTTGTTCATCCAGAGGTAAGACACCCAGGAGAATTAGCCTAAAATGTTGCTCTTTGTTGATCACTACAAGATGGTTGCCTAGTGTCCTTAAAATCTTGTAAGGACCTTCCCTTTATTGAGACTGATTGAACACTGACAGCGCTGCATCCTTATTGTGCCCCTGTATTCTTCTTAATGGAAGATAATATGCCTTATTCTGCTTATTTTTGCCAACAATCAGTTAAAATCAATAATCTTTAACATCTTTGGTGGAAATTTTTGCCAAAATAGAATTGCAATTTCTTGTTTCAGTCCAGAATTAGTGAAGTTTGCCTTTACTGAATAGGATTTGACCACTACATCAATTCAATTAGTACTCTAAATGTGGGCAGAGAAACCAATGAGTGACTTGCAAGATATTGATTATTCGAGTAGAATGCTATAAGAGAATTGAAAAAGCAAGATATTTGAGGAAAGACAGGGAGGAAGAAAAAAAAATCTGTCATCATGTATTCATAACTTTGTGATTGCCTATTGGAATCATATGGAATAGTTGTAGGTGTGGATGGAAGTTTTGGATAAAATACTATACATTTGTAAGAAAAGGTTATGACGCCACCATCCCCTGCAATCCTGAAATTACTGAAAATAAGATAGTTGGATGGCATCACCAACTCTATGGACATGAGTTTGAGCAAACTCCAGGTATTGGTGATGGACAGGGAAGCCTGGCGTGCTGCAGTCTATGGGGCTGCAAAGAGTCATACATGACTGAGCGACTGAAATGAACTGAACTGAATACTGCCTTACAAACCTCTCTCTTTAATTCTAGAATGGATTTCTCAATTGTCCTTTCAGAGAATCCGACTTTAAATATGATAATTAGCTACTTTACTTAACTGAGAAGCAAATACATCTGTGATCACTCAGATTGACAGAAAAAAAGAGCAGGAGAGCTAATTCATATTCTAATGACTGCAGATGGCAACACCATCTCACATCTCATCTAATCCTGCTGCTGCTGCTGCTTAGTCACTTCATTCGTGTCTGACTCTGTGTGACCCCATAGACGGCAGCCCACCAGGCTCCCTCGTCCCTGGGATTCTCCAGGCAAGAATACTGGAGTGGGTTGCCATTTCCTTCTCCAGTGCATGAAAGAGAAAAGTGAAAGTGAAGTCGCTCAGTCTGTCCGACTGTTAGCGACCCCATGGACTGCAGCCCACCAGGCTACTCCGTCCATTGGATTTTCCAGGCAAGAGTACTGGGGTGGGGTGCCATTGCCTTCCCCGCATCTAATCCTAGGTGGAAATTTTCTTATTAATATCCAAAATTATGTCCATTTCAGATTTTGTTTTATGTTACCACTTATTCCCCACTGGGGTTGGTAATTAAAAACTCTCCAGAGTAGATCATAGTTAATCTAAGTTTGTTCTTCCCTCCAGAGCTTTGTAATTATAAACTTATTACATTTATGGCTATATGCACTGCCTCATGTTTTATCCATTTCCAAAAGAACATCTTTAAGGCCAGATATATGGCACAATGCATGAAATAAAATTTAACCAGGAAAAAGTTTGTTAAAGTCAAAAAACAAGCAAACGATATTCAGAGACAGCGGTCATTTTGGCAAGCATTTGTAAGGTCAATTGCATGGCAATGATGACAGTATACTACGTCGTTAAACTCTCCTTTTGGCTTGGGAGCAAATTGATTAGGCTGCCTGCTCCTAATAGCCACCTTTGTGCTAAGAAACCTGTTGAAAACTTGGGCAGTGGAACTTAGCTCATTGCCTCATAGAAAAATCAACACTCATGAATCACAGTACTGACACTTTTGTTGCCACCTTCGATTGGAGATAATTATATACTTACTTGAACTTGACATATTAAATGTACATGTTAAGTTCTGTGGTTCTGATTTTTAAGGTAGTTGTAATATAGTGGTAAAAGAATATTAAGGAAATGAATATACATTTTTTCAAAGCTGTAAAAAGAAGAACCACATTTACTCTAAGGATACTATTGTATTTTCAAATTTAAATTTCCTTTAATATGTATATTATTTTGATTTAGATGCTTTTGTTATTTAATTAATTGCAAAAATGTAATATAAACTTAGAAGCATAAAAGTGAGTTCAACTATGATGGATTTTACACAACAGTAAACATACCTTTTTTTAGAGGAAGCACACTGACTAATCTGGTCCCATCACTTCATGGAAAATAGATGAGAAAACAGTGTCAGACTTTATTTTTTGGAGCTCTCTGAACTGAACACTGACTGAAACTACCCACCCTGGCCAGACACCACAGTTACTATTTGCATGAGTTGTTTTATGACAGGAGGTAAGGAACATGGAACTAATAAACCATCACCAACTGGATGAGTTCAGGAAGGATCAAAATCATATCTGACCACCTCCAAGAATCCTTCTTGCTGACATCCATCTTGAATGACTCTGAATCAGAATGATTGGTCGAAGACAAGGGGAAACTAATCCTATTACCATAAATCCTGAGACTGTGAGTCATGTGGCAGAGCAGTTCTCCTGGATTCCCTTACCCTCTGCTCTCTGCCTGGGCTCCCCTTCCCAATAAAATCTCTTACTTTTTCAGCACATGTGTCTCCTTGGACAATTCACTTCCAAACATTAGGCAAGAGTCCACTTTCAGCCCCTGGAAGGGGCTCCCCTTCCTACAACACTTTCATTCAATATCATTTTGAGCAGTTGAGTGGGTCACTAATTAAAAGGTGATAGAGAGTGTTCAGTAATACTACTAAACTCCTCATTTTCATTAGCATATTAAAAAAAAAGAAAGTCTCCTTGATCCTTTTTAAGAAAAAAGAAGTTCCTCTGATTTTCTTCCATAAACCCAAGGTCAAACACCCTTGAAAAATGTAAACAGCACTGTGTTTTCAGATCTGAATTAAAAACACTAAATTCATTTTCATCAATCAAATTATAAGGTATTATCTACATGTTGAAGAGAAAATCCAAAGCCTATAGCTGAACTGTTTATTTTCCATTTTCAGAGATAAATTTAAGGATCATGAATTGCACTCCAAAAAGCATCCAAAAGTAGATGGGTAGATCTGTCATAAAGTATCTCATGGAATCAATTGAACATATCTGTGTACTTAAAGGATCTTCCAATTTGGCTTAAACAGGGACTCACTTTCTTGAGGCATATTAGTCATTTAGCATGGCTGAATGTCTATAACTTTGTTATTTTTTTCCTCTTTTGGATTTAAAGCAAGATAGACAAAATAAATATTGTAAAAGTGAAATTTTTTTTTCTTCTTTCTTGTCAACATAATATATCTGGGTAGTTTCTTAAAAAAAAAAAAAGACAAATCAAACAAAAGTAGTTAAATTCAAGTGAGATAATTATTTTCAGCATAAGTTTACAGCCAATGTCAAAAGTACTCATTGAACAAGCTATTGTGTTACAAAGCAGTCCATAGAATACAAAATATATTGATTATCCTGGGAGACTTTACNTCTTGTCAACATAATATATCTGGGTAGTTTCTTAAAAAAAAAAAAAGACAAATCAAACAAAAGTAGTTAAATTCAAGTGAGATAATTATTTTCAGCATAAGTTTACAGCCAATGTCAAAAGTACTCATTGAACAAGCTATTGTGTTACAAAGCAGTCCATAGAATACAAAATATATTGATTATCCTGGGAGACTTTACATTTTAAGTGCCATCATAAATTTAATCCAATTATATAAAGTAATCATTTGAGATGCAAGAAAAGAATTTGTTTTCTACTAACCAATTGCCTTAGCCTACTATAACTTTTCTCCTTACCAATTTTTTCTGTACTATAATATTTGTATATTGTGACTATTTTTGCACCGTTAGTTCTTTTTATTTAAATAGCAACTTTTTAAGGCAAGGAATATCTTTGTATCTTCTTCCAAGAGAAATGTTATAGGACTATTTTGAAGATAAATATGATTGTATTCTGGTAGTTCAACTTTTCTTTCCTCAACACTCAGTAATGTGAACCTATTTTGTCAAGCTATGGGGCAAGTGATACCATGAATTAACAACCCCTCTGCTTCTAAGGCATAAAAGACCTTAAAATGACAATTAAGAAACACCAATGGGAAAAAGAATTGAGGTTTCCTTGAAAACTGACAGACTAAGTTTATCAATGATAGAGCACAGAAGAGGAAAATAATAATTCTTTCTGATTTTTGTAAAGACTATTACAAAATTATTTTGTAGCAGTCTCACATTAATTTTTATGGAAATTTTAACATAATTAAATAATATAAAATAGACTAAAATATATTAAGTAATCCAGTTTACTAGATATGTAACACAAGTTAGGTAAGTGTTTTATCAAAGTTTAAATTTACAGATGAGGAAGCTGAAGCACATAGTAACTTTCTTGCCAATGGCCATGGAAACTGCACAGTAAGCCCAAGACTAGAAGTCATGTCTTTTGCATCCTAAAGATTTTTTTCAAGAAAAATCCTCCTCAAATTAATAAACTGTTAATGATCTATTAAAAAAATTAACAAAATGAAAGAAATCATAGGATTTCCTTTAAGAATCTCTGTGATGAACAGAGGCTGAAATCAAATGGATTCACCCGTATGATATTCCTGGGACAGCTCCTTGTGAAATGGTTTTCAACCCTCAATCTTTTTCTCAGGAACACTTGATTATAAGATTTAGGTGCTTAAAGTACACAAGATGGAGCTACTTTCTAAAAAGAACTGCTTTTGAAGACCCTGTGCAGCTTAAATCTCATTATCAAAGCAGTGTACTTAAGAAAGCAGAATATGATTCCTGGACAGGACCCATAAATCTGCATGTTAAACAGACACTTAAAACAGATCTGGGTAACCCAGGGACCTCTAAATGGAGGTCTGTTTAGACTTTTGATTAGTTTAGGCAATTATTAAATGAAAGAACATAACAAATGAGATAGTTATGTTATTAGATATCATGTAAGATAAATAAAGCCTTCCCTGGTGGCTCAGTCAGAAACAGTCTGCCTGAAATTTGAGAGACCTAGGTTCAATCCCTGGGCCAGGTATATCCCCTGGAGAAGGAAATGGCAACCCAATCCAGTATTCTTGCCTGGAGAATCCCATGGGCAAAGGAGCCTGATGGACTACAGACCATGAGGGTCACAAAGAGTCAGACACAACTGAGTAACTAACACACACACACACACAAGATAAATAAAAGTTTCATTTATCCACAGAATAGACTATTACAGCAGAGTCCCCTGCACCCACACAGCCAGACCAGCTAGCCTCAATGCTGTCCTAAAGGCACAGTTTTTAGATGAAAGTTGCAGATTAATTTTCATGGCCCATTTAGTCCTTGGCCTCTCTGCTTTGCCTGGCAACAAAGGGGCCAATTAGTGAAGATGGTTTCAGTACTTTTTTCAGAGACAAATCCCTTCCCAGGATGGAATTACATAAGCCCACCAACATATTTTAAATAACATGAGAAATCAATTCTAGGAGGGGCCAAATATTCTTATCATGGGTTGAAGGAAAACAAAGTCATTAATCTTTTGTGGATAAGTGAAAGGTTGGCCCATGTGGGTAGGGTCTTGGGCAAGATAGAATCAAACTTTTGCAAGGTGATATCACAAAGAAGGCAACACTTTCTGTGTGTTTTAACTGTAATTAATGATAACACTGAATTTTTGTACAATGTAATAATGTACCTAAATAATGTAGAATATATTTATTCAGGGCTGTTATGAAAACAAAACAAAATGAAGAAATCTGGCTACATAAAAGAGGAAACAAAATGTAATCTTTTACTCTAAATTTTCATAGCAGTATCTTATAAAATCTTCACATTATGGGAAGCTTTTAATCTATCACCCAACTTCTAAGTTTCCCATTGAAAGTGCATTTTTATTGAATTGCATTTCAATTATTTAGCTGTTTTTATGGGTATAAGGTAATCAGAAACATAATGTATCACACAGCTCCCCAAATGTTCCCAATGGATGTCTTTCTGCTAATTAAACGTACACCACTGTTATGAGGGGAGAAAAAGGTTTGAGATTTTTTGTTCTCTCTTTTTTTAAATTCTGTTACTTTCTTTAAAAAGAAAATTAAAGGTCAGTTGTTAATTAGCTACTTTTGAAAAGTATCCATTAATGTTATATAAATTGCTGCATACAAATCCAATTAAATTCTTAGGTCATATTGGAACTAAATAGATTATTTAATTTTCAGGGCACATTACGAAATGAAGTCTATAGGAGAAACTGATACAGGCACAGAGGATGACTAAGCTATAAGAGGGTATGTGTGTAGAAAATCTGGGCTTCTCATGTGCTACTAGTGGTAAAGGACCTGCTTGCCAGTGCAGAAGATTTAAGAGACCTGGGTCATATTGGAACTAAATAGATTATTTAATTTTCAGGGCACATTACGAAATGAAGTCTATAGGAGAAACTGATACAGGCACAGAGGATGACTAAGCTATAAGAGGGTATGTGTGTAGAAAATCTGGGCTTCTCATGTGCTACTAGTGGTAAAGGACCTGCTTGCCAGTGCAGAAGATTTAAGAGACCTGGGTTCAATCCCTGGGTGGTGAAAATTCCCTGGAGAATGGCATGGCAACCCACTCTACTATTCTCTCCTGGGGAATCCCATGGACAGAGGAGCCTGGCAAGATAGAGTCCATGGGATCATAAAGAGTCAGACACAACTGAAGTGACTTAGGACTCATACACGTTAAGAAAATCTATAGATTTTCNAGAGACAAATCCCTTCCCAGGATGGAATTACATAAGCCCACCAACATATTTTAAATAACATGAGAAATCAATTCTAGGAGGGGCCAAATATTCTTATCATGGGTTGAAGGAAAACAAAGTCATTAATCTTTTGTGGATAAGTGAAAGGTTGGCCCATGTGGGTAGGGTCTTGGGCAAGATAGAATCAAACTTTTGCAAGGTGATATCACAAAGAAGGCAACACTTTCTGTGTGTTTTAACTGTAATTAATGATAACACTGAATTTTTGTACAATGTAATAATGTACCTAAATAATGTAGAATATATTTATTCAGGGCTGTTATGAAAACAAAACAAAATGAAGAAATCTGGCTACATAAAAGAGGAAACAAAATGTAATCTTTTACTCTAAATTTTCATAGCAGTATCTTATAAAATCTTCACATTATGGGAAGCTTTTAATCTATCACCCAACTTCTAAGTTTCCCATTGAAAGTGCATTTTTATTGAATTGCATTTCAATTATTTAGCTGTTTTTATGGGTATAAGGTAATCAGAAACATAATGTATCACACAGCTCCCCAAATGTTCCCAATGGATGTCTTTCTGCTAATTAAACGTACACCACTGTTATGAGGGGAGAAAAAGGTTTGAGATTTTTTGTTCTCTCTTTTTTTAAATTCTGTTACTTTCTTTAAAAAGAAAATTAAAGGTCAGTTGTTAATTAGCTACTTTTGAAAAGTATCCATTAATGTTATATAAATTGCTGCATACAAATCCAATTAAATTCTTAGGTCATATTGGAACTAAATAGATTATTTAATTTTCAGGGCACATTACGAAATGAAGTCTATAGGAGAAACTGATACAGGCACAGAGGATGACTAAGCTATAAGAGGGTATGTGTGTAGAAAATCTGGGCTTCTCATGTGCTACTAGTGGTAAAGGACCTGCTTGCCAGTGCAGAAGATTTAAGAGACCTGGGTTCAATCCCTGGGTGGTGAAAATTCCCTGGAGAATGGCATGGCAACCCACTCTACTATTCTCTCCTGGAGAATCCCATGGACAGAGGAGCCTGGCAGGATAGAGTCCATGGGATCATAAAGAGTCAGACACAACTGAAGTGACTTAGGACTCATACACGTTAAGAAAATCTATAGATTTTTCTGTATATTTGTTCAAGTGCTAAGTTCTACTGTGACTAAATAGAGGTACACTGAATGATTAGGTAATTCTCTGGGTTACTGCTGAGACCAATAATCATAATTTGCCTTAGAGTTACCTCAGGGGTTTAAAAAATGAATACAGGATATGAGGGAAAAAAATACATAGAAATTTAGAAAAACTTACATCTGAGTACAAGAGATGAATTGATCTTTCATATGTGTACCAATTCATTAAATTAGGCCAAAAGAAAATATTCAATTGCCCCAAATTTAGTATGCATTAATAATGTAAATTATAATCAGATTAGGGATTTCTCTCATGGCTCAGTCAAGAATCTGCCTGCAATGCAGAAGACCCAGGTTCAATTCCTGTGTCAGGAAGATATTCTGTAGAAGGAAATGGCAACCCACTCCAGTATTCTCGCCTGGAGAATCCCATAGGAAGAGGACCCTGGTAAGCTACAGTCCATGGGATGACAAAACTTATCAACTAAACCACATAATCAAATTTACATCAATGTAGAAGAATTGATGCTTTTAAACTGTGGTGTTGGAGAAGACTCTTGAGAATCCCTTGCACTGCAAGGAGATCCAACCAGTCGATTCTGAAAGAGATCATTCCTGGGTGTTCTTTGGAAGGACTGATGCTGAAGCTGAAACTCCAGTACTTTGGCCACATCATGTGAAGAGTTGACTCATTGGAAAAGACTATGATGCTGGGAGGAATTAGGGGCAGGAGGAGAAGGGGATGACAGAGGACGAGATGGCTGGATGACATCACCAACTCGACAGACATGAGTTTGGGTGAATTCCGAGAGTTGATGATGGACAGGGAGGCCTGTGTGCTGCAATTCATGGGGTCGCAAAGAGTCAGACATGACTGAGCGACTGAACTGAACTGAACTGAGTAGAAAAATTGAATATTTAAAAGAAATACAGGATAAATAAATTATTATCCCTTAAATTATTTTTGCTAAATAATTTTCAATGTTGCCTATAGCCTTCATGTCCTCTGAGTCCTCTTTCCCTGCCTTACAGATGACAACCTTCTTGCTAGATTTCATCACAGTCTTTTCCTGATTTTCCTATCTCCTTGGTATTCCCCTGCGTGTCTTAATCGCTTCTTTTTATAAGGATTGGGTTAAGGTCCAGTTTAAAGACATTTTAGTTTAATCACTTCTTTAATTATCCTATTTCCAAATAAAGTCATAGTCTGATATACTGAGGATGAGGTTTCGAAATTTGGGGGAATCACAAATCAGCCCATAACAGAAGAATACCATAGTATATTACAAACAGCATTGAGTGACTCTTAGCCTTAGTATGTGACATAACTAAGGAATTATTATGTGACTCTAGGCAGTATAACAGTGATTTAAGTTATGGAGTTTTTTTTTTTTACATTAAAAAAATTTATTTATTTACTTTACAATATTGTATTGGTTTTGCCATACATCAACATGAATCCACCTCAGGTGTACACGTGTTCCCAATCCTGAACCCCTCTTCCACCGCCCTCCCCATACCATCCCTCTGGGTCATCCCAGTGCACCAGCCCCAAGCATCCTGTATCCTGCATCAAATTCAGGAGTAGATTCTAATTTTAATTCCTCATTTACAAGTTGAAAAAACTGCAGTACAATGTGTAACTTCGCTGAGTTTCAGTTTCATTATTTAAATAATAAATATTTCTGAAGATTTAATGATTAAATAAAATATGTTTAAAGCATTTAGATTATTGCACAGAACAAAGTGGCTAATAAATTGTAGCTATGGGTCTCCCTAGTGGCTCAGCCGTAAAGAATATGCCTACAGTGCAGGAGCAGCAGAGGTGGATTCCATCCCTGGGTTGAGAGGATGTTCTGGAGGACGTCATGACAATTCACTCCAGCATACTTGCCTGGAGAATCCCACGGACAGAGGAGTCTGGCAGCTACAGTCATATGGTTACAAGTATTTGGACACAACTGAAGTTACTTAGCACTCATGCATTATACATTTTTTTTTAAAAAAGCTTTGTTGAGGTCTAGTTTACATATCATAAAATTCACTGTAAGTATTTATCAATTCAGTGATTTCTTAAAAATACATTTACAATGTTATGCAACCATTACTACAATGCAGTTTTACAAAATTTTTATCAGATTAACTACACTTTTTATGCTTTTTTGAAATCATCTCATGTTCCAATTCTCAATTCTCTACAGATTTAGCTATTCTGGAGCACTACATATAAATGGTTAATGCAATATTTGCTTTTTTGCATACAACTTTTACACTTAGCATAACATATTTGATGTTCATCCATTTTCTAATGTATATTAAGAGTTTGTTCCTTTTTATTTCTGAATAAAATCTTATTGTATGAATATATAATATTTTACTTAATCATTTAGATATTTGAGTTGTTTCTACTTTTGACTATTGTGACTATTGTACAAACTTTTTGTCAACATATATTTTCATTTTTCATGGCAGATTTCTTGAATAAAAATGGCAAAGCTGTATTGAATTGGCACAGGAGCCTATGGTCCTTCTCCACCCCATTAACCTGTCCTCAGCCCACCTTTTGTCTGTGGAACAGCTTTAACCAAACAATGTGTTTAATCAGAGAAGTGAAAAAAAAAAAAAAAGTAAAAATAAAGAGAAACAATCAAAGGAGACCAAATAATAAGAGCTTAGTCACTAAGCAAAGTCAAGGGCCATCAGTTCCTCAGGCTATAAATACTGTTCTGAACATTACCCTGGGAGCTGTCTTATTGATACTAAAATCTCTACCTTGTGGAGTAAGTTAACTACTTAATGACCAACTGTAGCCATTGACATAAGCTGCCACAATTTCTCATATTGGCCTTGAATAACTTGAAATAATCTGACTATGAAGCTGAAGGTTAACTGTACTTAAAATAATCAAGATGATGCCTATCAGACAACCAGTGATGAATTTCAAGATGACTGTCAGAGCCGATTGTGTTATTTCTGCACGTAGTCCCCTCTGTCTATAAAAGCTCTTGCCCACCTATTGTGACTGGGGGATACTCAGCATTTAGATAGGAATCTACTCTCCCCCACCTCCCTGCCCCACTGCAAAATTTATTTTCCTCTTTATCTGCTTTTGAGCAGCAAGTAGCTGGCCCCCATATTTGGTTAAAACATGATAAAATGTTGCTTAATTTTTTTTTAATTTTTCATAACTTTTCCAGTGTGACTGTTAAGTTCAGTCCCTCAGTTGTGTCCAACTCTTTGTGACCCTATGGACTGCAGCACAACAGACTACCTTGTCCATCACCAACTCCCAGAGCTTATTCAAACTCATGTCCATTGAGTACATGATGCCATCCAACCAACTCATCCTCTGTCAATCCCCCTCTCCTCCTGCATTCTATCTTCCCCAGCATCAGGGTTTTTTTTAAGGAGTCAGTTCTTCTCATCAAGTGGCCAAAATACTGAAGTTTCAGCTTCAGCATCAATCCTTCCAATGAATATTCAGGACTGATTTCCTTGAGGATTGACTGGTTGGATCTCCTTGGAGTCCAAATAACTCTCAAAAGCCACTCTTAACACCACACTTCAAAAGCATTAATTCTTCGACACTCAGCTTTCTTTATACTCAAAATCTCACATCCATACATGACTACTGGGAAAAACATAGCTTTGACTAGATGGACCTTTGTTGGCAAAGTAATGTTTCTGCTTTTTAATATGTTGTCTAAGTTGGTAATAGCTTTTCTTCCAAGGAGTACGATTCTTTTAATTTCATGGCTGCAGTCACCATCTGCAGTGAATTTGGTGCCCAAGAAAATAAAGTCAGCCACTGTCTCCACTGTTTCTCCATCTATTTTTTATGAAGTGATGGGACCAAATATCATGATCTTTGTCTTCTGAATGTTGAGCTTTAAGCCAACTTTTTCATTCTCCTCTTTCACTTTGATCAAGAGGCTGTTTAGTCTCTCTTCACTTTCTGCCATAAGGGTGGTGTCATCTGGATATCAGAGGTTATTGACAATTCTGGCAATCTTGATTCAGCTTGTGTTTCATCCAGCCTGGCATTTCACATGATGTACTCTACATATAAGTTAAATAAGCAGAGTGATAATATACAGCCTTGACATATACCTTTCCCAACTGGGAACCAATCTGTTGTTCCATGTTCAGTTCTAACTGTTGCTTCTTGATCTGCATACAGATTTCTCAGGAGGGAGGTCAGGTGATCTGGTATTCCCATCTCTTTCAGAATTCTCCACAGTTTGTTGTGATCTACACAGTCAAAGGCTTTGACATAATCAATAAAGCAGAAATAGATGTCTGTTGTTGTTGTTGTTGTTGTTGTCGTTATTCCCTTGCTTTCCCAATGATCCAACAGATGTTGACATATTGATCTTTGGTTCCTCTGCCTTTTCTATATCCAACTTGAACATCTGGAGCTTCAGTTTTTGTACTGTTGAAACCTGGCTTGGAGAATTTTGAGCATTACTTTGCTAGCATGTGAGATAAGAGCAGTTATGTGGTAGTTTGAGCACTCTTTGGCAATGCCTTTCTTTGGGACTGGAATGAAAGCTGCACTTTTGTAGTCCTGTGGCCACTGCTGAGTTTTCCAAATTTGCTGGCATATTAAGTGAAACACTTTCACAGCATCATCTTTTAGGATTTGAAATAGCTTAACTGGAATTCCATCACCTCTACTAGCTTTGCTCATAGTGATGCTTCCTAATGCCCACTTGACTTCACATTCAAGGATGCATGGCTCTAGGTGAGTGATCAAATCATCATGATTATCTGGGTCATGAAGATCTTTTTGTACAGTTCTTCTGTGCATTCTTGCCACCTCTTCTTAATATCTTCTGTATCTGTTAGGTCCATACCATTTCTGCCCTTTATTGAGCCCATCTTTGCATGAAATGTTCCCTTAGTGTTGCTCATTTTTCTATTCTTTCCAATTCTATTGTTTCCCTCTATTTCTCTGCATTGATCAGTGAGGAAGGCTTTCTTATCTCTCCTTGCTAGTCTTTGAAACTCTGCATTCAAATAGGTATATATTTCTTTTTCTACTTTGCCTTTAGCTTCCCACCAACATTATAGAGGCATCCCAGAAATGCAGTGTGAAAGAATCCACTTGCCAATGCAGAAGACTCAGGAGACACACTTTCAATCTCTGGGTAGGGAAGATCTTCAGAAGAGGAAATGACAACTTACTCCAGTATTTTTGTGTTGGAAATCTCATGGACAATGGAGCCTGACGGACTATAGTCCATGGGTCACAAAAAGAGTCAGACAGGACATAAGGACTAAACAACAATGACTCATTCCATTCTACTGGATGTAAAGTGGTACTTCGTGGTTCTAATCTTATTTACCCTAATGGGCAATGATGTTGAATATCATTTAACATTTTTGTTAATTATTCACTTTGGCCTTTAGGAGAATTTCTATTAAAATTTTTTGCCTTTTGAAAAATTAGGTACTTATTTTTTTACTACTGAACTACAAGTGTTTCTTACCTTTCAAATTTTGGGTACAAATTCCTTGTCAGATATGTGATTTGAAAAAAGAAAAAGTTCTCTGTGTGTGTGTTGTGGTTGGTTATTCATTTCCTTTGCAATGACCTTTGAAGTGTAAACGGATTTCTCCAAAAAAGAAAAAAAGCTAAGATTTTTATAGGGATTGCACTGAAACTATTCAACAGTTTGGCAAGAATTGGAATCTTCAAGCTATTGAGTCTTCCAATTGATGAACATAGAATGTCATTCCATTCATACAGATCCTCTTTAATTTCATTTAACAATGCTCTTTAGTTTTAAATGTATAAGCCTTAGACTATTATCTATTAGATATAATCTTAAACCTTTACCTTTGGGTGCTAATTTGAATAAATTTATTTCCTTAACTCATTTGAATCAGTTCCAATAAGATGGATGAAACTGGAACCAATTATACAGAGTGAAGTAAGCCAGAAAGAAAAACACCAATACAGTATACTAACACATATATTTTGCATTTCTTTTCCATGGGGATGGTCTTGATCCCTGTCTCCTGTACAATGTCACGAACCTCATTCCATAGTTCATCAGGAACTCTGTCTATCAGATCTAGGCCCTTAAATCTATTTCTCACTTCCACTGTATAATCATAAGGGATTTGATTTAGGTCATACCTGAATGGTCTAGCGGTTTTCCCTACTTTCTTCAAT
>SJYX01020712.1:28509-40130 GCA_006410675.1 Oreotragus oreotragus
TCTATCAGATCTAGGCCCTTAAATCTATTTCTCACTTCCACTGTATAATCATAAGGGATTTGATTTAGGTCATACCTGAATGGTCTAGCAGTTTTCCCTACTTTCTTCAATTTAAGTCTGAATTTGGAAATAAGGAGTTCATGATCTGAGCCACAGTCAGCTCCTGGTCTTGTTTTTGTTGACTGTATAGAGCTTCTCCATCTTTGGCTGCAAAGAATATAATCAATCTGATTTTGGTGTTGACCATCTGGTGATGTCCATGTGTAGAGTTTTCTCTTGTGTTGTTGGAAGAGGGTGTTTGCTAGGACCAGTGCATTTTCTTGGCAGTTATCCAAGTCTATCCCAACCAGTAATGCTGAAGAAGCTGAAGTTGAACGGTTTTATGAAGACCTACAAGACCTTGTAGAACTAACACCCCAAAAAGATGTCCTTTTCATTATAGGGGACTGAAATGCTAAAGTAGGAAGTCAGTCTCATTACTTGCATGTTTTCCTACTCTGAAATATCAATATTGGGTGGTTCACCAGCACACATGGAAATTAGGAAAGAGTAGAAGAGCCAATCCATTTTAAGGAAACTATGTAGAAGATGCGCACATCATTTCCATTTAACATTCCCTGCCAAGATCTTATTCATATGGCCATGATTCTTTAACATGGCATCTATCTTCCTTTATAAATTTATATGATAATTCATTATTTAAAATAGAAAGAGAAAATAGATACTGGTGGAAATTTATCAGCATTTGTCATAGCAGTAGGCTTTCAGATATCATAGTGTGATTCCCTTTTAATGTAATACACAGCCTTATAATCAGAGATATAGGTTTAAAATAAAAATAATTTTAATTATATGCTTTACTTGCTTTATAATAATATTCAAAACCAATTATTATAAACCACCTCTACAAGCCTGGGAAGACTGTGCTTTCTAATTGTTCACTTCAGGAGGTTCTATGTATCCATAGTATAAACGTTATTACTTCTATTTTTAAAGTACATATTTTTCTAATATTTCATATCTATGTTTAATTAATAGATATATGTTTTATGATAATACTTAGGATAACATTTTCTCTATTAATTTGTATCTGTTTCTGACATTAATATGAAGTTTTCATCATGAAATTGCAAGTTTGAAGTGTAATAGCTTATTGTCTAGGACTTGAATGACTTATTATCACAGAACAAAAATCTTTAATCCTAATAATCATTATCATATTAAGTCTAATTTGTGTGGTAGCTACAACAGTTTCTTTTTTTTCCTGGAAATATAATTATATTTTCCTGGAAAATTTTTTTTTTTTATTTTTATCACTTTTATTTAATTTTATTTTTTCCTTTTGCAAAAGCATAGCTGAATTTTTTATATGAAATCTGAAGATATCTTCTCTTAAATGACATTAAATGTACTTTAATATCTTATAAATAATGATTGTTTGATATTATGCATTTTAACTTTCCTCATTTTTTCCCTTTTTTAATGCCTGGTCTTTTTTACACCAGTTTTATTTCTATTTCCATTATTTTAATGACTACTCTAATTTTTTACCATATATTTGCAACAAAATCTAAGGTTAATCAGTATTTAACTTTTCTCCCAGCTAATAAATACATGGATCTCAAAAGAAGTTGAAATTTTGCTTGTGTCTTTGAAGGTGTTATTTTATTTTCTCTAACTTCCATTGTGCTGATGTGAAATCTATTGTCAGCATAAATATTAATCTTTCATTGGTGATCCATATTTAAGTTTTTTAAAACTCTTTGTCTTTGGTGTTTTATAGTTTCATTGAATGTGTCTTTTGGTGGTGTATGTTTTTCAGTGTATTTATTTTATTTGTTTTATATTGATTTTTCTGACTGTACAAATTTATGTTTATTCATTTATTCTGAAAGATAGTTATTCATAAACTCAGAACATTAACTCTTCTCATTGTCAACATCAACTCAAAAAGAGAGTACTCCTTCTGAATATCAGACTATATGCACATGCATATGTGATAAGCAAACTTCTAATATACCACCCACCTCCTGATAATTAAGCCTTGTGTAATACTAATTGAGTATGCCTTGATTCTGATGATTAGGCTTCCCTGGTGGCTCAGATGGTAACGAGTCTGCCTGCAGTGCGGGAGATCAGTGTTAGATCCCTGGGTCAGGAATATCTCCTAGAGAAGGGAATGACAACCCATTCCAGTATTCTTGTCTGGAAAATCCCATGGACGGAGGAGCCTGGCAAGCTATAGTCCACGGGGTTGCAAAGAGTCGGACATGACTGAGCATCTTCACTTTCTTTTCTTTCTTTCTTCTAATGATTTGCTTCTAATTAAGAGAATACAGTAAAAATAATGGGATATCACTTCTGTGACAAAAGATTGTGACCCTGATCTTGTTAGCAGACAGTCTCTCTTGCTTTCTCACTGACACATTTTGATCACCCAAGGTGGCTAACCAGAGAGGTTCAGTAGCAAGGAACAGAGATAAACTTCTGACCAGTGGCCACTGAAGAGCTGAGGCCCTTGGTACTAAGAACCTACCAACTTGCCAACAAACAAGTGAGTTTGAAAGTGTATCTGTCCTAGTCAAACCTTGGGACAGCCTTGTTGACATATTGATGGTAACTTGTAAAGGAAACTTATGACTCAGTTAAGTCTTGCTCAGACTCCTTATCCACAAAATGTGAAATGATAAATGAATGTTGTGTGTAGCCAATAAAGTTAATTTGTTATCTAGCAATAGGAAACTGACACAGCATATATATTTTGTCTTCTGTGTATACCCAGCATTTTTTGTGTGTCATTCTCCATACCTCTACTCCTCTGAAAAAAAATTCTGAAATTTTCAGATCTTCTAATTTAATAATTTTTCTCTCCACCAGAATTTAACAAGTATTTAAACCATTCCTAGAATTTTAAAATTTCAATGTGTGAAGTGCTCAGTTCCAAATTTTCCACTAGTTTAATTTTGGTAGTATCTTTTCCTTACTAATACATATTTTTAATAAACTTTTATATAGTAGCTTAAAATTCACAAAATATGTGAAGAGAAAAGAGAGTTACAGTATACCTGTGTCCAGTTTCCCTTATTATATTGTTATAGTACACTTTTTTATTATTAATGAACCACACTTTTTTATTATTAATGAACCAGTATCTAGATTCATTTACCAATCAGGTGTTCTTGGGCTCCTCGTGACAGTTTCTCAAGTCATTCAGGTCTTGATGACTTGAAAGTCTAAAGAACACTGGTCAAACATTTGGTAAAATGTCCCTCAATTGAGGTTAATTATATTGTTATGGTACACTTTTTTATTATTAATGAACCACACTCTTTTATTATTAATGAACCAGTATCTAGATTCATTTACCAATCAGGTGTTCTTGGGCTCCTCGTGACAGTTTCTCAAGTCATTCAGGTCTTGATGACTTGAAAGTCTAAAGAACACTGGTCAAACATTTGGTAAAATGTCCCTCAATTGAGGTTTTCCTGATTTTTTTCTTAAATTAGACTGAGGAAATGTGTTTTTAAGAGGAAAACAATAGAAACAAATACCATTTAATTTTTTCACATCAAGAGAATATACCGGAGCCTTGACTTCTCACTTTGGGTGTATAACTTGGCCACCTATGTTGAGAAAGTGCTTGTCAGTTATCTACATTATAAAGTTACATTTTTCTCCCCATATTGCATACTATACTTTTAGGAAAGAAGTCACCATGAACAGCACACATTTATGCAAGCTGAAATTATACTGCATTTATTTGAATTATATTTCTATAAATTGCTTTAAATTCTTCTATGAAATGGGACAGTTTTTTAACTTCTCTTATCTGTTGATTAATTCAATCATTAATTTATATCAGTATTGATTCATGTAGTATATTTATTCTATCATTTAGATTTTAATTCAATAGAATTTTATTTATTGTGTAGGTCAAAATATTCCAGCTTTGGCCACTGGAATCACTTTCAGTTGATACATGCCCTCTTGACATATCTCTGTGATTGTATTTTGTTTGTTTCTTTTTTGAGATATAACCATCTGCATGTGTAGTAAACAGTTTGTATTGTTGTCTTCACCACACTTATGGCAGAAAGCTAAGAGGAACTAAACAGCCTCTTGATGAAAGTCAAAGAGGAAAGTGAAAAGCTGGCTTAAAACTCAACATTCATAAACCTAAGATCATATCATCCTGTCCCACACTTCATGACAATTAGATGGGGAAACAATGGAAAGAGTGACAGATTTTATTTTCTTGGGCTCCAAAATCACTGCAGATGCTGACATCAGCCATGAAATTAAAAGATACTTTCTCCTTGGAAGAAAAGCTATAACCAACCTAGACAGCATATTGAAAAGCAAAGACATTACTTTGCTGACAAAGGTCCAGCTAGTCAAAACTATGGTTTTTCCAGGAGTCATGTATGGATGTGAGAATTGGACCATTAAGAGAGCTGAGTGCTGAAGAACTGATGCTTTTAAACTGTGGTATTAGAGATTTTTGAGAATCCCTTGGACAGCAAGGAGATCAAACCAGTCAATCCTAAAGGAAACCAACCCTAAATATACATTGGAAGGACTGATGCTGAAGCTGAAGCTCCAATACTCTGGCCACCTGATGTGAAGAACTAACTCATTGGAAAAGACCCTAATGCTGGGAAAGATTGTGGGCAGGAGAAGAAGGGGACAACAAAAGATGAGATGGTTGCATGACATCACCAACTTGATGGACATGAGTTTGATCAAGTTCCAGGAGATGGTAATGGACAGGAAGTCTGGAATGCTGCAGTCTGTGGGGTCACAAAGATTTGGACATGACTGAGAGACTGAACTGAACTGTTGTCTTCAATGCTAATCTTTTTCCCATATGCATGTCTCTAACATTCTTGACATCAAACATCAAGGTAACTATTAAACAGTATCAACCTGAAAAGGTTTCCACTGGAATTTCCCAGTGGAGCTTAAATAAGTATCATTATTTAATGTCAGAAACCTTAAATATCAGAATGAATAGTACTTAAAATTGATTAAATACATAGAATTATTTCAAAAGTAAACAGACATTAACATATATCTGAACACATGTAGAGAATCCTTGGTCATTTTGGACACTTACAGGGAAATAATGCATAATTTTGAAAACTGTTAATTAAGGGAAAATATCAAGCATTTATTTTTATTGCCAATTGTATGTCAAGGAACTAAATAATAGATCAAGAGACTCATAACTGAAGATATATATCATCCAGGAAATAAATAAGATGTGTAAATTTTAATAATAGTCCCTTTAATTATATATATGAGGGAATTAAGTAATAATCATCATTGGTTGCTCTTATAACTACATTAGTTATGCATCATCCTACATACATGAGAAAGCTCACAATAGCCTACCATGGTATCCCTAATTAATTCTTTAACAAGGGATTCAAAAAAGTGGGAGAAAGAAAGCCTAGGTGCATATTCAGATGCAATACAGGTTTCAATGCCATTTCTCAGTTGCACCAGATTTATTTCTTTAGATTAGGAGTCAACAACCTATATGTGAGACATTTTCGTCTCAGGAAAGCTAAGTCACATGTTTACGGATGTATCATTTATAACTCTTTAGTCATAGAGCCAAAACCAAGCTGAATAACTAGATAAACCATCACAGATCATCAATCTACATACACCAATTTTCACTATAGGTAAACTGGCACACTGGCATAAAGTCCCTATAGATGAGTATTGGAGCATTACATAGTTTGACTATTTTCTAGCTAAGGCATTCCAACTAGCTGGGGCACTTCCTTCTTGTGAGGATCAATAGTCTTTTGTATGGCCCCAGGCATCGCTGGAGATAAACAGAGATTAAGGTTACTGCTGAGCAGCTAAATGCTAACCCTCAGTTCAGTTTCATATCAGTCGCTCAGTCGTGTCTGACTATTTGTGACCCCATGAATCACAGCATGCCAGGCCTCCCTGTCCATCACCAACTCGCGGAGTTCACTCAGACTCTAGTCCATCGAGTCAGTGATGCCATCCAGCCATCTCATCCTCAGTCGTCCCCTTCTCCTCCTGCCCCGAATCCCTCCTGGCATCAGAGTCTTTTCCAATGAGTCAACTCTTCGCATGAGGTGGCCAAAGTACACCTCTTTGTTTCTGACCCACAAGTATCATGTTTTCTGCCAACATCCATGAAAATGTGGAAAGCTAATTTGGTTCTCCATCAACCAGGGTAAGTTATAAATCATTTATAATCTTTGACATAATTATTTAATTATTTAAATTTGAAATTACACAAAGTAAGAAACTCTGAGATAAAACATAACAATAGTTTATAAAACAAAACAACAACAACAACAAAAGTAATTTAGGCCACAAAAGGAAGCTAAGTGATTTATCAGATACAATGACTGGGATGTATGAGAAACTAAACCCAAAGAACCTCAGCATAACAACAACAAAAAGGTAATTTCAACTAGAATTTTACATGAGTGCCTTTATTAACTTCAGGGCTTGGCTGAATGCCACAATATTTTCTGACAAGCTGAATTTTTTTGTTTTTAAACAGTGTCTCATTAATCCCTGATGGTAGGAAAAAAATTATAGTCCCATTGATTGAGAAAATTAGCTCAGGTCTGTAGATTGCTTTAAGTCCCTTCAACCCCAAATTGCCATTCAAATAGATGAGGGTTAGTTTGTAATTTTTTTTTTTTGCTTGTTTTTAGTAGACTGAAGAGAATTAATAAAAACAAAACATATTACCCTCATCAGTTCAGCTCAGTCGCTCAGTCGTGTCTGACTCTTTGCAACCCTATGAATAAGAGCATGCCAGGCCTCCCTGTCCATAACCAACTCCTGGGATTTACTCAAATCCATGCCCATCAAGTCGGTGATGCCATAAAACCATCTCATCCTCTGTCATCCCCTTCTCCACCTGCCCTCAATCTTTCTCAGCATTAGGGACTTTTCAAATGAGTCAACACTTTGCATCAGGTAGCCAAGTATCGGAGTTTCAGCTTCAACATCAATCCTTCCAATGAACACCCAGGACTGATCTCCTTTAGGATAGACTGGTTGGATCTCCTTGCAGTCCAAGGGACTCTCAAGAGTCTTCTCCAACAACACAGTTCAAAATCATCAGTTCTTCAGTGCTCAGCTTTCTTCACAGCCCAACTCTCACATCCATACATGACCACAGGAAAAACCATAGCCTTGACTAGACGGACCTTTGTTGGCAAAGTAATATTTCTGCTTTTTAATATGCAGTCTAAGTTGGACATAACTTTCCTTCCAAGGAGTAAGCATCTTTTAATTTCATTGCTTCGATCACCATCTGCTGTGATTTTGGAGCCCCTCAAAGTAAGGTCATCCACTGTTTCCCCATCTATTTCCCATGAAGTGATGGGACCGGATGCCATGATCTTCATTTTCTGAATGTTGAGCTTTAAGCCAACTTTTTCACTCTCCTCTTTCACTTTCATCAAGAGGCTCAGTTCCTCCTCACTTTCTGCCATAAGGGTGGTGTCATCAGCATATCTGAGGTTATTGATATATCTGCCAGCAATCTTGATTCCAGCTTGTGCTTTCTCCAGCCCAGCATTTCTCATGATGTGCTCTGCATACAAGTTAAATAATCAGGGTGACAATATACAGCCTTGACATACTCCTTTTCCTATTTGGAACCAGTCTGTGGTTCCATGTCCAGTTCTAACTGTTGCTTTCAGACCTGCATAAAAGTTTCTCTAGAGGCAGATCAGGTGGTCTGGTATTTCCATCTCTTCCAGGATTTTCCACATTTTATTGTGATCTACACAATCAAAGGCTTTGGCATAGTCAATAAAGTAGAAATTTATGTTTTTCTGGAACTCTCTTGTTTTTCAATGATCCAGTGGATGTTGGCAATTTGATCTCTGGTTTCTCTGCCTTTTCTAAAACCAGCTTGAACATCTGAAAGTTCACAGTTCATGTATTACCCCCATAGCCCCTCTTAAATATTCGTTAGCAATTGGATCAATTTTATGAATGAGAAAGCAAAAGGGAACACGCACATTGAAATGTTAAGTTAAAAAAATAATTCAGTGGTTCAAGTGATAAGAATTCTGGAAAGGTAAATTATATTTCAAACTAGAAGATTTATGGGCTACCCTGATGATTCAGATGGTAAAGAATCTGGTACACTTGATTTTTCATTGCAATGCACAGATTTCTCTCTAGTTGGAACACTAGGGCTCAAGAGCACATGACCTTAGTTGCCTTGTGGCTTGTGAGATCTTAGTTCTCAGACTAGAGATATAAACCAGAGATATTTTCCTGCATTGGAAGGTGAATTCTTAACCAGTGGAGCACCAGAGAATTCCCAGTTACTTACAATTCTGTTCATTTTCCCCAAGCTTGTCATTTTTCTTCAGGTTAATGTTTATATACTTCTATTAACCTTATTCAATAAATTTTTGATTTTAAATATTTATATTTTGCTTCTAGAATTTCTATTTGAATTTTCTTTATAGTTTCCATTTCTATAAATTCTTAATCTTAGTATTTGGTAAAATCATGTTTCTTTTAAGTTCTTGATAATGTATACAATAGCTGTACTATTCTACATTAATTCTAGCATCCTGTTATCTCCGTGTCAGTTGCTATGAATTACTTATTTTCTTGCTTCATTATCTGTCTGTGTGCATGCTAAGTCACTTCAATTGTGCCTGACTCTGTGACCCTATGCACCATAGCCTGCCACATTCCTCTGTCCATGGGATTTTCCAGGCAAGAATGCTGAAGTCGATTGCCATACCCTCCTCCAAGGGATCTTCCCAATGTAAGGATTGAACCCAAGTCTCTTACAATTCCTGCATTGGCAGGTGGAGACTTTACCACTAATAATACCCGGGAAGCCCCCTTATAATAAATATTAATCCATACAGGATATTGTATTTTATACTTTTTTTTTATAATCACATATGATAGGAGGACAAATCTTTTACACTGTTATTTCTGTGTATAAGTATGGAAGTCCTAGAATCTTAAAAAAAAACTGGATTTTTAAGGAAATGCCTTTGGTATTTAACTACTGACAAGACCTTTTGAAATATTAATACAGCATACCCAACCAATATGTGCAATTACGAAAAATGTGCCAATGAGACCAATCTGGTGAGTTTTAACATGTGACTATTTACCTAGGAATACTGACACCTCATCACAATGTTTCAGTCTTTTCATATAACCCAAAGGACAAAAGGTATTACTAGCTCATTTCAGATGTTTTTTAAACTTTTTAATGCTACTCAAACACATAAAACAATATACCAGTTAGGCTAGAAGTGTTTATACATATTTATTGGTTAAAAAAAAAGTTATAGGTAGGTTTGTTCAACTGTTTATTCTGATATGGAAGTTCTTGAAGTATATTGGGTTTAGAACATTCCTTAAATATTGGCTTCTTTGTTAGTGCATAAGAGTGCAAGAGATTTCTGTGTATCAACTTAATATCTTGCAAATTTACCATATTCATTGAGGAGCACCAGTGATTTTGTGGTAATATTTTCAGGATTTTCTATGTATAACATCATGTCATCTGCAAACAGTAGCAGTTTTAGTTCTTTTCCAAATTGAATTCCTTTTATTTCTTTTTCTTCTCTGACTGTCATAGCTAGGACTTCCAAAACTATACTGAATAATAGCGATGAGAGTGGACATCTTTATTGTGTTCCTGATCTTAGAGGAAATGCTTTTACTATTTTTCACTTTTGAGAAAGATGTTTACTATGTTGTATATGGCCTTTATTATTAAAGATCAGAAAAAATATTAAGGAACAATGCCACTCATTATCACAATGAAAGAATAAAATACCTGAAAGAAACCCATCTAAGAAGGCAAAAGACTTGTGGTCAGACATCTGTAAGATACCAAAAAAAGAAATCATAGATGACACAAACAGATGGAGAAATATGCCATGTTCTCAGAAGGAAAGAATCAACATTGTGAAAATTGCTGTACTATCCAAACCAATCTACAGATTCAGTTCAATAATATCAAATTACCATTGGCATTTTTCACATAACTAGAAAAACACCAAAAAAAAATGTTACAATTTGTATGGATACACAAAAGACCATTAATAGCCAAAATGGTCATGAGACAGAAAAACAGAGATGGAGGAATCAGGTTCCCTGACTTCAGAATATAATGCAAAACAATAGTAATCATGACAATATGGCACTGGCACAAAACCAGAAATATAGACCAATGGAACAGGATAGAAAGCCCAGAGACAGACTCATCTGCCTATGGTCATCTAGTCTATGACAAAGGAGACAAGAATATGCAATGGAGAAAAGGTAGTCTCTTCAATAAGTAGTGTTGGAAAAACTGGAAAGCTACATGTAAATGGATGAAATTAGAATGCTCCCCAACATCATATATAAAATAAATTATAAATGGGTTATAGAACTAAATGTAAGACCAGATAGTATAAAACATAGACTGAACACTCTCTGATATAAATCACAGCAAGATCTCTTATGGTCCATCTCTTAGTGTAATGAAAATAAAAATAAACAATTAGAATCTAATTAAACTTAACAGATTTTGCACAGCAAAGGAAATCATAAATGAAACAAAAAGACAGTCCTCAGAATGAAAGAAAAGATTCACAAATAAAGCAACTGACTAGGGATTAAACTAAAAAATATACAAACAACACTTGCAGCTCAATATAAAATAAATAAGTAAATAAACAACCCAATAAAAAAATGGCTGAAGATCTAAATAGACACTTCTCCAAAGAAGACATACAAATGACTGACAAATACATGAAAAGAGGTTCAGCATCACTAATTATCAGAGAGATTCAAATCAAGACTACAATGAGGTATCACTCCACACAGGTCAAAATGACTGTCATCAAAAAATCTATAAACAATAAATGATAGAGAGGGTGGGCAGAAACGGAACCCTCCCACGTTGTTAATGGGAATGTAAATTGGTACAGATACTATGGAGAAGAGTATGAAGATTCCTTAAAAACTCAAAACAGAATTAACATATTACCTAGAAATTCCACTCCTGGGCATATACCCAGAGAAAATCAAAATTCAAAAAGACACATGCACTCCAATATTCATTGCAACACTATTTACAATAGCCAGACATGGAAGCAATCTAAATATCCATCAACAGAGGAATGGATAAAGAATACGTAGTACATTTACAGTGGAACATTATTCAAACATAAGAAAGAAAAAAATACGCCATTTGCAGCAACATGGATGGATCTAGAAACTGTCATTCTGAGTGAAGTAAGTCAGACAGAAAAAGACAAATATCATATAATATTGCTGATATATGGAACCTTGAAAAAGGATGAAAATGAACTTATTTACATCAACAGATGTAGAGAACAAATTTATGGTTACCAGGGGATAAGCAGAGGAGTAAATTGGTAATTTGGCATGGAAATACATACACTGCTCTATGTAAAACAGATAACTAATAAGAAACTGCTATATAGCACAGGGGAACTGAAAGGGGAACCCCCAGGTCAGTAGGTGCCCAATAAGCTGCTGGACATCAGTGGAGAAATAACTCCAGAAAGAATGAAGGGATGGAGACAAAGCAAAAAAAAAAAAAAAAA
>SJYX01020712.1:51174-88435 GCA_006410675.1 Oreotragus oreotragus
GTTGGGAAGATCCCCTGGAGAAGGAAATGGCAATCCACTCCAGGACTATTGCCTGGAAAATCCCATGGACAGAAGAGCCTAGTAGGCTACAGTCCATGGGGTCGCAAAGAGTTGGACACGACTGAGCGACTTCACTTCACTTCACTTCTTTTAGATTGGAATGAAAACTGACTTTTACAGTCCTGTGGTCACTGCTGAGTTTTACAAATTTGCTGGCATGTTGAGTGCAGCACTTTCACAACATCATCTTTCAAGATTTGAAATAGCTCAACTGGAATTCCATCACCTCCACTAGCTTTGTTCACAGTGATGTTTTCTAAGACCCACTTGACTTCACATTTCAGGATGTCTGGCTCTAGGTGAGTGATCACAACATTGTGATTTTTGAAGCCATATACAAATCATATAATCTTTTAATTTTTGTCTCAAATATAAAATTTTAAAAATAAAACAGAAAATTTAGACAGAAAATGTAAGCATCCTGTGATGGTGTTGGAGAACACTCTTGAGAGTCCCTTGGACTGCAAGGAGATCCAACCAGTCCATCTTAAAGGAGATCAGTCCTGGGTGTTCTTCGGACGGACTGATGTTGAAGCTGAAACTTCAGTACTTTGACCACTGGATGCAAAGAGCTGACTCATTTGAAAAGACCCTGATGCTGGGAAAGATTGAAGGCAGGAGGAGAAGGGGACAACAGAGGATAAAATGGTTGAAAGGCATCACCGACTCAATGGGCATGGGTTTGGGTGGACTCTGGGGGTTGGTGATGGACAGGGAGGCCTGGCCGTGCTGTGGTTCATGGGGTCACAAAGAGTTGGACATGACCGAGCAATTGAACTGTACTGACCTCTGACAGTACCTTTCCAACTGATCAGTCCCTTTTTCCACACCATACACCCTCTCTTCTCTTTCCCTCTCCCTCCCACTCTCCATCTTTCTTTCCTTTTCCTTCTATATCTCCCTACCAGTCTTTCTCTATTTTCCTAATATAGTCATATATACAATGTACTTCCCATGGGTTCTACATATCCATGGCTTCCACATGGGAAGATGGCCAGTGCTTCATTGTATCCAGATTAGGAACCCTGTGGATTTTGTTGGTTTTCTACCTAATCTTTCAACGAGAGATGACTGAATACCTATATTGGAATAATTTTAATCCTTTTGATTGCTTCATTCTGTACCTTTTGTTGAGGATCTACCTATGTGCTCAAGTAAAAAGTATAAATATAATCATATGTATCTTTATGAGAGCCACTCTACTTGTTAAACTTAGTTTTCCTAATATAGGCCTTATCATTTAGCAGGTTGGGGCAAGACACATTCATGCAATCTTTTCTTTGCTGATTTGGAACCTAAACCATTTTCAAAACCTAGCTGCCATTCTTCCATGATCTCTTGACCATCTGTTCCCTAAAATTTTAAATCATCTAACTAAATTTCAACTAAAATGTAACCCAAATTACTTGGGAGAGCCATGATGTGTATTGTGGGTTCATAAATAGTAAGAATGATATAATATATGTGATTATAGGCTTAGAAGCTAGATTAGACTCAAATATCTCTTATTCCATATGAGACTGTGATTATAATTAAGTTACTTAAATGTGTTGTTTTTCAGTTTCCTGATATATAAAAAAGAATGATAAAAATATTTATGTCATAGAGTAGTTGTGAGGATCAAGTAAATTAATATAAGAAAACTAGAAAATTTCTAGACACTGGAGATGTTTGGAATTATCATATAATAATTATTATTATAACACTGGGTGACAGATACAGTTATTGTCTTATAAGAATGAGAAAATTTAGTCTCAGTTCTTATACCATTTAGTCTGTTGTTTCACAATACTGCATTTCTGCCACGTCTCAGGCAATTGTATTCTGAAGTGAAGTTAAATAAACACCTCTAATACAGTCACATTTTGCATTGCTTTTCCAAAATCAAAACTGAAAAGACTTCTTCTCCTAGACACTGATGGAAAAATTTTAGAGAGGGAAGAAAGGTATAAAGTCAGACAGTAACTTAAAACATTTATGTTTCTCAATTTTGACAAGTGAAGGCTATCAGAACAGACATGTTTCACAATTCACAATTTGTTTTCCAAAACTAAGGTCCCTTTACCTCTTCCTACTCAATGTTAGCTATTTCTTCTCTTAGATTTCCCTATGAGCTCAGATCTATCAAAAACCTATTTCAATCTTCTCCCCTTCCTTACAGGTAATAAGTAAGTGACTAAAACACAGCCAGGCTCTATTCTTAGGATGATGTCTCTGCTNCTTCTCTTAGATTTCCCTATGAGCTCAGATCTATCAAAAACTTATTTCAATCTTCTCCCCTTCCTTACAGGTAATAAGTAAGTGACTAAAACACAGCCAGGCTCTATTCTTAGGATGATGTCTCTGCTAGAATTCCCCACAGCTTGGGCCCTTGCAACTGGGATACTGACATAACAGATTCCAATTGAAATTGTGACTATTTTCAGAAAAAATTATTGTGAACTGATCTATATGACATATATCTCATTTCTAGTTTCTGTCCTTTCTGAACTTCCCTCCTGACATTCTAACTTCTTGACTACTGAATGTCTTTGTATCTCCAGTAACCACCGCCTTTTCATCTCTCTGTTTATGTGCCTCATGTCTCAGTCATGTCTTTTTCATGTGTCCTACCTTATGACACAGTCATTTCCACCCATGAAGTCCCAGGGGATAATAAAGACACCCAATGGAATTAAATGCATTTAGCTATTTAAAATATAATATTATAATATATTATAATATAATATAGACATTTAAAAATACTATTTAACCATAAGGTAAAAAAGTGTTTCAGTTCATTATGGATTTCCCTTTGTACCCAATTAGAAATGCTTTAATGCATATAATGCCAAATCAAATGGAATACTATCAATACACTCAAGTATTCTATGCTCTAGTATATTAATCTACTTTTTTTCCTCAATGTTCAGTAACTCAGTTTTGCATTTTTCCATTTCAAGTCAAGAAGATGTGTATAAACCCATTCATATTTGTTCTTTAGCTGGCTACCATCTGTGGCTACTTGGGTTAGGAACAATATAAACGCACATTATAGAACATATTGGTTTTCTGCACTCTCAATTTCAATCCTAAAACACAGCCTTTCACATTTTTTTTAAAAATATGCTTCAGTATTAAGAGATCAGCTGCAGAAAAAAAGACCTTCATGGTTTTATTTCCCTCAGGAGATTTTTTTTCCCCCCAGACTCTCTTATGTGGTTAAGCAACTGCTGTCGTCTATGACCATATAGACATTCACTTTCATACTTATGCAACATTCCACTGTAGTAACACGTATCAGCTTTTTCCCTCTTTACACTTATTAATTGGAAGAAAGACTGAGTGTGATGGCCTATGTAAAGTTTTATTTTCTGGTTGCTTTGAGTATATATCTGGAGAGAAATTTTTAACCACATAAAGCATTAAACTTTCTGTGTCAAGTGTCACCCACAGAATTATTACTAAAAAAGAGAAGAAACTGTCATATTATTGAGATAAAATGCTGAAAACACTAATGGCAGTAAAAAACACAGTCTTTGAATTAACATTAGATAAGACACATAAAAAATAGAGGTAATAATATTCACAATCCTGCCCACTTTTTAGCTCTAATTAAATGGTCATAAACTTACTATAAAATTTATAATACTAAAAAAAAAAAGTAAGATGTGCAAAGTTGCAGTGATGGTATCAATTAAGCAACAGTGGTTTTTCTGTATGTTGAGAAGCTATTGACACCCGTTGAAATGATAAGTAATATTTGTGCATCTTCAAAGCCAGGTTAGAGTAATCTTTAAATAGGACAAATTTATACTAGATTCTTTCCTTGGTGCCTTTGTAAAGTGTCTTTTCTTGGCACTCTTTTGGTTTCATCTGCTTACACCCAGAATTAATTGTATTCAAAACTCACAATCTGAAGGTCTCTTAATGGGAACCATTTGAGTGAAGATTAAAGGAAAAAGATACACAACTGATTGAAAATTAGGGCAATGAATAGTGCAGATTTAAAATTATGATGGTGATATTTTAAGATATATGTTTTATTTGTTGTGATAAGGAGCAAGCTATCTGGATATCTAACAGGGTATGATTATATAAAAATGAATGTCTATTTGGAACACAGTAAAACTATGAATAAAAAAGGGAATCAAACATTATCAATGAATGATTTCATGGCAAGCTGTGAAAAAGTATGATTAAGCCCTTTTATACAGGTTAGATTCCAACTTCTTACTAGGAGAATGTTTTAACTTTCTTTCCACAAGGATATTTCTAGAGTGCAGCTCTCCCCAGCAGCTTATTCTGTTAGTGAAGGAAAGGCCATGGTGGGATTTATCCTGAAGAGGGCATTTCAAATTAGGTTAGATTCTTTTTAGAGCTTAATTATTTTAACTTCTCTGCTCAGGTCCTTGGCCTCATTTTTGAATAGGAGAATTTTTTTTTTATATTGGTAATATTGTTTCAATCAAGTGTTAGATGAAAGTTTCTACTGTTCTTATAGAATATGTTGGGAGGCTTTTCATTTTTTGCTATGATACAAAATATTAAAATTACTTTCTACTTCTTTCTCTATTTAAAAATTAAATAGAATTCAGATGTAGTTTCATGCGATTTTGATATCTTTTATTTGCTATATTTCAACCTCCTTTTCAATGTATTTTACAGTGAGAGAATAGCAAGTAAACTAATGACAATAGATATTAGAACATAGAGGACATTGATTTTCTGACGATAATACAGGTTTTCAATTTTCAGTTTTTCCTTTTTTTTTTTTTCCAGATATGTGCCCAAGAGTGGAATTGGTAGATCATATGGTAATTCTATTTTTGGTGTTTTGAAGAACCTTCCTAATGTTTTCCCTAGAGGCTGCGCTAATTTACGTTCCCATTAATAGTGTTCTAAGATTCCCTTTCTTCCACAACCTTCCTAACATTTGTTATTTATGACTTTTGATGATAGTCATCTTGACAGGTGTGAGGTGATATTTCATTGTTTTGATTTGCATTTTTGTAATAATTAGTGATGTTGAGCATTTTTTCATATGCCTGTTAGCCATTTGTATTTCTTTTTGCAAAAATATCTATTTAGGTCGTTTGCCCATTTTTGAACTTTTTTTTTTTTCATGATATGGAGTTGCTTGAGGGCTGCTTATATGCTTTAGATATTAACCATTTGTCATTCATATCATCTGCAAGTATTTTCTCCTATTCCACAGGCTTTCTTGCTTTGTTGATGGTTTTCTTTGCTGTGTATAGGTTTTTAAACATAATTAGGCCCCATCAGTTTATTTTTATTTCTTCTGCCTTAGGAGACAGATCTGGAGAAAAAAAAAATATTGCTATCATTTATGTCAGAGAGTGACACGGACAGCCTATGTTCTCTTCTAGGAGTTTTACAATTTCTGGTCTTACATTTAGGTCTATAATCCATTTTCAGTTTATTTTTATATATGTTATGAGGAAATGTTCTAATCTCACCCTTTTACATGTAGCTTTCCAGCTTCCCAAAAAACACTCATTGAAGAGACTGTCTTTTCTCCACTGTATAACTCTGCCTCCTTTCTATCATAGATTACTTGTCTATTGTTGCATGGGTTTATTTCTGGGCTCTCTATTCTGCTCCATTGATCTTTGTGTCTATTTCTTTGTGCCAGTACTATGTTGTTTTGATTATTCTAGCACTGTAGTATAGTATTAGATGTGAGAGAGTGAAATCTCCAGCTTTTGTCTTCTTTCTGAAGATTACTTAAGCAATATGAGGCTTTTTGTTGTTATCATATAAACTTTAGGATTACTTACTCTAGTTCTGTGAAAAATGTCATGGACATTTTTAGAGGAATTATACTAAATCTATAGATTGATTTAGATAGTATGCCCATTTTAGCACTAATTTTTCCATACATTCTAAGAGCTTTTGCTTTTCATGTTATATGCTCTTAGACTGAACATACATATTTTTTATTATACATTCTCTTTGATTTTAGCCAGTATAGAATTCCACTTAGTTTTGTGTATTGATTTTGTGCCCAAAGAGATGATGAAACATTGTGATATATCTGTAGATTTTATTGGCTTTTTCACTTAACTGAATATATCATCTTCAAATAATGGCAGAATTTGTGTTCTTCTATTTTAATTCTACAATTTTAATTTAGTTGTCTTCTCTAAGTATGTCAAATTTTCCAATTCTGTGCTATGCATTCTTTCTTTAATTATGCCATCTTAGAAAGAGTGTATTTATATTTTTTTAACTATGATTTTGCTTGAGACTTTTGTTAGTCACCCTTCAGCTATGTCTAATCTGGTGTTAAATTAGCCCACTGAGTTTGTAAATTTAGGTCATTTTATTTTTGCTATTTTTACTTTTTCCAAATAATTTGGATGATTTTTCCAAAATTATCTTTGGTTTCTGCTGACAGTTTAAGCTTGGCTTCTATCTCTATGCACATTTGTAGTAAATATATTTTATCTGTTTTGAAATATGTCTGACAAAATACATCTAGTCTTGTGAAACTATTTTTTTTATTCTTTCTGTTGAAACTTAATAATATTTTCTTTTTCCTTCACATATCTGATCATCTATATTTTATCTCAGTGAATTAGATATATATTATAATTTGAATAGATATTTTAAGTATTAAATGATCTTACCTTCCTTTGCTTTTCTCAGTGTCAGAGGACTTAAATAATTAAAGATTATTTCACTCTTTTTTCAGGCCTTGAAATTTTTACTAGTTGTGCAAATGACATGAAATTGATCCAAAAAACATGCAGTGGCTGACTTACTTCTAACTCATTTCAATTTTTGAACAGCTGTTAGGAATATAAACTCAATGAATGATCTTGCCTTACTCCCACACTTGTCAGGTCCTGGACTCTGGTTCTTGTCCTTTTAAGTCCCTGTCAGCTATCAAAAACACAAATCAAACTCTTAGCTTCATTTTTTACATAATCAGGCTCAAAGAAATGTAACTCCATGTACTGGCATCTTGCTAGCATCTAGGTCTTTCTTCAGTAATTTATCACTGTTCTGTTAAGTACATCTGAGATTTTAAATATAGTATTTCTTCAATTATTTTCTAATATAATCATATCTTATGATGGTGATAGTGATTAGTACAAAATTATCACCACCATCATCATCATCGTATTACCATCGTATCACCATCACCATCACCTGCTTTATTCACATTGTCATCTCTCTTTTCCAGAACGTTTATTCTCCTGGTTACTACAGGGTCTGAGTGTTCATCTTTTCATTTTTTCTAACTTAAAGATTCTTTGGCTACATTGTCATTGTCTTTTGTGTCTTTATTGGTGACACAACTTTAATGGCTGCAGTTTTTATACCAGAAACAATCTTGACAGAGGTGTAAGTATTTCATCTTGGCCACTGTCAGCAGTTGCATTATCATCTGGCAAGTGGTCAGTTCATTGTCATAGTAGAAGAAAGAACACTCTTAAGACACTAAACAGCAAAGCACCTGAGAGGTTTGAATTTTTGCCAATTACTCTGAAGCAAAATTGATGTATTCTTGAAGACTATAGCATCTGAAAAAAAAAAAAAAAGCCAAGATCAACAATTAGGGACACATGAAGCTCTGTTTCATTTCATTTCTAGCTTAACATAAAGAATAGAAAATAAATTAATTTTTCATGAGTAAGAGAAGAAATGTGAGNAAAAAAAAAAAAAAGCCAAGATCAACAATTAGGGACACATGAAGCTCTGTTTCATTTCATTTCTAGCTTAACATAAAGAATAGAAAATAAATTAATTTTTCATGAGTAAGAGAAGAAATGTGAGAAGAAGTTTATTCATACTTTAATTCTGGCTTTAAGAAAACTACTTTCCATGAATTTGAAAGGTGGGAGACAAAGGAGGTATTCAAGTAGTAGCCATGTTTTTGCCTCATGGATAATAATGAATAATTAACCAGATGATTCTAATGCTTATAAGCATTTACTTAAGTGGAGATACTGAAAGCATATATTTTATAAACTCATTATTGTGATGCAAAATCAAGGCTTACTGAAGAGTTATTAGTATTTATTTCAGGTCTAGGAAACTCTTTGAAGTCCCTTGACACACATACACCAGCACTTCAGGTAGGAACTTCTTGAATTAACGTAAGTTATCCTGTGAGGAACTATGTGCTCCATGCCTTATGTTGTCGTATCATTTACATCAACATCATTAGGATAATAAATGCTAAGTTTGGCAAAATGCTTTGAAAATTTAGTACGATGCAGTAGATATGCTGATAGAGGAGGATTCTTCCAGGCAATTCATCCACAGCTCTTTTGAAATCTTGTGCAAACTCACTGATAATAGCTGCTCAATGTAAGAAATCTGATGAGATTAATCCCTGTCAGTCAGAAGGTTTGCACAAAAATAAACTCCAAATGGATTAAAGATCTAAACATAAGACCAGAAACTATAAAACTCCTAGAGGAGNAAGACTGAGTGTGATGGCCTATGTAAAGTTTTATTTTCTGGTTGCTTTGAGTATATATCTGGAGAGAAATTTTTAACCACATAAAGCATTAAACTTTCTGTGTCAAGTGTCACCCACAGAATTATTACTAAAAAAGAGAAGAAACTGTCATATTATTGAGATAAAATGCTGAAAACACTAATGGCAGTAAAAAACACAGTCTTTGAATTAACATTAGATAAGACACATAAAAAATAGAGGTAATAATATTCACAATCCTGCCCACTTTTTAGCTCTAATTAAATGGTCATAAACTTACTATAAAATTTATAATACTAAAAAAAAAAAGTAAGATGTGCAAAGTTGCAGTGATGGTATCAATTAAGCAACAGTGGTTTTTCTGTATGTTGAGAAGCTATTGACACCCGTTGAAATGATAAGTAATATTTGTGCATCTTCAAAGCCAGGTTAGAGTAATCTTTAAATAGGACAAATTTATACTAGATTCTTTCCTTGGTGCCTTTGTAAAGTGTCTTTTCTTGGCACTCTTTTGGTTTCATCTGCTTACACCCAGAATTAATTGTATTCAAAACTCACAATCTGAAGGTCTCTTAATGGGAACCATTTGAGTGAAGATTAAAGGAAAAAGATACACAACTGATTGAAAATTAGGACAATGAATAGTGCAGATTTAAAATTGTGATGGTGATATTTTAAGATATATGTTTTATTTGTTGTGATAAGGAGCAAGCTATCTGGATATCTAACAGGGTATGATTATATAAAAATGAATGTCTATTTGGAACACAGTAAAACTATGAATAAAAAAGGGAATCAAACATTATCAATGAATGATTTCATGGCAAGCTGTGAAAAAGTATGATTAAGCCCTTTTATACAGGTTAGATTCCAACTTCTTACTAGGAGAATGTTTTAACTTTCTTTCCACAAGGATATTTCTAGAGTGCAGCTCTCCCCAGCAGCTTATTCTGTTAGTGAAGGAAAGGCCATGGTGGGATTTATCCTGAAGAGGGCATTTCAAATTAGGTTAGATTCTTTTTAGAGCTTAATTATTTTAACTTCTCTGCTCAGGTCCTTGGCCTCATTTTTGAATAGGAGAATTTTTTTTTTATATTGGTAATATTGTTTCAATCAAGTGTTAGATGAAAGTTTCTACTGTTCTTATAGAATATGTTGGGAGGCTTTTCATTTTTTGCTATGATACAAAATATTAAAATTACTTTCTACTTCTTTCTCTATTTAAAAATTAAATAGAATTCAGATGTAGTTTCATGCGATTTTGATATCTTTTATTTGCTATATTTCAACCTCCTTTTCAATGTATTTTACAGTGAGAGAATAGCAAGTAAACTAATGACAATAGATATTAGAACATAGAGGACATTGATTTTCTGACGATAATACAGGTTTTCAATTTTCAGTTTTTCCTTTTTTTTTTTTTCCAGATATGTGCCCAAGAGTGGAATTNCTTTTCAATGTATTTTACAGTGAGAGAATAGCAAGTAAACTAATGACAATAGATATTAGAACATAGAGGACATTGATTTTCTGACGATAATACAGGTTTTCAATTTTCAGTTTTTCCTTTTTTTTTTTTTCCAGATATGTGCCCAAGAGTGGAATTGGTAGATCATATGGTAATTCTATTTTTGGTGTTTTGAAGAACCTTCCTAATGTTTTCCCTAGAGGCTGCGCTAATTTACGTTCCCATTAATAGTGTTCTAAGATTCCCTTTCTTCCACAACCTTCCTAACATTTGTTATTTATGACTTTTGATGATAGTCATCTTGACAGGTGTGAGGTGATATTTCATTGTTTTGATTTGCATTTTTGTAATAATTAGTGATGTTGAGCATTTTTTCATATGCCTGTTAGCCATTTGTATTTCTTTTTGCAAAAATATCTATTTAGGTCGTTTGCCCATTTTTGAACTTTTTTTTTTTTCATGATATGGAGTTGCTTGAGGGCTGCTTATATGCTTTAGATATTAACCATTTGTCATTCATATCATCTGCAAGTATTTTCTCCTATTCCACAGGCTTTCTTGCTTTGTTGATGGTTTTCTTTGCTGTGTATAGGTTTTTAAACATAATTAGGCCCCATCAGTTTATTTTTATTTCTTCTGCCTTAGGAGACAGATCTGGAGAAAAAAAAAATATTGCTATCATTTATGTCAGAGAGTGACACGGACAGCCTATGTTCTCTTCTAGGAGTTTTACAATTTCTGGTCTTACATTTAGGTCTATAATCCATTTTCAGTTTATTTTTATATATGTTATGAGGAAATGTTCTAATCTCACCCTTTTACATGTAGCTTTCCAGCTTCCCAAAAAACACTCATTGAAGAGACTGTCTTTTCTCCACTGTATAACTCTGCCTCCTTTCTATCATAGATTACTTGTCTATTGTTGCATGGGTTTATTTCTGGGCTCTCTATTCTGCTCCATTGATCTTTGTGTCTATTTCTTTGTGCCAGTACTATGTTGTTTTGATTATTCTAGCACTGTAGTATAGTATTAGATGTGAGAGAGTGAAATCTCCAGCTTTTGTCTTCTTTCTGAAGATTACTTAAGCAATATGAGGCTTTTTGTTGTTATCATATAAACTTTAGGATTACTTACTCTAGTTCTGTGAAAAATGTCATGGACATTTTTAGAGGAATTATACTAAATCTATAGATTGATTTAGATAGTATGCCCATTTTAGCACTAATTTTTCCATACATTCTAAGAGCTTTTGCTTTTCATGTTATATGCTCTTAGACTGAACATACATATTTTTTATTATACATTCTCTTTGATTTTAGCCAGTATAGAATTCCACTTAGTTTTGTGTATTGATTTTGTGCCCAAAGAGATGATGAAACATTGTGATATATCTGTAGATTTTATTGGCTTTTTCACTTAACTGAATATATCATCTTCAAATAATGGCAGAATTTGTGTTCTTCTATTTTAATTCTACAATTTTAATTTAGTTGTCTTCTCTAAGTATGTCAAATTTTCCAATTCTGTGCTATGCATTCTTTCTTTAATTATGCCATCTTAGAAAGAGTGTATTTATATTTTTTTAACTATGATTTTGCTTGAGACTTTTGTTAGTCACCCTTCAGCTATGTCTAATCTGGTGTTAAATTAGCCCACTGAGTTTGTAAATTTAGGTCATTTTATTTTTGCTATTTTTACTTTTTCCAAATAATTTGGATGATTTTTCCAAAATTATCTTTGGTTTCTGCTGACAGTTTAAGCTTGGCTTCTATCTCTATGCACATTTGTAGTAAATATATTTTATCTGTTTTGAAATATGTCTGACAAAATACATCTAGTCTTGTGAAACTATTTTTTTTATTCTTTCTGTTGAAACTTAATAATATTTTCTTTTTCCTTCACATATCTGATCATCTATATTTTATCTCAGTGAATTAGATATATATTATAATTTGAATAGATATTTTAAGTATTAAATGATCTTACCTTCCTTTGCTTTTCTCAGTGTCAGAGGACTTAAATAATTAAAGATTATTTCACTCTTTTTTCAGGCCTTGAAATTTTTAATAGTTGTGCAAATGACATGAAATTGATCCAAAAAACATGCAGTGGCTGACTTACTTCTAACTCATTTCAATTTTTGAACAGCTGTTAGGAATATAAACTCAATGAATGATCTTGCCTTACTCCCACACTTGTCAGGTCCTGGACTCTGGTTCTTGTCCTTTTAAGTCCCTGTCAGCTATCAAAAACACAAATCAAACTCTTAGCTTCATTTTTTACATAATCAGGCTCAAAGAAATGTAACTCCATGTACTGGCATCTTGCTAGCATCTAGGTCTTTCTTCAGTAATTTATCACTGTTCTGTTAAGTACATCTGAGATTTTAAATATAGTATTTCTTCAATTATTTTCTAATATAATCATATCTTATGATGGTGATAGTGATTAGTACAAAATTATCACCACCATCATCATCATCGTATTACCATCGTATCACCATCACCATCACCTGCTTTATTCACATTGTCATCTCTCTTTTCCAGAACGTTTATTCTCCTGGTTACTACAGGGTCTGAGTGTTCATCTTTTCATTTTTTCTAACTTAAAGATTCTTTGGCTACATTGTCATTGTCTTTTGTGTCTTTATTGGTGACACAACTTTAATGGCTGCAGTTTTTATACCAGAAACAATCTTGACAGAGGTGTAAGTATTTCATCTTGGCCACTGTCAGCAGTTGCATTATCATCTGGCAAGTGGTCAGTTCATTGTCATAGTAGAAGAAAGAACACTCTTAAGACACTAAACAGCAAAGCACCTGAGAGGTTTGAATTTTTGCCAATTACTCTGAAGCAAAATTGATGTATTCTTGAAGACTATAGCATCTGAAAAAAAAAAAAAAAGCCAAGATCAACAATTAGGGACACATGAAGCTCTGTTTCATTTCATTTCTAGCTTAACATAAAGAATAGAAAATAAATTAATTTTTCATGAGTAAGAGAAGAAATGTGAGAAGAAGTTTATTCATACTTTAATTCTGGCTTTAAGAAAACTACTTTCCATGAATTTGAAAGGTGGGAGACAAAGGAGGTATTCAAGTAGTAGCCATGTTTTTGCCTCATGGATAATAATGAATAATTAACCAGATGATTCTAATGCTTATAAGCATTTACTTAAGTGGAGATACTGAAAGCATATATTTTATAAACTCATTATAGTGATGCAAAATCAAGGCTTACTGAAGAGTTATTAGTATTTATTTCAGGTCTAGGAAACTCTTTGAAGTCCCTTGACACACATACACCAGCACTTCAGGTAGGAACTTCTTGAATTAACGTAAGTTATCCTGTGAGGAACTATGTGCTCCATGCCTTATGTTGTCGTATCATTTACATCAACATCATTAGGATAATAAATGCTAAGTTTGGCAAAATGCTTTGAAAATTTAGTACGATGCAGTAGATATGCTGATAGAGGAGGATTCTTCCAGGCAATTCATCCACAGCTCTTTTGAAATCTTGTGCAAACTCACTGATAATAGCTGCTCAATGTAAGAAATCTGATGAGATTAATCCCTGTCAGTCAGAAGGTTTGCACAAAAATAAACTCCAAATGGATTAAAGATCTAAACATAAGACCAGAAACTATAAAACTCCTAGAGGAGAACATAGGCAAAACACTCTCCAACATAAATCAACAGCAGTATCTTCAATGATCCACCTCCCAGAATATTGGAAATAAAAGCAAAAATAAACAAAGGGGACCTAATTAAAATTAAAACTTCTGCACAACAAAGGAAACTATAAGCAAGGTGAAAAGACAGCCTTCGGAATGGGAGAAAATAATAGCGAATGAAGCAACTGACAAACAACTAATCTCAGAACTATACAAGCAACTCCTGCAGATCAATTCCAGAAAAATAAATGACCCAATCAAAAAATAGGCCAAAGAACTAAATAGATATTTCTCCAAAGAAGACATACAGATGGCTAACAAACACATGAAAAGATGCTCAACATCACTCATTATCAGAGAAATGCAAATCAAGACCACAATGAGGTACCATTTCACACCAGTCAGAATGGCTGTGATCCAAAAGTCTACAAGCAATAAATGCTGGAGAGGGTGTGGAGAAAAGGGAACCCTTTTACACTGTTGGTGGGAATGCAAACTAGTACAGCCACTATGGAGAACAGTGTGGAGATTCCTTAAGAAATTGCAAATAGAACTGCCTTATGACCCAGCAATCCCACTGCTGGGCATACACACCGAGGAAACCAGAATAGAAAGAGACACATGTACCCCAATGTTCATTGCAGCACTGTTTATAATAGCCAGGACATGGAAACAACCTAGATGTCCATCAGCGGATGAATGGATAAGAAAGCTGTGGTATATATACACAATGGAGTATTACTCAGCCATTAAAAAGAATACATTTGAATCAGTTCTAATGAGGTGGATGAAACTGGAGCCGATTATACAGAGTGAAGTAAGCCAGGAAGAAAAACACCAATACAGTATGAAGTAGAGTGAAGTGAAGTCGCTCAGTCGTGTCCAACTCTTTGCAACCCCATAGACTGTAGCCTACCAGGCTCCTCCATCCCTAGGATTCTCCAGGCAGGAATACTGGAGTGGGTTGCCATTTCCTTCTCCAGGAGATCTTCCCAACCCAGGGATCGAACTTGGGTCTCCCATATTGCAGGCAGACGCTTTACCATCTGAGCCATCAGGGAAGTAATACTAATGCATATATGGAATTTAGAAAGATGGTAATGATAACCCTGAATGGGAGACAGCAAAAGAGACACAGATGTATAGAACAGTCTTTTGGACTCTGTGGGAGAGGAAGAGGGTGGGAGGATTTGGGAGAATGGCATTGAAACATGTATACTATTATATAAGAAACAAATCGCGAATCCAGGTTTGATGCAGGATACAAGATGCTTGGGGCTGATGCACTGGGATGACCCAGAGGGATGGTACGGGTAGGGAGGTGGGAGGGGGGTTCAAGATGGGGAACACGTGTACACCCATGGCAGATTCTTGTTGATGTATGGCAAAATCAATACAATATTGTAAACTAATTAGCCTCCAATATAAAATAAATAAATTTAAATTTGAAAAAAGGTTTGCAAGTTATATCTCCCATCTTCTGGGTTGTCTTTTCATTTTCTTTATGGTTTCCTTTATCATGCAAAATCTTGTTTATTTAGGCCCCATTTGTTCATTTTCATTTTTATTTCCATTATCCTAGGAGACAAAACAACAAAGTTATTATCAAGATCTCAAAGAGCATTCCACATTTTACTCTGAGTTATATAATATCCAGTCTTACCTTTGATCTTTAATCCATTTTGAGTTTATTTTTGTGGATTGTGTTAATGAATGTCCTAATTTCATTTTATTTTCCTGCAACACTTTTTAAAAATTTATTTTAATTGGAGTCTAATTACTTTACAGTATTGTGGTGATTTTTGCCATACATTCACATGAATCAGCCATGGGTGTACATGTGTTCCCCATNGTGGATTGTGTTAATGAATGTCCTAATTTCATTTTATTTTCCTGCAACACTTTTTAAAAATTTATTTTAATTGGAGTCTAATTACTTTACAGTATTGTGGTGATTTTTGCCATACATTCACATGAATCAGCCATGGGTGTACATGTGTTCCCCATCCTGAACCTCTCTCCCACCTCTCTCCCCATCCCATCCCTCAGGGTCATCCCAGTTTACCAGACCTAAGCACCCTGTCTCATGCATCTTTTTACATGTAGTTGTTCTGTTTCCCCTGCACCATTTATTGAATAAACTGTCTTTTCTTTGTTGTACAGTCTTGCTTATTTTGTCATAGATTAATTAACCATAGGTATGTGGTTTGTTTCTGAACTTTTTTCCTATTCCATTTATATATATTTCTGCTTTTGTGCCAATCCCATACTATTCTAATAACTGTAGTTTTTAGTATAGTCTAAAGTCAGGGAGGCTGCTCCTTCAGCTCCATTTTTCTGTCTCAAGATTGCTTTGGCTATTTAGGACCTTTAATATCTCCATGAAATTTAAAAATACTTTGTTCGAGTTCTATGAAAAATGCATTGGTAATTGGATTTGAATTGCTGACAAAGCTTAAATGGCTCAATATCAAAACAAACAAACAACTCAATCAACAGAATGAGCAGAAGACTAAAATAGACATTTCTTTAAAGGAGATGTACAGATGGCCAGGAGACACATGAAAAAATTTGCAACAAAGCTAATTATTAGAGAAATGCAAATCAAAATGAAAATGAGATATCACCTCCCACTGGTCCGAATGGCCATCATCAAAAAGTCTACAAAACAATGAATGCTGGAGACGTTGTGAAAAAAAGGGAGCCCTTCTACTCTGTTAGTCAGAATGTAAACTGGTCCAGCCACTATGGAAAACAGTATGGAGTTTCCTCAGAATATTAAAATTAGAGCTACTTTATAAACCAGAAATCCCATTTGTTGTCAATATATGGAGAAAAACATGGTTTGAAAGGATAAACACACCCCAGTGTACAGCACAATGGTGTTTATAATAGCCAAGACGTGCAAGCAACCTAAACGTCCATCTGTAGATGAATGAATAAAGAAGATGTGGAAAATATATCAATAGAGTATTAGTCAGTGATTAAGAATAATAAAATAATGCATTTGTGACAACATGAGTGGACCTAAATGTTATCATACAAAGTGAAGTATGTCAGATTGAGAAAGACACATATTATATGATATTGCTTATATGCAGAGTCTAAAAAATTGATACAAATATACTTATTTACAAATGAAAAGATTCACAAAGGTAGAGAATGAACTTATGGCTACCAGGGGGGAGGGATAAATTGATAGTTTGGTATTGACATGTACCCACTGCCATATTTTAAAAATTGATAATCAATAAGTATCTACTATCGATTATAGCATGGGGAAATATGACCAATATGATTGGGAAACCTAAATAGGAAAAAATTTTTTTAAATAATTGATACATGTATACATACAACTGAATCATTTTGCTGTACATCTGAAACTGATACAATATTTTTAATCAATAATACTCTAATATAAAATAAAAATTGATAAGTTCTGATGATAACTTACAACATCATTATATTCACTTAATATATTAACTCTTATTAAGTTAATAAAAGAAAAAAGGATGATCTAATGTACACATATTATAATATAGACTAAAGCCAAGTATAAAAACAGAAGAATGATTACATAGTAAAATAAACTTAATATTCATTATATAAAAGCAGAAAAATAATACATCACGTCTTATTGGAAAAGATACTGACATGCTTTCTATGTACTTAGGTACTCTAAATTATCTGTTAGATTTATTTTAGTTTGTAATTTATGTTGTTATTTTTTAGTCCCTATGACGTGTCCAACTCTTTGAGACTATATTGACTGTAGACTGCAAGACACCTCTGTCCATGGAATTTCCCAGGTAAGAATACTGGAGTGGGTTGCCATTTTCTCCTCCAGGAGATCTTTCTGACCCAGGGATTGAACCCACATCTCCTGCATAAGCAGGAGGATTCTTTACCACTGAGCCACCAAGGAAGACCTTGTAAATTATAAAACTGACATAAAAGTGCTAGCATCCCCAAGTCAACATAAATTGCAAACATTATTATATCCAAATTCAGGTTTGTTAACTCCAGTTACAATTCTTATGCTTTTGTTGTTCAGTTGCTAAGTCGTCTCCAACTCTGTGACCCCACGCCATGNATACTGGAGTGGGTTGCCATTTTCTCCTCCAGGAGATCTTTCTGACCCAGGGATCGAACCCACATCTCCTGCATAAGCAGGAGGATTCTTTACCACTGAGCCACCAAGGAAGACCTTGTAAATTATAAAACTGACATAAAAGTGCTAGCATCCCCAAGTCAACATAAATTGCAAGCATTATTATATCCAAATTCAGGTTTGTTAACTCCAGTTACAATTCTTATGCTTTTGTTGTTCAGTTGCTAAGTCGTCTCCAACTCTGTGACCCCACGCCATGCTTTACTGTCCTTTACTAGCAAAGTAATGTCTCTGCTTTTGAATATAACCTAGAGAGTATATTCAAAAGCAGAGACATTACTTTGCCGACTAAGGTCCGTCTAGTCAAGGCTATGGTTTTTCCAGTGGTCATGTATGGATGTTGATGCTTTTGAACTGTGGTGTTGGAGAAGACTCTTGCGAGTGCCTTAGACTGCAAGGAGATCCAACCAGTCCATTCTGAAGGCGATCCACCCTGGGATTTCTTTGGAAGGAATGATGCTAAAGCTGAAACTCCAGTACTTTGGCCACCTCATGTGAAGAGTTGACTCATTGGAAAAGACTTTGATGCTGGGAGGGGTTGGGGGCAGGAGGAGAAGGGGACGACCGAGGATGAGATGGCTGGATGGCATCACTGACTCGATGGGCATGAGTCTGAGTGAACTCCGAGAGATGGTGATGGACAAGGAGGCCTGGTGTGCTGCGATTCATGGGGTCGCAGAGTCGGACACAACTGAGTGACTGAACTGAACTAGCTCCCAAAGTTTGCTCAGGTTCATGTTCACTGAGTTGGTGATGCTATCTAACCATCCCATCCTCTGCCACCCTCCTCTTTTTCTTCAATATTTCCCAGCATCAGAGTCTTTGCCAGTGAACTGGATCTTCACATCAGGTGGCCAAAGTACTGGACCTTCAGTTTAAGCATCAGTGCTTTCACTGAGTATTCAGAGTTAATGTCCTTTAGGATTGACTGGTTCAATCTCCTTGCAGTAAGAGGGACTCTCAAAAGTCTTCTCCAGCATCACAGGTCAAAGGTATGAATTCTTTGGTGCTCAGGCTTCTTTATGGCCTGTGAATACTGGAAAAATCGTAGCTTTGAATATAGATCTTTGTTAGCAAAGTGATGTCTCTGCTTTGTTAATACACTTGTCTAGGTTTGTCATAGGTTTTCTTCCAAGGAGCAATCTCTTTTAATTTCATGCTACTGTCATCATCTGCAGTGATTTTGTAACCCAAGAATATAAAATCTATCACTGGTTCCACTTTTCCCCTTCTATTCGCCCTGAAGTGATGTGACCAGATGCCATGATCTTAGTTTTTTTAATGTTGTGTTTTGAGTCAGGTTCTTCACTCTCATCTTTTACCCTCACCAAGAGGCTCTTTATTTCCTCTTAACTTTTTTCCATTAGAATAATATCATCTTCATATCTGAACTTATTGATATTTCTCCCAGCAATCTTGATTCCAGCTTGTGAGTCATTCAGCATGGCATATTGCATGAAGTACTCTGTATATGTTAAATGAACAGGATGACAAACAGCCTTGTCATATTCTTTCCCCAAATTTTGAACCTGTCAGTTGTTTCATATCTGTTTCTAACTGTTGCTTCTTGACCTGCATCCAAGTTTCTAAGAAGCCAGGTAAGGTGGCCTAGTATTCCCAACTCTTTAAGAAAATTCCAGTTTGTTGTAATCCATACAATCAAAGCTTTAGTATAGTTAAAGAATCAGAAGTAGATACTTTTTTTGAAATTCCCTGTGTTCTCTATGATCCAACAAATGCTGGCTGTAGATCTCTGGTGTTTCTGCAATTTCTAAACCCAGTTTGTACATCTGAAAGTTCTCAGGTCATGTGCTGTTGAAACCTAGCTTGAAGGATTTTGAACATAACCTTACTAACATTTGAAATGAGTGCAGTTGTGCAGAAGTTTGACTATTGTTTGACACAGCCCTTCTTTGGAATCAGGATGAAAACTAATATTTTCCAGTCCTGTGGTCACTGCTAAATTTTCCAAATTTGCTGACATATTGAATCCAACACTTTAACAGAAACTTCTTTGAGGTTTTTTAATAGTTCACTTGGAATTCCATCACCTCCATTAGCTTTGAGTAATATTTGTAAGGCCCAGTTAACTTCACACTCCAGCATGTTTGGCTCTAGGTGATTGATCACATCATCATAGTTATCCCAGTCAATAGACAGTTTTTGCACAGTTCTTTTGTATATTCTTGCCACCTCGTATTAATCTTTGCTGCCTCTGTTAGGTCCTTATCATTTCTGTCCTTTATCACGTCCATCCTTGCATGAAAATCCTATTGGTAACTTATTTTCTTTAAGAGATCTCTAGTCTTTCCCATTCTATTGCTTTCTTCTACTTCTTTACATTGTTCATTTAAGAAGGCCTTCTTATCTCTTCTTGCTGTCCACTGAAATGATGCATTCAGAGTTTTATACTACACCATAAAAATTATTTTTAAAAGTTACTGACCAGAAAAAAGAATTTGAGAAGAAATCTACCATTCAGTGTAAATCTCTTCATGGAGGGAAATTGCTGGGACAGAAAAATAAAGTCATTATCCTACAGAGATATTACAAATGGACTGTGGCATCAAGCAGTGGTTTTGAATGACCCTAGGTCTCTAGGACAAAGAAATCTGAACACTGACTTTAGAATTTTGATCTTAAATTCATTATTGGAAACTAATGGGTAGAAGGTGAATAAGGCTGAAAGAGTGATAGCCATAACTGAAAGAAGGAAACCATGTTACTTTAAGCCTGGCATTGATGTTTGAGGCTAAAAACACATGATGGAATCACAACAAGAAGAGCTCAAATTTTATTGTAAAGAATTGAGTTCCTCCTATATCCAGCAGAGAATATCTAGATCATCTTTGGCCAGCAGAATTAACTGATTAAAAAGACATTTTAGGATAAATATTTTAGTACAGATAAGGAAGCTGGATTATAAAGTTTGAAGATATACTTTGTCACCAGAAGATTGATAGACTTGGACAAGAAATTAAAATATTATTTATTCAGTGCTCATGATGTATCAGACATACTATATGTATTACCTTTTCAAAAACATTAAAAATAGTTGATTTACAATATTGTGCTCATTGCAGGTATACAGTAGTGATTCATACATATTTCTTTTTCAGATAAATTTCCACTATAAGTTATTACAAGATACTGAGTATAGCTACCAGTGCTATACAGTAAATCCTTGTTGCTTATCTATTTTATGCACAGTAGTTTGAATTTGTTAATCCCATTCTCCCTATTTGTTCCTCCCCACATCACTTTTTAATTTGTAATCATTAAGCTTGTTTTCAATGTGAGTTTGTTTCTATATTGTATATAGATTTATTTGTATTATTTGTTTAGATTTCATACATTAGTATATCATATGATATTTGTTTTTAGGGTTTTTTTCTTTTTCTGTTTGACATTTTTCATTTAGTATGATATTCTCTGGTTCCATCCATGTTGCTGCAAATGTCAATATTTTATTCTTTTTTATGGCTGAGTAAAATGTATGGATGTGAGAATTGGACTATAAAGAAAGCTGAGCGCTGAAGAATTGATGCTTTTGAACTCTGGTGTTGGAGAAGACTCTTGAGAGTCCCGTGGACTGTGAGGAGAACCAACAAGTCCATCCTAAAGGAGATCAGTCCTGGGTGTTCATTGGAAGGACTGATGTTGAAGCTGAAACTCCAATACTTTGTCCATCTGATGGGAAGAGCTGACTTATTTGAAAAGACCCTGATGCTGGGAAAGATTGAAGGCATGAGGAGAAGGGGATGACAGAGGATGAGATGGCTGGATGGCATCACTGACTCAATGGACATGGGTTTGGGTGGATTCCAGGAGTTGATGATGGACAGAGAGGCCTGGCATACTGTGGTTCATGGGGTCACGAAGAATCGGACAGGGCTGGGCAATTGAACTGAACTAAACTGAAAATGTCATTATATTACCTCACCTTTTTAAGCCAATCTTCTATTGATGGAAACCTGAGTTGTTTCCATGTCTTGCCTATTGTATATAGTGCTGCTATTAACGTTGGAATGCATGAATCTTTTAAAATTAGAGTTTTCATATTTTCTGGATATAAGCACAGGAATGAAATTGCTAGATTATATGATGGCTGTATATTTAGGTTTTTAAGGAAATTTTTGTGCCACAAAGGAAACCATCCTGTAAAATGAAAAAAGCCACCTATGAAATTGGTAAAAATATTTGCAAATAATGCAACCAGCAAGAGGTTACTATCCAAAATATATTATACAAATAGCTCATACAGTTCAATAACAGAAAAGCAAACACTCCCTAACACCACTCACAAAAATAAACTCAAGCTTGATTAAAGACTTGAATTTAAGGCCAAAAACTATAAAACGCTTTGAGGAAAATACAGGCAGAACACTCTTTGACATACATCACAGCAAGATCTTTTTTGATCCCCACCTCTTAGAGTTCAGTTCAGTCACTCAGTCATGTCTGACTCTTTGCATCCCCATGAACTGCAGCATGCCAGGCCTGCCTGTCCATCACCAACTCCCAGAATCCACCCAAATCCATGTCCATTGAGTCTATGTTGCCATCCAGCCATCTTATCCTCTGTCGTCCCCTTCCCCTCCTGCCTTCAATCTTTCCCAGCATCAGGGTCTTTTCAAATGAGTCAGCTCTTCCCATCAGGTGAACAAAGTATTGGAGTTTCGGCTTCAACATCAGTCCTTCCAATGAACACCCAGGACTGATCTCCTTTAGGATGGACTGGTTGGATCTCCTTGCAGGCCAAGGTATCCTCAAGAGTCTTCTCCAACACCAGAGTTCAAAAACATCAATTCTTCTGTGCTCAGTTTTCTTTATATTCCAACTCTCATACATGAACACTGAAAAACCATAGCTTTGACCAGATGGACCTTTGTTGGCAAAGTAATGTCTTTGCTTTTTAATATGCTGTCTATGTTTGTCATAACTTTCCTTCTAAGGAGTAAGTGTCTTTTAATTTCATGGCTGCAATCACCATCTGCAGTGATTTTGGATNAACTCTCATACATGAACACTGAAAAACCATAGCTTTGACCAGATGGACCTTTGTTGGCAAAGTAATGTCTTTGCTTTTTAATATGCTGTCTATGTTTGTCATAACTTTCCTTCTAAGGAGTAAGTGTCTTTTAATTTCATGGCTGCAATCACCATCTGCAGTGATTTTGGATCCCAGAAAAATAAAGTCAGCTACTGTTTCCACTGTTTCCCAATCTATATATTAGGAAGTGATGAGACTGGATGCCATAATCTTAGTTTTCTGAATGTTGAGCTTTGAAAATAAAAACAAAGGTGAACAAATTGAACCTCATTAAACTTAACAGCTTTTGTAAAGAAAAAGAAGAAAAGTAAAAGAAAAGAAAAGAAAAAAAAAAAAAACACTAGCAAGAGAAAAAGACAGCCCTTAGGTTGGGATAAAATATTTGTAAACTAAGCAACTGATAAGAGTTTAATCTCCAAAATATACAAACTATTCCTGTAGCTCAACATCAAATACAACAAACAACCCAATAAAAGATGAGTAGAAGTCCTAAATAGACCTTTCTCTAAAGAAGACATGCAGATAGACAAGAGGCCCATTAAAAGATGCTCAACATCACTAATCATTAGAGAAATGCAAATCAAAACTTTCCAGGTGGTGCTAGGAGTAAAGAATCTGCCTGCAATACGGGAGACTCTGATTCAATCTCTGGTTTGGGAAGATCCCTTGGAGAAGGAAATGGTAACCCACTCCAGTATTTCTGCCTGGGAAATCCCATGGATAGAGGAGCCTGGGGCTAGAGTCCATGGGGTCACAAAAGAGTTGGACACCACTGAGCATGCATGTACTTGTACTTAAATCAAAATTGCAGTGAGGTACCAGCACACACTGGTCAGAATGGCCATCATTTAAAAATGTAAACAGTAAATGCTGGAGAAGATGTGAAGAAAGGGAACACTCCTCCACTGTTGATGGGAATATAAACTGGTACAGCCTCTCTGGAGAACAGTATGGAGCTTCCCTAAAAAGCTAAAGACAAAGTTAGCAATTCTCCTCCTAGGTATGTATATGGAAAAGATGAAAATTATATGCATCATCTCTAACTTCATTACAACTATGTCATATAGAAATCATTTATTCCATTTCATATTGGAAAAAACAACCTTTCAGGAGTCTAGAGAAATTAGACAATCTCTCAAAGGTGCCAAGTGGCAGAATCAGGGTTTGAAGACAGTGACTCTTTACTATCCTACTTGCACCTCATTTCCATCAACAGGTTACTTGGCATTTCCAATAACTAAAATAATTAAATGGAAGTAGGACTTTTAGAGTAGTTAATAAAAGTTGTTTTTATGTTGATCAAATGCATTTTACCCAGTGTCATCAGCAAGATGACTATAAGCTGAGGCATAAAGTCTACTATTTATTGTTAACAAGGGAAGACTGGTCTCCTATACTCAGTTTGAGTTACAATGATGGTAACAAGATTTCTGCACCCTGGAACTTATTCATTTCTGGTTATTTATCAACACAGTAATGAGATTATTAGCAAATTGCTTTCCTTTCTTCTTTCTTTTTTTTTTCTCCCTTACCAACTTGATCCATGTGACTTATTCTATTGCTTGAATAGTAAGGAAAATAATGTATTACATGCTAATGGATTCTAAATTTACATAAAGCATTTCCCTATGTGATTTATAATCCTGAATTAAATATATCTCAAAACACACGGAAAGAAAGTCTATTATATGTGTAGGCATAATTCTAATAATCATGCAATTTATAAGCTAAAAAAAAAAGATTAGATGACCTCAAGTCACTCAGAAATGAGTCTTTTCTCTTACTATTTGCCTCTTTATCAGTCTGTTCATTAGAGAAACTTAGTTTGTTCCCATCTGGAATTACTTTTAGCAATACATTAATGCTGGGTGAAATAATTAATTCTTTGAAAAAATTGGTTTGATATTTTAAACTAAGAAAAACATGTATAAATATAAATTCACTAATTTATTTGTTTATATTCTACAGTGTATTTGTGACAGCTCAATAAATTCCAAGCATCATTTTAAAGGCTGGAAATAAGCCAGTGAATAAGAAATTATATATATATATATATATATATATACATATATATATATACANATATTTTAAACTAAGAAAAACATGTATAAATATAAATTCACTAATTTATTTGTTTATATTCTACAGTGTATTTGTGACAGCTCAATAAATTCCAAGCATCATTTTAAAGGCTGGAAATAAGCCAGTGAATAAGAAATTATATATATATATATATATATACATATATATATATACATATATATACTTGCTTTTACAGAACTTAGAATCTATGAAGAGAGAAGAGACAGTATTAACAACCAAGTAGTTGAACTATTTGAAACAAGGTAATTTTGGCTGCATTAGGGAGAAAAAAATCACAGAAAGAATTATGGATGGATGTTTTCTTTTTGTTTTTAAATGATGTGATTAGTAATGCTGTTTCTGAAGCAGTGATATTCAAGCTGTGAAAGCAGGAAGAGCCGGAGGAGCAAGCCCTTCAAGATGTGAGCAAGGAGTTCCAGGCATATGAAAGTTAAGTAGAAAGGAAATTAATAGTGTTTGACTTGTCTCAGGAAGACCAAGGGCAGTACCATTGATTTGGGTAAATAAACAGTAGATGCAGGCAAGAGCCATATCACCTCAGACTTCACAGACATAAGAAGTTTGGACTTCATTCTGGGTAGGTTGGGAAGCCAAGGCAAACATTAAGCAAATATTCATGTGCTAAATCACTTCAATGTCATGTCCATTCTTTGTACCCTATGGACTGTTACCCACCAGTCTCCTGTGTCCGGGAGATTCTCCAGGCAAGAATACTGGAGTGGGTTGCCATCCCCTTCTCAAGGGGATCTTCCCAACCCAGGAGTCAAACCAGCATCTATTCTGTTTCCTGCATTGGCAGGTGGGTTCTTTACCACTAGCACCACAAATGGATGGTATTAAGCTCCTTAGATTGCTCTCCATGAAAGCAGGGCTCTGCTTTATTTACCGGTATTTCACAAGCCTCTTTCCCAAATATTGCCTCATATGGTATATATTCTCAATTAATGTGTGTGAACTGGGAAAAAAAAAAACAAAACTCATGAAGGTCTGTCTGCCAGTTCTTGGGTAGGGTAAAAGTTGAGTCTTAATGTTCTATGAGGGAATGAATAAATGAATCATCTGATTCTTCAAGCCAGTGATTCCCCTTAATGGTAATGGTAATCTTGGTGAGAATCATTTAAGTTCATTTGCTATTGAAGTCTTGTAGATTTTTGGTTTGTTTGTTCTCTCTCTGAATTTTTGAATTCCAAAAATCTACCAGAGAAAATAAACTTATTATGGGAGGGTAGATATAATTCAGTAGATTTATTTCTATCCATCTATGATAAAACTATTAATAAATATTTGATCACTACAGTAAATATTTGGTAAATTCACAGTGTGCCTCACAGAATTGATTCATTTTGTCTTCACAGGGAATAGTGCAGTGGGTTGCAACAACTGGCAACAAAATACACAGTCTATCAGCTATTGCCCATTTTGTTTTCCATGACAGGTTGTAGACAAAGAATCACTGACCTCACTGGACCCAGATCTGTACAAAGTATAGTGGTTACTACTTGACACAAAGTACTTACCTCAGGGTTCTCAATTGGATGCTTTTATATATTACATCAATTAAATGACCTTGAATGGACTTACTGTGATGTAATGTATTTCTTCTCTGAACTGCAGTGATAAAACTGTTAATAATTATTTGATCACTGTAGTAAGTACTTGATCAGTTCAGTAAAGAAATACATTATGCAGCAGTAAGTTCATTCAAGGTCTTTTAATTGATGTAATATATAAAAGCATCCAACTGAGAAGCCTAAGGTAGGTACTTCTTTGTGTGAAGTAGTAATCTCTACACTTTCTACAGAATTAGATCCACTAAAGTAATGATTCTTTGTCCACATCCTGTCATGGAAAACAAACGGGCAACAGCTGATAGACTGAATTTTCCTGCCAGTTGTTTCAACCCACTGCACTATTCATCATGAAGACAGATGAAATTAATAAATTCAGTGAAGTACATCCACATAGCCATAGATTGGCTGTAACAGAGTTACTGTTTATTGACTACTCTTTTAGTCCCTTGTTACTAATAGTGTTTTCTAAGTTATCAATATTCTGTCTCCTTCTTCATTTATCTGCTATGAAAAATGAATTCCTTAGACAGCTTCTAATGATTGCATAAATGAGTAGTTAGTTTTTTCAATATTGATTAGACAGTGAACTCAATATCTTTACCAGTGGTAAAATAAGGATGGAACAGCAACTTGTCTTGAAGTGTTAAACAGCAAGAGCAAAGAGGTAGTAGATAAAATACTTGGGAAACTAGGGGTCCTGGAACTCAGTTAAGAATAAATTACTATGCTATCATTCATCCTCTTAGGTCTCAGTTTCTCCATCTATAAGGTAAGAGGCCTGAAGTTAATTAACATTAATATCCTGGGGCCATTTGACTTCAAGTGTTAGAAGTCCACTCAAACTTGCTTTAATTAGTAAAGCGGAATTTGTTTGAAGGATGCAAGTTTCTCATGGGGGGCTAAAGTAGAAAATGAAAATTCACCTCTGTCTCCTGTTGTCTTCTTTTTCCTTGCATATGCTTTCTCTTCTTATGCACTTCTACACAATTTTTGCTGTACTTCTTATGAAGTATCTGTTCAGTTCAGTTCAGTTGCTCAGTCACGTCCAGCTCTTTTCTTTCCCAGCATCAGGGTCTTTTCAAATGAGTCAGGACTTCACATCAGGTGGCCAAAATATTAGAGTTTTGGCCTCAAAATCAGTGCTACAAATGAACACCCAGGACTGATCTCCTTTAGAATGGACTGGTTGGATCTCCTGGCAGTCCAAGGGACTTTCAAAAGTCTTCTCCAACAACACAGTTCAAAAGCATCAATTCTTCTTGTGCTCAGCTTTCTTTAGAGTCCAACTCTCACATCCATACATGCCCACTGGAAAAACCATAGCCTTGACTAGACGGACCTTTGTTGGCAGAGTAATGTCTCTGCTTTTTAATATGCTATCTAGGTTGGTCATAACTTTCCTTCCAAGGAGTAAGTGTCTTTTAATTTCATGACTGCAATCACCATCTGCCATGATTTTGGAACCCAGAAAAATAAAGTCAGCCACTGTTTCCCCATCTATTTGCCCTGAAATGATGGGACTGGATGTCATGATCTTAGTTTTCTGAATGTTGAGCTCTAAGCCAATTTTTTCACTCTCCTATTTCATTTTAATCAAGAGGCTTTTTAGTTCCTCTTCACTTTCTTCCATAAGGGTGGTGTCATCTCCATATCTGAGATTATTGACATTTCTCCCTGCAATCTTGATTCCAGCTTGTGCTTCCTCCAGCCCAGAGTTTCTCATGATGTACTCTGCATATAAGTTAAATAAGCAGAGTGACAATATACAGCCTTGACATACTCCTTTTCCAATTTGGAACCAGTCCGTTGTTCCATGTCCAGTTCTAACTGTTGCTTCCTGACCTGCACACAGGTTTCTCAAGAGGCAGATCAGGTGGTCTGGTATTCCCATCTCTCTCAGAATTTTCTACAGTTTACTGTGATTTACACAGTCAAACGCTTTGGCATAGTCAATAAAGCAGGAATAGATGTTTTTTTTCTGAAACTCTGTTGTTTTTTTTGATGATCCAGCGGATGTTGCAATTTTATCTCTGGTTCCTCTGCCTTTCCTAAAACCAGCTTGAACATCTGGAAGTTCATGGTTCATGTATTGTTAGGGAAACTAAATAGTTAGTCTTATTTAGTCTTCAGAGACAAAGCAAAGCAGGCCTCTGACCATGCTTCTAACGTGCCTAGCCACTGCCCCGACTGTGAGTGGCATGACTGCCTACTATGAGTGCAATAATTACAGCACCATAGATAAGATAAGGGAGGAATCCTGAGATCGTTGAGCCCCTAGAGGGGGTCCAGTCAACAATACCCTATGCTTAACAACATTCCAAGTTTTACAACACAGAACAAGCAGGGTTAACATAACATCAGAGCTTCAATTTGGCTGCAGAATGATGATGATATATCAGCTGGCAGCCTGGGGATTCTAAGGAGGAACCCAGGGACTGCAATCTGAAGTCTCAACCATGGGGCAGAAGCGCTGCCTAGGAACTTTTCCCAATTGGGACTCCAGATGTGCTGTGTCACAGAACTTCCCAGCAATGTTTAAGTCTAGATATTGGTCAAAACCCAAAGTGATTATGCTGCTGCTCTGCTGCTTCTATTTCTCTTTTCTTTTAATGTTAGTATATTGAAGATAAGCTAGATAATTCTCTAATAAATATTGGTCAGTAGAGTTCAGTTGCTCAGTCGTGTCCAGCTCTTTGCAATTCCATGGACTGAAGCACGCAAGCCTTCCTTGTCCAATGTCAACTCCCAGAGCTTACTCAAACTCATGTCCATCAAGTCAGTGANTTGTTTTTTTTGATGATCCAGCGGATGTTGCAATTTTATCTCTGGTTCCTCTGCCTTTCCTAAAACCAGCTTGAACATCTGGAAGTTCATGGTTCATGTATTGTTAGGGAAACTAAATAGTTAGTCTTATTTAGTCTTCAGAGACAAAGCAAAGCAGGCCTCTGACCATGCTTCTAACGTGCCTAGCCACTGCCCCGACTGTGAGTGGCATGACTGCCTACTATGAGTGCAATAATTACAGCACCATAGATAAGATAAGGGAGGAATCCTGAGATCGTTGAGCCCCTAGAGGGGGTCCAGTCAACAATACCCTATGCTTAACAACATTCCAAGTTTTACAACACAGAACAAGCAGGGTTAACATAACATCAGAGCTTCAATTTGGCTGCAGAATGATGATGATATATCAGCTGGCAGCCTGGGGATTCTAAGGAGGAACCCAGGGACTGCAATCTGAAGTCTCAACCATGGGGCAGAAGCGCTGCCTAGGAACTTTTCCCAATTGGGACTCCAGATGTGCTGTGTCACAGAACTTCCCAGCAATGTTTAAGTCTAGATATTGGTCAAAACCCAAAGTGATTATGCTGCTGCTCTGCTGCTTCTATTTCTCTTTTCTTTTAATGTTAGTATATTGAAGATAAGCTAGATAATTCTCTAATAAATATTGGTCAGTAGAGTTCAGTTGCTCAGTCGTGTCCAGCTCTTTGCAATTCCATGGACTGAAGCACGCAAGCCTTCCTTGTCCAATGTCAACTCCCAGAGCTTACTCAAACTCATGTCCATCAAGTCAGTGATGCCATCAAACCATCTCATCCTCTGTCATTCCCTTCTCCTGCCTTCAACCTTTCCCAGCATCAGGGTCTTTTCCAGTGAGTCAGTTCTTCACATCAGGTGGCCAAAGTATTGTAGTTTCAGCATCAGTCCTTCTAATGAATATTCAGGACTCATTTCCTTTAGGATTGACTAGTTGGATCTCCTTACACTCCAAGGGACTCTCAAGAATCTTCTCCTACACTGCAGTTCAAAAGCATCAATTTTTTGGTGTTCAGCTTTCTTTATAGTCCAACTCTCACATCCATACATGACTACTGGAAAAACCATAGCTTTTATAAGATGTACCTTTGTTGGCAAAGTAATGTCTCTGCTTTTTAATATCTTGTCTAGGTTGGTCATAGCTTTTCTTCCAAGGAGCAAGCATCTTTTAATTCTATGGCTGCAATCACCATCTGCAGTGATTTTGGAGCCCCCCAAAATAAAGTCTGACACTGTTTCCACTGTTTCCCCATCTATTTGCCATGAAGTGATGGGACGAGATGCCGTGATCTTAGTTTTCTGAATGTTGAGTTTTAAGCCAACTTTTTCACTCTCCTCTTTCACTTTTAAGATGCTCTTTAGTTCTTCTTCAATTTCTGCCATAAAGATGGTGTCATCTCTGTATCTGAGGTTATCGATACTTCTCCTGGCAAACATGATTCCAGCTTGTGCTTCATCCAGCCCAGCATTTTGCATAATGTACTCTGCACATAAGTTAAATAAGCTGAGTGACAATATACAACCTTGAAGTACTCCTTTCCTGATTTGGAACCAGTCTGTTGTTCCATGTCCAGTTCTAGCTGTTGCTTCTTGACCTGCATACAGNTTGTGCTTCATCCAGCCCAGCATTTTGCATAATGTACTCTGCACATAAGTTAAATAAGCTGAGTGACAATATACAACCTTGAAGTACTCCTTTCCTGATTTGGAACCAGTCTGTTGTTCCATGTCCAGTTCTAGCTGTTGCTTCTTGACCTGCATACAGATTTCTCAGGAAGCAGGTCAAGTGGTCTTGTATTCCAATCTCTTTAAGAATTTTCCACAGTTTTTTATGATCCACACAATGAAAGGCTTTGCCATAGTCAATAAAGCAGAATTATATATATATTTTTTCTGGAACTCTGTTTCTTTTTGGATGATCCAATAAATATTGGCATTATTTGTTTATATATAATGAGTGACTTATTTTGTTGACAAATCCTTTGAACCTGAGATGAAAGTGAAAACTTTTTCTTTAAAACAGTGTCTCTAGTTCCAGTTCTGTATAATCTTCCAGGTGAAGTGTCTATAAATATAACTTAGAATCTTGGTATTCTAATTACAAATGCCTAGAGGGAAATTAGCTTTGACTCAGTTTCAACTCAAATATCCAGTCTTGGTCCAATTAACTGTGACCTGGTCAATCAATCCAAGGTCCAGGATCACAGACAGAGCAGAATAACTCAAGTACTAAGGTTCACTAGGTTAAAAGGTCAAGTATTAAGGTTCACTAGGTTAACAGTTTCACCACAGTTCTCTATTAACTCTATTGCTATGAATAAACTGATATTTTCCTGCTTAGGTTGTTTACATGGATCAAAGAAAAGTCCTGAAATAACCTGTGTTTCTTAGGCAACAAGTAACAAGGATTTGGACCAAAAACACACATGAAGACAGCATTGTCAGTAGACATTCTCAGCAGAAATTATTTTTTCCTTCCACTGCCTGCAAGGGTCAAGAGAAGCATACTTTTTTAGAAAGGGGATATAATCTTTGATATCCTAGGTGTTTTATTTTATTTTTTCCCCTGGAGTCTTCTGTTGTGTTTCCACTTTGACAAACTCTCTAATGTATCTCTTGTTCCTCATGCTTCATGAAGTTAAGAAGGCATAAACTCAACATATACAGAGAAACTCACAGGCTGAGAGGTAACTGTCCTTCACTTACCTCTGGGAATTACTAGTTTCACTAAGTTTGAGGTCTCTGCAATGGCACCCCACCCCAGTACTCTTGCCTGGAAAATCCAATGGACAGAGTAGCCTGGTGGGCTGCAGTCCATGGGGTCGCTAACAGTCGGACAGACTGAGCGACTTCACTTTCACTTTTCTCTTTTATGCATTGGAAAAGGAAATGGCAACCCACTCCAGTATTCTTGCCTGGAGAATCCCAGGGATAGGGGAGCCTGGTGGGCTGCCGTCTATGGGGTCACACAGAGTCGGACACGACTGAAGTGACTTAGCAGCAGCAGCAGCAGTCTCCTTACTTGTCCAGTTATTTCTGCTTAGAAGTTTGCTCAGGGTCTTCAGTCTGTCAGCCTAGTAGAAAATGATATTTCAGACCATGGATTTATCCCTAAACTTAAACCGTTTAATGTAATTTTTAAAAGAAGATCTCAGGTTCCCATAGTAACTTCATAGGAAGTACATGGCATTGTCATTTATTCTTATAGATATTATGAGCTTGGCATTACTTTAGAAATATCAAATAAAAAGACCATTTAGTCTTGTAAAGTCTTTCCAAAAGAAAATGGAAAGAGGTCAGTTTCCTAATACATGGTTTACTTTCTTGGTTCTCTCCAGGGAAAAGCATCATTATACTGTAGTGTTTATTGTTTATTTGCATATCATCGGAAAATAAAAAAGGAAATATTTAGATGTGATAAACATGTTGTTTCTATATATGTTATGGTCATGAGGTTTGACACCCACATTTGCTTTTGTGGCTCCTGCTTGTCTGTTTTAAGGATGCCAGTTTGCTTCTAAAAACATAACTAATGATAGCTGTATGTGCAATTTTCAGGTTCTAAACTGGCTAATATTCACATACTTCATCAGACCTCTTTGTAATATTTGGAATAAAGTCATGAAAATGAAAGAGAAAGCAATGGTGGGAGAAATTTGCAGACTGTAAAATCAGAACTACAAATGCTAATCAGCTGTATAAGTTAATTGGATTTTGAAAAGAAACAAAATGAGAATGTTGAAAGTAGATTAAGTTCAGACTTAATCAGGCTAATATTAATTCCAACCAATTTACCTAATAATTTATCCCCTCTCTTCTTTGAACTTGGCATCTCTGCTTATATCTGGAAGATCTTCAGAATGGCAGCATATGGTGCAGTCATTTGTAAGTTGCAGCTGTAAATTAAAGCTGCCACTCTGTGGTTTGGGCAAGAACAGTTTAACTATTTCTGGAATCTGACAAAATGGTAAACAGAGCAAGGGCCAAACTTGAATGTACAAGATCTGAAGCACATGGCCAACTCGCCACATAACTGAAAACTGAGAATATTTAAATATGATGTCATTCCTACAGCTTTTGCCAAATATCCCAACCCATTATACTCACAGCTTCCCTTAAGGTTCAGCTGATAAAGAATCCACCTGCAATGAAGGAGACCTGAGTTTGATCCCAGGGTTGGGAAAATATCCTGGAGAAGGGAATGGCTTCAGTATTCCAGCCTGGAAGAAGTCCAGACTTCATGTATAATCCATAGGATCACAAAGAATTGGAAATGACTGAGTGACTTTCACACTCATGCTCATAGCAACCTCCAACAGTCGTTTGGCTTGGCAGGCACGTCTCTCCATCCCACTCCATACACATTCACCCCTAGACACATTCATTTTCTTTGTCTTCTTCTTCCACCTAACATCAAATCTTTCTCTCCTATGGTTCATAATCTTGGAATTTCAACCTTTGAACTAAACAGCTGCATGACTGAAAAGCTTCAAAGGGTTTTGTCTTAAATAATGAGGCACTGTCCATAAAAACAGTTGTATTATTGTATTTTTCAGTCAGAACATCAAACCAAAGAATATCATAAAGGGATTTGACAACTCAAAGAAGCCACTAGATTTACTCACCATATCATCAAGTGAAATCTGTACATAAAGTCATAGAATTTCCCTTGAAACTGAAAGAGTTAATAATGTGCATTTCATTTTATACACAAAAATATGATATATTACATAAAAATAATTCAAATGGTAGAATTTTGCTACTTGGGAGAACACTTCAATAAAATAGGAAACTCACTTATGTGTATAATTCAGCCGTCAGTGATATTTAGAGATTTGAGCCAAACAAGCCAAATGACTGTCGGAGGTTCTTGTGAGCATAAGTATGAAAGTCGCTCACTTGTTCCAACTCTTTGTGACCCCATGGATTATACATGAAGTCTGGACTTCTTCCAGGTTAGAATACTGAAGTGGGTAGCCATTCCCTTCTCCAGAGTATTTTTCCAACCCAGGGATCAAACTCAGGTCTTCTTCATTGCAGGTGGATTCTTTATCAGCTGAACCATAAGGGAAGGGGTGAGTATAATGGTTTGGGATATTTGGCAAACCTCTAAAACCACCATGTATCTGCAGGAGAGAATGTGAATAAGAGACAGAGGCTGTGGCCCTAGAGTTATAGCTTCAGTTCAGTTCAGTTCAGTCGCTCAGTCGTGTCTGACCCTTTGCGACCCCATGAATCGCAGCACGCCAGGCCTCCCTGTCCATCACCAACTCCTGGAGTTCACTCAGACTCACGTCCATCGAGTCAGTGATGCCATCCAGGTATCTCGTCCTCGGTCGTCCCCTTCTTCTCCTGCCCCCAATCCCTCCCAACATCAAAGTCTTTTCCAATGAGTCAACTCTTCGCATGAGGTGGCCAAAGTACTGGAGTTTCAGCTTTAGCATCAGTCCTTCCAAAGAAATCCCAGGGTTGATCTACTTCAGAATGGACTGGTTGGATCTCCTTGCAGTCCAAGGGACTCTCAAGAGTCTTCTCCAACACCACAGTTCAAAAGCATCAATTCTTCAGTGCTCAGCCTTCTTCACAGTCTAACTCTCACATCCATACATGACCACAGGAAAAACCATAGCCTTGACTAGGCGGACCTTAGTCGGCAAAGTAATGTCTCTGCTTTTGAATATACTATCCAGGTTGGTCATAACTTTTCTTCCAAGGAATAAGCGTCTTTTAATTTCATGGCTGCAGTCACCATCTGCAGTGATTTTGGAGCCCAAAAAAATAAAGTCTGATACTGTTTCCACTGTTTCCCCATCTATTTCCCATGAAGTGATGGGACCGGATGCCATGATCTTCATTTTCTGAATGTTGAGCTTTAAGCCAACTATTTCACTCTCCTCTTTCACTTTCATCAAGAGGCTTTTTAGTTCCTCTTCACTTTCTGCCATAAGGGTGGTGTCATCTGCACAGTAGCCAGTTAAAAATCAAATATGTTATATTAGAAATAAAAGTAGGACATATTCAGAATTTACCACATTCTCAATTTTACTGGATTTTGCTATCATATATGCTCTTGTGGTTATTTACATTTATTTTATTTGTTTGGTGGAAATATTACACAGTGGTGCACTACTGTACATCTTTTGCTAATTAGATGTTCAGTGACATCAACAAGTCAAGACTATACTCATTCATTTGCAGCCATAGGTTGTTTATGGCTACAAAATTATGGTAAAAATTAGCAAATACATTCTGTGAGAATCAGTTGACTATGTAGAATTTATAATAAAAAACCATGTATGTTATTTTAATTCCTAAGTTATTTGAAGTATTTCTTTTATATCAGTAAAATTTATAATGAGCATATATTCATGCATCCAGGCTTCCCAGGTGGTGCTAGTGGTAAAGAACTTCCCTGCCAGTGCAGGAGATATAAAAGACATGGGTTGAACATCCGGGTCAGGAAGAGTCCCTGGAGGAAGACCTGGCAACCCACTCAAGTATCCCTGCCTGAAGAATCTCAGTGGCTCAGAGGAGCCTAGCAGAGTATAGTTCACAGGGTCGTAAAGAGTTGGACACGACTGAAGAGACTTAGCATGCACACACACATTTATGCATCCATCCACAACCCAACCTCCCGCAAGCCCCTAAGATCCAATTGTGCACTTCTATTAGTGCATCACTGCATAGAGGGCTTCATTTCGGATATATTAGAGAAGAATTATGTAACATTTGAACTAACTGAATCCAGGGAGCCCTGTTTATTATTCTTTGTAACAAAATATACTGCCTCAAATCCTGTGTGTCCTTACATATAATTCTTAGACGATAGTCTCTAGACAGTTTTATTAGCACTTCACCCATATGGTAATTTATCTCTCTCAACCTATACTGATATTTTTAGGATTTGAGTTTTGAGCACCTCTATTATGTCACAGCTCAGAGTATTACTATTCCAGCGAAGATAAACTCAACTTGCTTGGTTCATTATTCTTTACATTTTATAGCACTTTTTCTTTGTAATTGGCTAGTTATAAAAGTATTTAATCATCCTTAATTGTTTATATGGTTATTACAGATTTTTTGTAAAGGATCACTCTCTTCATTATAAATTTTATCTCGTCTAGGAATTTAGATTCTTGAGTGTTGAATTAAGTTTTCTGTTACGTATATTTAAAAGATACTGTAGTTATCAAAGTTCAGGTATTATTATAGAAAGCGTATACAATAGAAAAGAAGTTGGGTATCCTAAAACACTTTTTGGCTTTGTAACCATGGACAAATCACATGACATCCCCAAAATTTAATTTGGCAAATTTATTGACTATTAAGACAGATAATCATGAGGATGTGATCACTAATCTAGAGCCAGACGTTTTGGAAAGTGAAGTCAAGTGGGCCTTAGAAAGCATCACTAAGAACAAAGCTAGTGGAGGTGATGGAATTCCATTTGAGCTGTTTCAAATCCTGAAAGATGATGCTGTGAAAGTGCTGCACTCAATATGCCAGCAAATTTGGAAAACTCAGCAGTGGCCACAGGACTGGAAAAGGTCAGTTTTCATTCCAATTCCAAAGAAAGGCAATGCCAAAGAATGCTCAAACTACCGCACAATTGCACTCATCTCACATGCTAGTAAAGTAATGCTCAAAATTCTCCAAGCCAGGCTTCAGCAATATGTGAACCGTGAACTCCCTGATGTTCAAGCTGGTTTTAGAACAGGCAGAGGAACCAGAGATCAAATTGCCAACATCCGCTGGATCATGGAAAAAGCAAGAGAGTTCCAGAAAAACATCTATTTCTGCTTTATTGACTATGCCAAAGCCTTTGACTGTGTGGATCACAATAAACTGTGGAAAATTCTGAAAGAGATGGGAATACCAGACCACCT
>SJYX01020712.1:92709-204453 GCA_006410675.1 Oreotragus oreotragus
AGGCTGAGTGCTGAAGAATTGATGCTTTTGAACTGTGGTGTTGGAGAAGACTCTTGAGAGTCCCTTGGACTGCAAGGAGATCCAACCAGTCCATTCTGAAGTAGATCAACCCTGGGAATTCTTTGGAAGGAATGATGCTAAAGCTGAAACTCCAGTACTTTGGCCACCTCATGCAAAGAGCTGACTCATTGGAAAAGACTCTGATGCTGGGAGGGGTTGGGGGCAGGAGGAGAAGGGGACGACAGAGAATGAGATGGCTGGATGGCATCACCGACTCGATGGACGTGAGTTTGAATGAACTCCAGGAGATGGTGATGGACAGGGAGGCCTGGTGTGCTGCAATTCATGGAGTCGCAAAGAGTCGGACACAACTTAGCAACTGAACTGAACTGAAATGAAAGCCTTCAAATGCCCACTCTTGCTTAGAAAATTCCATAGATGGAGGAGCCTGGTGGGCTACAGTCCATAGGGTCGCAAAGAGTCAGACACGACTGAGCGACTTCACTTTCACTTTCACTTTCTTTCAAAGCCTTCAGAGTGATGGCAACTACCCAGTTACTTCATGTTACAGGTGAAGCATCATGCATGGAAGTGATCATAATCTGAGGCCAAACAGAAGCAATTCTTTTATTGATTGTGAGAAAAGGTTTACATATAATTGACCTTTTTTTTAAGAAAGGAAAGCATTTCTATTTCTATTACTATATAGGTTATACTCATTCATTAAAAATTTTAGACAATACTGAACAGTAGAAACACCGTCACTTGCTAGTCCACCACCCAAGATCATCACTTTTGACTGCTTGGTATCTATTCCTCCTATCCTTATCTATGAACATTTTTATGTGGTTGTGAAACTCTGTGATGTATAGTTTTATACCCTGCTTTTTTCATTTAATGTTGTAACAAAAGCATTTTCTAAGCTATTAAACATCTTTTCAAATGTCCATTTATGTGACAGCATGTATTTTATTGGGGGAATGTGTCACACTTGTGCTTCGTCTTTGAAACACAATACTGAAGCTTATTTGAAGTTTATATGAATGTTGACTCTGCTTTAATCACTGAGGGAGATTATATTCTTCTTCCAATGACACTAACATTCCTTCAGTTATTTTTGAAATCATGTCTTTGGAAACACCTTCAAAATGTCCTAGAAAATTGATGTCTTTATCAATATACAATTTAAAAGAATACATAGTTTTAGAAAAATATAATTTTATCTGCCTTGTTTCTTTTAATTAACTAAGGGTGTGACTTTTGGCCATTTCTATTATCCAAATCCACCTTAAGGAAAAAGCAACTATTAACACCAAAAACCCTGAAGAGAATACTGAACAGGCTCTGATGGCAATTTCCAAAGAGAAGTTTGAAAATATTTTGTGAAATGGCTGTATGTCAGGATAAAGTATACTTCCTTACAGAGTGACTGTTTGAGGTGGGAAAAAAGAAAACACAAATTCACTTGTGTTTTCAGGTTTCACCTTGTTTGTTAAAAAATGGGTATTTTATGTTGTAGTCATCCTGTCATCTCTGAAGACCCTCAAGAGTTGATTGTTGACAAAGTCCTAGGAATTTGAAGTCTCTCAAGCTGCTTTGCCCCTCAGGTATGCCCTTGAGTTTCAAGGTTCTCAGTTTGGACACTGCTGTTAGAACACCACTCTTAAAGATGTCGCTGCTCTGATGTTAGAAGTAGAAAATCCTCCAAGATCTTGACAGAATCCATTATTGGTCAAGAAAAGAAAAGAAAACAAAAATGAAAACCACTGCCTCAGGCCTTTCTTATCCAGGAAACTTGTACTGTTTGGAGTCTCCCTTATTTATTAATGACCACTGAGTACAAAATCCTGTGCTGGGTGTCAAATTCTGCTTTGATAAGAGAACACTTCAGGGTCACCTTATTAGCTTGAATATCAAGAAATGGTAAATGGTGAAAAAAGCAGCAGTTTAGTAGTCAGGGGCCTGAAATGCTAATAAATGTTACCTCTCTTTCCAACTTAAACAAATCTCTTCCTTTCTGCCTCATGTTCTCCTTTTGTAAAATGGAGGGAATGGCTATAGAGGACTTTTTATGAGATGGTCTCCAGGTTACCGCTAAGCTCTATGACTCTGTGGCTCTGCACATGTGGCCAGGAGGACAGATCAGGAGAGTTCAGGATGGTTTTAGATGTAGTGACATTTGTTTTACTGAGGTACAAAGACTCAGGAGAGCTTTCAAAGGCACAGGCCTGAAGAACAAGTACCAGTGTTGTATCAAGGCGATAAAAACTCTTCCACGTGAATTGTCGTATTCTTGACGTGGCTCCTTGAGGTATCAACTGGAATTTTTAACCATCTTTGAAAAGTTCTTCTACCTTATGAATAGAGTTAAGGGCAGAGACTCTCTCTACCTAGTTCTCTTTTTCCACCAACCCAGTGAGGGGAGGCTTAGTCTGGATTGATGTGGGTGGGGATTAGAAGGACTTGTGACCTCTCTAGGGGATTCTCCAGGGCCCTCTTACTTGCCAGCATGATGAGAGGTTCAAATGCTCAGAGAGGATGAGGCTAGGATGGATTGGGACGAGAGAGTGAAGTTTTAGCAGTTGTCCAAAATAAACAAAAGGACAGGAGTTCTCAGGGAGAGTTAAGAAGCATTTTTCAAGAATCAAGTACTTTTGACAACTCTGGTCCAGTCCCCAGCTGTCTGAGGATGCAAGTATGTGAGGAGCAGAATGAGACACGGCTTCCAGTGTGCACCATAGAGACCACAGTACATGTGTTACAGTGTGTTGAGACAGAGCATAATAAAACAGGGACCAGGATTCTAGAATATGAGACCAGTAGGAATAACGCTGGAAAGCAGTCCTTCATATTTTATGTCTGAGTACTGGGTAGAATTCTCTCAGATAGTAGAGACTCATTTCTGTTGGCTTTCAAAAGGAGAACTGATTGGTTTCTGTACAGGGATTTCTTATACGGTCAAAACACTAGAGGGCCAGGTTGAAAGCCCACTTTGGCCCTTGGAGCAGTGATAGACTTGTGCGGTGTTAACTTCATTAGCAGTGGGGTGGATGGCACTGCCCAGCAGCCTGTAAGGTGGCCAGCAGGGGCATGGTAGCCTGTCGAGTGTGGTGAAGTTAGAATTTGGAATAAGGACTGAAACGACATTTTTCAGCTTGGTTGTGGGAAAAGTGATGATGGGTGGGGCGGATGAAGGGACGCTGAAGGAGAAGCCATATAGCCTCCTTTCAGCCTCTCCTGTGGAACAGCTCCAGTGGGGGCTGCCTTCCTCAGAGAGTCAGTTTCTGTGTGCACAGGATGAAAGCCTCAGGGTTTTTGCATTAATAAGCCCCTTTAAAAATGTCAGATGAGAAGCGCTAAAGACCTTTTCACCAGCCACTTTTCAATCTTGTTATTTTAATGCTTGCCTCTACCCTAGGCTTCATAGAAATGCAAAAGGTAATGAAGTGTTTCACATGATGTTCTCTTTTTATTCTAATTTAAATCTATCATTGAGTGTGCGCTTTAAAAACGGTGTTTACTAGAGCTGGAGGGCTTATTCCATGCAGCCCAAAAATGCATATCTGGGCTTGTATTTTAGGCATATTATGTATGTTATCATTGTACACAATTGGCACAGTGAGAGGAGAAATATATTTTAAACGCTTTAGGCTTCAGTTTTAACCTGTAAATCTATGAGTTTTCTGTAATGTACCCCATGGGGTCAAGGCGGACCTACTATCCTATCATCTCAAGAGCTGGGAAGCAGGACCGCGACCCCAGCATCCTGAGTCAGGTTCTCCCTTGCTTTACCATGATGTGGTGACTCCTCCCTCCGTTGGCTTTATTTTTTTTTTTAAGCTCTAAAAGAAGTGGGGGAAAGGAATAGTGGTTTCTACATTATGTTGCAGAGCAGTTAAGTCATTTATTAGTATCAAAAAGATTTCTAAATAATCAACCTGGTTTATTGAGCGTACTCTACATGTTTAATGTGTGAGGTGCAAGAGTGTTCAAGTCCCCATCTTCCAGCAGCTCTCAGTCTACTGAGACAGGCCAAGGAATGAAAAACAATACGACACACCAAGCTGAGCTCCTTGTGTTATACAGCAACTTCCTACCAGCGACCTATCTGTTTTATCTATGGTAACGTATACATTTCAGTGTTACTATCTCAATTCATCCCACCTTCTCCTTCCCCTGCTGTGCCCACAAGTCTGTTCTCTAGGTATGTGTCTCTATTCCTGTCCAACAAATAGGTTCATCTGTACCATTTATGGTTCATCCATACCATAGATTCCATATATGCATTAATATATGATATTTGTTTTTCTCTTTCTGACTTACTTCACTCTGTATATAGCAAGCGATAAATTCCTCTGCCTCACTAGAACTGACTCAAATTTGTTCCTTTTTGTGATTGAGTAATATTCCATTATATATAGACTGACAAAACTGACCACCACTTAACCTAGAGGGTTGGAAGGGAGGGGACATAAGTATACTTATGGCTGATTGGTATTGTTGTATGGCAGAAACCAACATAACATTGTAAAGCAATCATTCTCCAGTTAAAAATTAGTTCAAAAATAAAAAGCACCAGATTTAGAATAAAAAATCAGGTATGAGAATTGGAAAAAAAAAAATACAATGTGATAAAGACAAGCATGAAGCAGAGAAACCTGTTAGTTTCATACCATGAACAACCAGAGGAGGGAGCAATGGGAATCATCACCAAGACCTTTCAGGAAAAAAGAGGAGACAGTAGCACCTAGTGTGAAAAGGGGCTTCCTGCATAGCTCAGTTGGTAAAGCATCACCATTAGAGAAAGCTCAGTGTATCTTGGGACCAGTGAGAAATTGAGTGTGGCTAAAAGAAGAGTTATGACCAACCTAGATAGCATATTCAAAAGCAGAGACATTACTTTGCTGACTAAGGTCCGTCTAGTCAAGGCTATGGTTTTTCCAATGGTCATGTATGGATGTGAGAGTTGGACTGTGAAGAAGACTGAGTGCCGAAGAATTGATGCTTTTGAACTGTGGTGTTGGAGAAGACTCTTGAGAGTCCCTTGGATTGCAAGATCCAACCAGTCCATTCTGAAGGAGATCAGCCCTGGGATTTCTTTGGAAAGAATGATGCTAAAGCTGAAACTCCAGTACTCTGGCCACCTCATGTGAAGAGTTGACGCACTGAAAAAGACTTTGATGCTGGGAGGGGTTGGGGGTAGGAGGAGAAGGGGATGACAGAGGATGAGATGGCTGGATGGCATTACTGACTTGATGAACTCGAGTCTGAGTGAACTCTGGGAGTTGGTGATGGACTGGTTGGATCTCCTTGCAGTCCAAGGGACTTTCAAGAGTCTTCTCCAACACCACGGTTCAAAAGCATCAATTCTTCGGTGCTCAGCTTTCTTCACAGTCCAGCTCTCACATCCATACATAACTACTGGAAAAACCATAGCCTTGACTAGACAGACCTTTGATGTCAAAGTAATATCTCTGCTTTTCAATATGCTATCTATGTTTGTCATAACTTTTCCTTCCAAGGAGTAAGCGTCTTTTAATTTCATGGCTGCAATCACCATCTGCAGTGCTTTTGGAGCCCAGAAAAATAAAGTCTGACACTATCTCCACTGTTTCCCCATCTATTTCCCATGAAGTGATGGGACCAGATGCCAAAATATATTAGGGAGGAAAAAAAAACTACTTACAAATAAAAACTAAATAAGTAAGTCGCCCAATAATGCCCAGCTCTTCGCGACCCCATGGACTGCAGCCCACCAGGCTCTCTTCTGTCCATGAGATTTTCCAGGCAATGATAGTGGGGTGGATTGCCATTTCCTTCTCCAGGAGATCTTCAAGACCCAGCGATCGAATCCAGATCTCTTGCACTGCAGGCAGATTCTTTACTGACTGAACTACAAGGGAAGCCCACTTACAAATAATATGGAGGGTATAATTCCATCTTCTAAAAGTAGATACTTTTAAATGTGTTTCCAGGCAGAGACAGAACAAATACCCACCCACCAAATGCTGGCAGGGATTATATTTATGTGAGAAATGAAATTTTCAGTGACTTTTGTTTTCTTCATCATGTGATCTGACAGGTTCCCAATTTTTAATAACATGTGTATTGAAATGTTAAATGAGAATTTCCCATGAAGCACCAAGATATAAATGGGTATGTTATCCAAAGTGAGATTCTGGACCAACTTGCAAAATCAGGGTCATTTCAGAAGCAGTTTCACAATGTTTAATAACCTCATCCATGGTGAGGGACTCAAGTGTCAGATGTTTACAATCAGTGGTGTGGGGTTTCTGGAGGGGCTTCTTTGAAAAGACATGTACCATGGGTCCCATCCCACCAAGGAGGAGAGGGAAAGGCACACTTCTCTTTCCTCGCTAGCCAAGAAGAGAGAGTTTCAAGAGGACCACCGGACAAATTTGCTGTGTGACCCTTCTAGTTGAAGGATGATGGCCTCATGTCTGACCCCCATCTGAAAAACTGAAAGAGATAATGGACAGTCTAGATCTTGGCAGATTATCTTAAGTTAAGGGGGCTGCTTTTAGTATCAGCCCTACTCTCAGAGCTTCTGAGGATAAAGAGCAGAAAATCATTTCCTGTGGTCCACAGTGGGCTACAAGCAAAAGAGCCAACACAGGATCCCTGAGGCCCTGCTCAGTAGAGAGTTGAAGGGACAGATAGAAGTTCACCATATTTCTGGATTCCTAGGGACTTCAGAAGGAGTAAGTAATGTGATCAGGAGTAATGGTGGCGGTATAGTTGCTAAGTTGTATCCTACTCTTGTGAATCGATAGACTGTAACCCACCAAGCTCCTCTGTCCGTGGAATTTCCCAGGTGAGAATACTGGAATGAGTTGCCATTTCTATTTCCAGGGGATCGTCCCAACCCAGAGATCTAACCCTCATCTCCTGCACTGCAGGCATTCTTAGCTCCTGAGCCACCAGGGAAACACTTCGGAGTAATGAATCACCACTTTATAGGAATTGCATGTTAGGTACCCCCAATACTGGTGATGGGTGGCCCTTGAGAAAAGCCAGGAAAATTTCTGTTAGAGACTATGTCTCCAGTCAAGGTCAGAAATATTGAAAGCATTTTATAACAGTACCAGTCCAAAGAGAGTATATTCATGTCTCTCCTTCCTTCCTCAAATTCAATGTTGGAGGGCTCAGAAGCCATAGTTAGTAAGATTAGAGGAGGGATGAAAGCCATAGCATGGGAAGAGAGAAAAGAAGGACCATGCTCCCATTTCTCCAGCTTCCTGCTTAACAACTAGGGAGAGGATTTAACTTTTAGTCACATTTGGAATTTTGATATTATAAGATTAGGCATTTTTAATATAGCATCAAGAATAGGTTTGGATATTTACAGTACATGTAGAGTTATTACCTAAGGATCACTGAAAACATCATGAAACTATTGGACTTTTCATCGATGGGCATATAAAAGACCATCCTCCCATCTTATGGAAACATTTTAAGGAGATTGTTGGGGGAAAAAAGTTGCTTTAATTTTATCAAGCAAGTTCTGCTCACTTAGTGTGGGCTTTCAAATACATATCATTTTGCTGATTCTTAGGTCAGTTTAGTTCAGTTCAGTTGCTAAGTTGTGTCCAACTCTTTTCAACTCCATGGACTGCAGCATGCCAGGCCTCCCAGTCCATCACCAACTCCAGAGTTTGCTCAGACTCATGTCCATTGAGTTGATAATGCCATCCAACCATCTCATCCTCTGTCATCCCCTTCTCCACCCACCTTCAATCTTTCCCAGCATCACAGTCTTTTCAAATGAGTCAGTTCTTCGCATCAGGTGGCCAAAGTATTGAAGTTTCAGCTCCAACATCAGTCCTTCCAATGAATATTTAGGACTTATTTCCTTCAGGATGGACTGGTTGGATCTCCTGCTGTCCAAGGAACTCTTAAGAGTCTTTTCCAACACCACAGTTCAAAAGCATCAATTTTTCAGTCCCAACTCTCACATCCATACATGACTACTGGAAAAAATATAGCCTTGACAGACAGATCTTTGTTGACAAAGCAATGACTCTGCTTTTTAATATGCTGTCTAGGTTGGTCATGACTTTTCTTTCAAGGAGCAAACATCTTTTAATTTCATGACTGCAGTCACCATCTGCAGTGATTTTGGAGCCCAAAAAAATAAGGTCTGTCACTGTTTCCACTGTTTCCCCATCTATTTGCCATGAAGTGATGGAACCAGATGCCATGATCTTAGTCTTTTGAATGTTGAGTTTTAAGCCAACTTTTTCACTCTCCTCTTTCACTTTTATCAAGAGGCTCTCTAGTTCTTCTTCACTTTCTGCCAGAAGTGTGGTGTCATCTGCATATTATTGAGGTTATTGATGTTTCTCCTGGCAATCTTGATTCCAGCATGTGCTTTATCCAGCCCAGCATTTCTCATGATGCACTCTTTATATAAGTTAAATAAGTAGGGTGACAATATACAGCCCTGACGTACTCCTTTCCTGATTTGGAACCAATCTGTTGTTCCATGTCCAGTTCTAACTGTTGCTTCCTGACCTGCATATAGATTTCTCACGAGGCAGGTCAGGTGGTCTGGTATTCCCATCTCTTTAAGAATTTTGCAGAGTTTGTTGTGGTCCACACAGTCAAAGGCTTTGGCATAGTCAATAAAGCAGAAATAGATATTTTTCTGGAACTCCCCTGCTTTTCTGATGATCCAACAGATGTTGGCAATTTGATCTCTGGTTCCTCTGCCTTTTCTAAATCCATCTGGATTTTCAACATCTGGAAGTTCACAGTTCACGTCCTATTGAAGCCTGGCTTGGAGAATTTTGAACATTACTAGTGTGTGTGATGAGGGCAATTGTGCAGTAGTTTGAGCATTCTTTGACATTGCCTTTCTTTGGGATTCCACCAGCTTCCCTGGTGGCTCAGAGGTTAAAGCATCTGCCTGCAATGTAGGAGACCTGGGTTTGATCCCTGGGTTGGGAAGGTCCCCTGGAGAAGGAAATGGCAACCACTCCAGTATTCTTGCTTGGAGAGTCACATGGATGAAGGAGCCTGGTGGGCTACAGCCCATGGGGTCGCAAAGAGTCAGACACAACTTAACGACTTCACTTTCACTTTCTTTGGGATTGGAATGAAAACTGATGTTTTCCAGTCCCGTTGCCACTGCTGAGTTTTCCAAATTTGCTGGCATATTGAGTGCAGCACATTCACAGCATCATCTTTTAGGATTTGAAATAGCTCAGCTGGAATTCCATCCATCACCTCTACTAGCTTTGCTCATAGTGATGCTTCCTAAGGCCCACTTGACTTCACACTCCAAGATGTCTGACTCTAGGTGAGTGATCATACCATCATGATTTTTGGGGTCATTAAGATCTGTTTTGTATAGTTCTTCTGTGTATTCATGCCACTCTTCTTAATGTCCTCTGCTTCTGTTAGGTCCATACTGTTTCTGTCTGTCCTTTATTGTGCCCATCTTTGCATGAAATGTTCCCTTGGTGTCTCTAATTTTCTTGGAAAGATCTCTAGTCTTTCCCACCCTATAGTTTTCCTCTATTTCTTTGCATTGTTCACTTAGGAAGACCTTCTTATCTCTCCTTGATTTTCTTTGGAACTCTGCATTCAGATGGGTATATCTTTCCTTTTCTCCTTGGCCTTCACTTGTCTTCTTTTCTCAGCTATTTGTAAGGCCTCCTTAGACAACTGTTTTGCCAACCAAGATTTTGTGTGTGTGTGCATGTCTGTGTGTAGAGTGGAGTTTTCCATAATATATCCTGATGTTTGAAAGATCAGTTCAGTTGGATCTATTACATTCATATAAGCTTTGCCTCTTAAGCTGCTGTTCCCAGGTCTCCCAAAAGGTGGACCATTACTATTCCCCTTTCCCTACCACCTATGTCTGATGAATAGAATTATATGGCCATTTCAGCAAATGTCACAGAGGAAAAATCAGAGACCTCAGTGACCTGCTTATGTTTGATTTTTCCTTCAGTGCACTCATCAGGCAATATCAGACAAACAGCTGAACTTGCTTTTCCTGTGTCATTCCAGAAACAAGGAACAGGGTATATGACATGTTTAGGGGAGGGAATAGAAAAAAGAATAAGGCAAGATCCAAGCAGATCAGAGGATTCATTGTAAGAGACATGTTATTGAGCTCCCTCATGGAAGACTTTTGTGTGTTCACAGAAACTGGAAGGGATGTTGCTAGGCCAGATGTCTGGAGGCAGCAGCATTGTTGGACAGGCAGTGGGAAAGAAGACTCCAGAGTCAGATCCCCGTATTTCAGTCCATTTACTGATGGTGCTCCTTTGGGCAATTCCTAATCTCCTGGGCCTTTATATCCATTGTGAGTATAATTTGAATAAGAGTAGTGCCAACATCATGATTGTTGTGAGATTATATGAGATTATAGATAGATACTTAGAATACCTTCCACATACTGTGAATACATATCATGTTTCAGGGATTATGCTCAAAACTTTCACGTTTCCTGATTTCCTCCTCATAACAGCTCTATAAAGTAGCTAGTTCACAGTGATTAAATGACTTACTTAAGAACAAGTAGCTAATCTGTGACAGATCTTAGACTTAAAATCAGGTCTTTACTTCACAGTAGGATACTTCCTGCCCTGTGACTCCACGTTCAGTAGAAAGAAAGGAGGAAAATAGACGTGCATTTCAGAAGTCCATGTATCTGAGAGCTAAGGAACTGCCAGTGTTCTCCTTCAATTAAAGATGCTCTAAGTATGAGTGGTTGGCTTGGTCCCACCTGCATTAGTAAGGAAAGGCTTGTTGCTGGAAGAAACAGCCCATAGATTTCAATGTCTTTTCATAAAAGTTTATTGTTCCCGCATCAAAGCCAATCAGTGTTGATAAATGAGGAAGGGGTGGAGTTTCTGCATTTAAGGATCCTTCTTGCCAGTTGTGGGGCCCTCAGTTGCATTCTCTGCCTGAAGCGAGCATATGAGGGGAAAGAGTGAGTTTGGTGCATTTTGATTACTTATGGGTCGGACCTGGAAGTGGACACATCACTTTTGCCCTGTATTCCTAAACCACTAGATATGATCACTTGCAAAAGAAGCCAGAAAAGTAGTTTGACTGAGAGCACAGGAGGAAATGGGTCTTGTGGCTAGACAGTCTGTGCCACAGGCTACTCTTCTGGTCATTGAATATTGATTTCACTATTTCTTCCATATGCAGAACCCATTGTTCCCCTATCCAAGGGAGATAACTCTAAGCCCCAGACTGTTCCTGCATCCAGCTGAGTCCAGATCTCTGAGCACTGCAAAGTCCTTATCAAGCTTGGATGTGGGGCATCTGGTGACCCACGTGCTCCTCCTCTTCACTCCTTTTCCCCTCAGTAGACAATGGTCAAGCAATGTACAACTTAAAACATTTGTTTGGAGAAGGGCAGAGTGGGAGACAGCAGCCCCCGGCCCAGCATTCTTCTGAAATCCTCCTGACCAGGCATTGTGAAAGGCCCTTTCCTGACCACTGGGGAGGTGACTCGGTCAGACACAGAGTCCTCTCTGAGAGGAACTCCCCTGTCCCTCATTCTCCATGAACTTTGATCCACCCATTGGGTGTTTCTTCCTTTGCTGTTTTCCTCAAGGATCACCTCTGAAGTGGGCATGGTGGGAATAAATTTTCCCTTGGAGCTTAATAACCTGCTTTCTACTCATGCACGTTTAGGGGTTCAAGAATTGTTTTAAGCCTTAAACAATTAGAAGCCTCATTAGAGCAAGTAAGTTAGTGATTAGNTCCCCCACCCTCCTGCCCTCCGCCCCAGCACCCCTTCCCAATAAAGTCTCTGGCTTTGACAGCACTCGTCTCCTTGGACAATTCATTTCAGACTGAAGACGCATTGCATAGCATTGCCATCTTAAGTCTTCCCATCACTGTGGAAGAAGATGCAATATGAAGTACAAAAGGCCTTTAGGAGAAAATACATAAGCTGACCCTAACAGACATGTGGAATTACAAGGGACTCCAAAGAGCCAGAACGATCACATGAGTCCAGAGTTCAAAGTTCCTCTGTGTGTGCTGTGCTAAGTCGCTTCAGTCATTTCTGACTCTTCGCAACACTATGGACCACAGTCCACCAGGCTCCTCTGTCTATGGGATTCGCCAGGCAAGAAAACTGGAGTGGGTTTCCATGCCTCCTCCGGGGAGCTTCCCATCCCAGGAACATCTGCAATGGCAGGTAGGTTCTTTACCACTAGTGCCACCCTGGGGCAAAGGCGCCTGAATGGAGACCAGGAAAACCCAATCAAGAGAAGAGACTCGGGATCAGGAAAGGAAGTGAGGGAAGGAGGCTCACGTCACATTCAGGGAATCCCAGCAGGTAGTTCTGTAGGTAGAAGAGGAAAAGCTGTGTGGTAGATGAAAGAGGGAATTAAAGCAGGGGGCCCCAACCTCTAGGATTTAATGTGTGATGATCTGAGGTGGAGCTGATGTAATAATAATAGAAATAAGTGTTAGTCACTCAGCCATGTATGACTCTTTGTGACCCTATGAACTGTAGCCCACCAGACTCCTTTGTCCTCGAAATTCTCCAGGCAAGAAAACTGGAGTGGGTTGTCATTTCCTTCCCCAGGAAATCTTTCTGACCCAGGGATTGAACCCAGGTCTCCTGCATTGCAGGCAGACTCTCTACCAACTGTGTTAGTCACTCAGCCATGTATGACTCTTTGTGACCCTATGAACTGTAGCCCACCAGACTCCTTTGTCCTCGAAATTCTCCAGGCAAGAAAACTGGAGTGGGTTGTCATTTCCTTCCCCAGGAAATCTTTCTGACCCAGGGATTGAACCCAGGTCTCCTGCATCGCAGGCAGACTCTCTACCAACCGAACCAGCAAGGAAGACCATAGAAATAGAACGCACAATAAATGTACTTCACTTGAATCATCCCAAAGCTTTCCCCCACCCCTGTCTGTCAAAAAATTGTGTTCCACAAAAACCCCCAAAGTCAAAGAAGGAACTTCAAGTGTATTCAGCTGTCCCAGGTTGCTGGCTTAGGGAGATGCTGGATCAGGGGTGTCCCAAGAGGTAGAATTTCCCTTGCATGGGGTCCTCAACAGACCTCCATGGAGATTGGAGATGATGGGAGAGATTTGCTTCATTTTTAAAAATTATCCTTGTGGGATAAACTTAAAACTTATCAATTCTGTTACAGTCCTCCTAATAAAAAGAGTTTTCTTTCTTTACTAGTCTGTGAAGTACCAACTGTGAGGACCACTGTTCTAATATACTTCATAGTGTTGCTGACACTATGGATATAATTATGTGAAACTGAACTTATTCAATAAAAACTATAAAGCACCTGCCCTGTGCCCAGCACTTTCCCAGGGTTGGGGATACAGTGAAAATTCTCCATAAAATGCACAACTTGTAAGCACATTCCTTAAAAAAGCCTTTTACATTTTCACCAAAAGTTTATCCTCAATGTTAACACTTGCCAATTAATGACTATGCTGTGTAGGAAGCTCATTAAAAACCCAGGAGCCAGGGCTCCTGGATGGATATGCCATTCTCCATATGCCAGTCCTCCACCCTCTCTGGCTCTCAGTTTCCTCACTTGTGAAATATGGCCATCCGACTATACTTCATTCCTGGAACCCAAGCCTATTGAGGGGGGTGGGAAATATCACTCAGGCCTACTCTAAGGCCTGGATGATAGATCAGATTTAAAGAAATGAGATTTAAACAAAAATATGTCATTGATGGCTTTCAGTCAAACAGACAGATACAATGAAGGAACCCCTGGCTGTGTATTTGCCTGAGGACCTAGTNGGAAATATCACTCAGGCCTACTCTAAGGCCTGGATGATAGATCAGATTTAAAGAAATGAGATTTAAACAAAAATATGTCATTGATGGCTTTCAGTCAAACAGACAGATACAATGAAGGAACCCCTGGCTGTGTATTTGCCTGAGGACCTAGTCTTGGGAATTTTAATACATCAAGAGACAGCTCTGAGCAGGATTTCCACAAAGAAGAGTATCCATGCAAAGGACAACCCTGCAGAGCTTTACGCCCATCAGCCACAGGAAGAGACTGCTTCCCAACAGCCAGCAGCATTTGCAAGTGACCTCCCATGGCCTTTGACAAACTACAGGGGCACCACTGGGTTTTCTGCTTCCTTCCCTCACTCTTTTCTCAAAAAATGCACATTTCTTCACAGAATGCCAGAGTGGAAGGAAAATAGGCCTTCAACTTTTAGACCTCAATTTACAAAAAACTTAGAGGTTCTAGGAGTTTTGTTTTTAAATTAAAGGACCATATAATTTAAAATTTTTAAACATCCTAATTATTCAGTTACAAGACACCCAACTCATTGCACAGGGTCACCATAGAAAGGCCCCTCTTGGTGGGACAGCCACTGATTGCACCATGAAAGGGCAGCAAGGTGCCCTCCTCCCTTCTCTTCTGCCTGGGTGGCTACCAAGTTTTTAAATCCATGCACCTTAGCAAGTTTCTAGGGTGCAATTCGGAGACCCTTCCCTTTCCCATCCCAGCAGGTGGCCAAGGGCCCGCTGGGCTGCAAAAGTGTAGGAAGGGGCGGGCAGCCGGCCAGATTGAGGGTTGCGGGGTCCCAGCAGGTGAAATCACCATGCAGGATAAACCCTTGGACTTCCCGTAGGCCAAGGGCGACTCTCTCAGAGCAATACTCCCTCTCAGGGTCTGCAGAGAACCTCGCTGGGGGCACTAGGCTGCTTGGGAAAACCACGGAGAACGGAGCTTTATGCGAGTGGGTAGGCTTGGAAATGTCCTCAAAGCCTTTACCCCCAAAGCAAGCCCTTTCTGCGACCACCAGGTTAGGGACTCCGAGACTGTGCCAACAGGGAGGGTGTAATACGTGGCTCCCTGCTCCACTCTCCGCCACCGAGTCCCAGTCCCCTACCTGTAGTCCGCACCCCTCCGCTCTGCGCACGGATGCCAATCAGGAGCCAGGATCCCACGAAGTGGGCGCTCGCAGCCACCGCACATTGGCTCCCAAGATCCCTGCCAGCTCGCCTGGGACGAATGGCAAGAGCAGAGGGGAGACGCACAAGCATGCGCCAGGTGCCCTCCGCCCCCGACTCACGCTTCTTCTGCTCCACCCCGACACGCCTACTTCAGGGAGAGATGCGCCGGCCCCGCTGGTGCGCCCAGGTGAAACACAGCCAATGCCGAGAAAATCCCACACCACCAAGACTGCGTCCACGTGGAGCCGCAGATTTCCTCCCCTCCCCCCGCAACATACACACCCCAAACTGCACTGCGGGAGGCCGGAGCACTTAGGGCTTGGAGTGCCCTCTCCTGCAAGCGACAGGGAGGAACCAGCGCCCCTGTAACGCCACTAACGATGCCCAGGTGCGGAACTTCCCCTGCATAGAGACCACGCCAGGCTGGACTCACTGAGACCAACGTGACCAAGAGGACCAACCACCTGGCGGACCTGGCTTGGGCCAGGGTGTGCTGCAAGCCCCTGCAAACACACAGGTTTTTAAATGGAAAAAGGATTTCAATAAGACATCTTACCTTCTTCAGATAAGACATACAAATGGTCAACAAGCATGTAAAAAATGTTATCCATCATTAGCCATGTTCAGTTCAGTCCCTCAGTGGTGTCCGACTCTGCGACCCTGTGAACTGCAGCACAAAAGGCTTTCCTATCCATCAGCTCCCAGAGCTTATTCAAAGTCATGTCCATGGTGTCGGGGATGCCGTCCTATCATCTCATCCTCTGTCCTCCCCTTCTCCTGCTGCCTTCAATCTTTCCCAGCAACAGGGTCTTTTCCAATGAGTCAATTCTTCGCATCAGGTGGCCAAAATATTGGAGTTTCAGCTTCAGCTCAGTCCTTCCAGTGAATATTCAGGACTGATTTCCTTTAGGATATACTTGTTCATCTCCTTGCAGTCCAAGGGACTCTCAAGAATCTTCTCCAACACCACAGTTCAAAAGCATCAATTCTCCTGCACTCAGCTTTCTTTATGTCCAACTCTCACATCCATGCAAGACTACTGGAAAAACCATAGCTTTGACTAGATGGACCTTTGTTGGCAGAGTAATGTCTTTGGTTTTTAATATGCTGTCTAGGGTGGTCATAGCTTTTCTTCCAAGGAGCAAGCATCTTTTAATTTCATGGCTGCAGTCACCATCTGCAGTGATTTTGGAGCCCAAACAATAATAAAGTATCTCATTGTTTCCATTTTTCCCCATCTACTTGCCATGAAGTGATGGGACTGGATGCCATGATCTTCGTTTTCTGAATGTTGAGCTTTAAGCCAACATTTTCATTCTCCTCTTTCACTTTCATCAAGAGGCTCTTTAGTTCTTCTTCACTTTCTGCCATAAGGGTGGTGTCATCTGCATATCTGAGGTTATTGATATTTCTCCCAGCAATCTTGATTCCAGCTTGTGCTTCTTCCAGCCCAGCGTTTCTCATGATGTACTCTGCAAATTAAATAAGCAGGGTGACAATATATAGCCTTGATGTACTCCTTTCCCAATTTGAAACCAGTCTGTTTTTCCACGTCCAGTTATAACTTGCTTCTTGACCTCCATACAGATTTCTCAGGAGGCAGGTCAGGTGGTCTGGTATTCTCATCTCTTGAAGAATTTTCCACAGTTTGTTGTGATCTATAGAGTCAAAGGCTTTCGTGTAATCAATAAAGCGGAAGTAGGTGTTTTTCTGGAGCTCTGTTGCTTTTTTGAAGATCCAATGGGTGCTGGCAATTCCATCTCTGATTTCTCTGCCTTTTCTAAATACAGCTTGAACATCTGGAAGTTCACAGTTCACGTACTGTTGAAGCCTGACTTGGAGAATTTTAAGCATTACTCTGCTAGCATGTGAGATGAGTGAAATTGTGCAGTAGTTTGAACATTTGGGGCATTGCCTTTCTTTGGGACTGGAATGAAAACTGACCTTGTCCAGTCCTGTGGCCACTGCTGAGTTTTCCAAAGTTGCTGGCATATCGAGTGCAGCACTTTCACAGCATTATCTTTTAGGATTTGAAATAACTCAACTGGAATTCCATCACCTCCACTAGCTTTGTTTGTAGTGATGTTTCCTAAGGCCCGCTTGTCTTCACATTCCAGAATGTCTGGCTCTAGGTGAGTGATCACACCATCGTGGTTATCTGGGTCATGAAGGTCTTTTTTGTACAGTTCTTCTGTGTATTCTTGCCACTTCTTAATATCTTCTGCTTCTGTTAGGTCGATACCATTTTTATCCTTTATCGAGCCCATCTTTGCATGAAATGTTCCCTTGGTATGTCTAATTTTCTTGAAGAGATCTCTAGTCTTTCCCATTCTGTTGTTTTCCTCTATTTCTTTGCAATGATCACTGAGGAAGGCTTTCTTATCTTTCCTTGCTATTCTTTGGAACTCTGCATTCAAATAGGTATATCTTTCCTTTTCTCTGTGCCTTTAGCTTCTCTTCTTTTCTCAGCTATTTGTAAGGCCTCCTCAGACAACCATTTTGCCTTTTTCCATTTCTGTACAATGTCACAAACCTCCATCCATAGTTCTTCAGGCACTCTGTCTATCAGATCTAATCCCTTGAATCTATTTCTCACTTCCAGTGTATAATTGTAAGGGATTTGATTTAGGTCATACCTGAACGGCCTGGTGGTTTTCCCTACTTTCTTCAATATAAGTCTGAATTCTGCAATAAGGAGTTCATGATCTGAGCCACAGTCAGCTCCCGGTCTTTTTTTTTTTTTTGCTGACTATATAGAACTTCTCCAACTTTGGCTGCAAAGAATATAATCAATCTGATTTTGGTATTGATCATCTGGTGACATCCACATGTAGAGTCGTCTCTTATGTTGTTGAAAGAGGGTGTTTACTATGACCAGTGTGTTCTCTTAGCAAAACTCTGTTAGCCTTTGCCCTGCTTTGTTTTGTACTCCAAGGCCAAATTTGCCTGTTATTCCAGGTTGCTTCCCTGGTGGCTCAGATGATAAAGTGTCTGTCTGCAATGCAGGAGACCCAGGTTCAATTCCTGGGTTGGGAAGATTCCCTGATGAAGGAAATGGCAGCCCACTCCAGTACTCTTGCCTGGAAAATCCCATGGACGGAGGAGCCTTGTAGGCTATAGTCCATGGGGTCGCAAAGAGTGGGACACAACTGAGTGACTTCACTTCACTTCCAGGTATCTCTTGACTTCCTTCCCCTATAATGAAAAGGACATCTTTTTTTGGTGTTAGTTCTAGAAGGTCTTGTAGAACAGTTCATAGAACCATTCAGCTTCAGCTTCTTCAGCATTACTGGTTGGGTCATAGACTTGGATTACTGTGATATTGAATGGTTTGCCTTGGAAAAGAACAGAGATCATTCTGCATTTTGGACTCTTTTGTAGACTATGATGGCTACTCCATTTCCTCTAAGGGATTCTTGCCCACAGTAGTAGATAGAATGATTATCTGAATTAAATTCACCTATTCCAGTCCATTTTACTTCACTGATTGCTAAAATGTCCATGTTCACCTGTTTGACCACTTCCAATTTACCTTGATTCATGGACCTAACATTCCAGGTCCCATGGACGGAGGAGCCTGGTAGGCTGCAGTCCATGGGGTCGCTAAGAGTCAGACACGACTGGGCGACTTCACTTTCACTTTTCACTTTCATGCATTGGAGAAGGAAATGGCAACCCACTCCAGTGTTCTTGCCTGAAGATTCCCAGGGACGGGGGAGCCTGGTGGGCTGTCGTCTATGGGGTCGCACAGAGTCGGACACAACTGAAGCGAATTAGCAGCAGCAGCAGCAGTATTGTTCTCTACGGCATAGGACTTCCATCACCAGTCACATCCACAACTGGCTGCTATTTTTGCTTTGGCTCCGTCTGTTCATTCTCTGGATCGAATTAGGGGCAGGAGTTGTGGTGCAGCCCCCAGGACTATGGCTGCCTCCTGACAATGACAGATCTCCACAGCCCCCTCTCCCTCCAGTGTCTCTGGGGCAGGGAGCCGAGGCAGCTCATTCCCCAGATTCCCTGGGGCCCAACACCCCCAAATCGAGCAGGTCGGCTGGGCGAATAGCTGGGCAGTGTGAGGCTCCACGAGCCGGGGCAGATGTCTGGCTGGAGTCCTCTTGCAAATTTCCTCCTCTGAGGATTCCGCTTTTCCTGTGTGGGCTTGGGAGGGGTGCTTGCGTGTGTTGAAAGCCCTGAGGATTGAGCTCCCTGAAGATTCAAATAAACTGTCAGGGGATTTGGAAAAGACCTCTGAATTCTGAAAGCAGGAGCTTAAGCTTGCGAAAGCAGTGAGCCCAGCCTGGGAAATGGCAGAAGGGTGTCTGTTTTTAGACTATCCCTTGGCTTCACCAAAGAACACATTTCCACAGCTGTGTATTGAATGCAGATTCTCTGCCCTGCTTTCTCTGAGGGAGTTCCCTTCCAGCCCATGGTTGCAACAAGCAACACCACATCTCCATATCCGCCTGTAGGAAGAGGCTGGGGAAAGAGGACCAGCGGCTCCTTTTTAGATGACGTAATCCAGAAGTTGTGAGGATCACTTCCTTTCACATTCCATTGACCTGAGCATAGTTTCATGGCTGCTTCTCACTGCACAGCCATCCAGGAACTGCAGCCTCACTCAAGGTCGCCAGTGCACCCTGCCAAAATTCCCCTGGGGTTGTTATCCCAACGTATTGCCAAAGAATGGAAGGGGAGGACTGATAATGAGAAAAAGTCATCTGTGCCTTGGAGGGTGTCCCAAAGAGGGCAGTGTCTGACCTCCAGTAGAGGAGACCATTTTTAGAAATAGGCGTGGTCAGAGGGTGGAGAGATGGAAGAGGCAAAGAATGAAAATAGCCATTTGGAGCTGACTTGCCCTTGCTGAGGACTTCCCTGGTGGCTCAGCAGTGAAGAATCCACCTGCCAATGCAGGAGACACGGGTTCGATCCCAAGATGGAGAAGATCCCCTGGAGAAGGAAATGGCAACCCTCTCCAGCATTCTTGCCTGGAGAATCGCATGGACAGAGGAGCCTGGCGGCCTAGAGTCCACGGGGTCGCAAAAATCAGACACAACTTAGTGACTGAACAGCAACAATAAGCTTGCGGACAGAGCACAGTTGGGGGGGGGTGCTGTAGAATTGTAATGATCTGAGCAATGAAGGGGGTTCACCCTAGGCTTACTGAAATTTCTTTCAGTAAGAAAGAAATAGGACCACGAACAACTTTTTATTCTTATACAAATTTCTGATGTGTGATGGGGACTCCATGGAAGAGCTGATTCCAACCTCCAGAAATTCTGGAATACAGAGAATGTGCCTGGAGATTACCTTTTGTTAAACTGTCTCCCCAAGAAGCCTCCAGCAAGAGGAATACCTTCCCTGAAAGAAGGAGAACTGCTTATAGCTGAGAACGTTACATTTCCTCCTTGCTCTCTCTGCTTCCCTGCCTGACAGGCTTTCTCCTTTTGACTGGGTGGGACCTGGCTGAAAGAGCTGAGGTTGGAATCTAAAATTAAAAACGGACAACAATGACTCAGTGGGCATAGAAGCAAACCGAACGTTTGGGCTCCGCAGAGTCTGACCCTGTCTGGTGCTGCAGAAGGAAACGACCACGCGTGAAAGGCGTTCAACATGAAAGGTTTTCAGTGGATCTTTCTTTTTGCCTACGAGGCTTCAAGCTGCATTCCTGCCACTTGCAAACCAAAGAACCCTGATGGGAGCAGGTAGGTAACATCATGGAGGTCAAGGTGGCACGAAGCAGTGGGATCCACAGGAATGCAGTCAGTCACAACTAGAGGAATCCCCTCCTCACGGAAAATGAAAGTGTTAGTCACTCAGTCGTGTCCGACTCTTTGCGACCACGTGGATGGTAGCCTGCCAGGCTCCTCTGTCCACAGAATTCTCCAGGCAGGAATTCTGGAGTGGGTTGCCACTCCCTTCTCCAGGAAACCTTTCCAACCCAGGGATCAGACCCAGGTCTCCCACACTGCAGGCATATTCTTTACCATCTGAGTCACCAGGGAAGCCTGGAGGCTGTGGGGAAAACTCCACAAAAGTCATTCATTGTAGGCCCTACCACTGGGCACTAACCATATGCCAGGCCAGGGCAAGTACTTACAGGGACGCTTTCATCAGCCCCCCTCCAGGAAAGTATCAATGTGCCCATTTTCTAGACTAGAATCTTCCAGAATAGCTAAGAAGCTCCTCTGAGATCTCAGAACTTGAAAATGGCACAGGCATACGCTGTCCAGGCCATGATCTGGTTCCTGATCTTGGATTCTCAAAGACTGTGTGCCTGCCAGGTGTGAATTACACATGTGGGCACCAAAAGAACATTTTCCGGAACCTTTTCGGGGTGGGGGGTTGTTGGGGACTTTCCAGGTGGTGCTAGTGGTAAAGAACCCACCTGCAAATGCAGGAGACATAAGAGACACAGGTTTGATCCCTGGTTAGGAAGATCCCCTGGAGAAGGGCATGGCAACCCACTCCAGTATTCTTGCCTGGAAAATTCCAAGGGCGGAGGAGCCTGGTGGGCCACAGTCCATGGGGTAACAAAGAGTCGGAAACGACTGAAGCAGCTTAGCACAACACACAACATGGGAAGTTTTGGTGACTGGAAAGAAGGCTGAGGTGGGAGAGGAGAAGAGATGCTGACTTTCCTACCATGCCCAGCTCTGCAACTGTCCTGGTGATGCCTGAATGGGCAGTGCAGGTCCCCACAGAGCTCCTGAGGTATTTCTTAGGGCTGCGCCCTGAGAATCTACACTGCTGCCTTCAGCGCCTCCAGATGCACCTGCCCCATGGTAGAAATGGACTTGGGCAGGGTCTTGTTCATCACTGGGCTTCAAGCACTGGGCCAGGAGTTTCCAGGCCTTGGTGTAACTGCCTTTCCAGGCCCAGAGCTGGGCCACAGCATGGTGGGCCTTGGCTGCCCACTCCTGCTGAAGCCATTCCTCTGGGTGTCCTTGAAGCATGGGGACCTGCTGGGCCACCTCTTTGGTGAGGACAAGAATGTTCTCCAGAGCCATAAGAAGATCTTCCTGACAGGACCCCGACTCCCGGCCTCCTGCCACAATTCCCTGCACAGCTTGGATACCAGACACCATTCTTTGCAGAGAGCTTTCTGGCTGGGTCTGGGGGTCTCTGCAGAGAGCCTTGGGCAGAGGGCATCTCGGAAGGCATGTTCATAGTCTGTGTTGATGCTGCTGAGGTGACCAGTCAGGGCCCTGGCTTGCAGGGTGAGCTCCAGGCAGAGAAGTTCAAAGCGTGTGGACAGGCTGGGAGATGGTTTGGGGGAGGAAGCCAGGATCTGAGTCACATCCAACAGAGCATCTGTGAGCACATGAACTTCCCCACAAAGGAAGGAGATCTCACCCTTGACCTGCTCATCCGCACACAGGAGGCAAGAGAGCCTGGCAGCCTCTCGTAGCCTTTGAGAAACGTCTGCTGCCTAAGCCAGCCCTTCCTGCAGCCCCTGTTGGTCCCTCGCAGCCTGTCTCAAGGGCTGGAGGAACAGGCCTTGTCTTCTGCTGAGCCTTTCCAGGCCCTGGAGAAGGTTCTGGACAGTCACTGACCACAGAAGGCACTCATCCTCGATGCTCTCCTCCCATGACCTGGGGCCTTGGAAACCATTAGAAGCCAGAACCTTGTCCAAAAGCTGTTTGGCACGGGTCTCCACCTCCTCCAATCTGCCTTGCACTTGTAAACTTGCTTCTGGATGCCCGGTGGAGATAGAATCCTTCTTCCTTGAATCCATGGGCCCACTTTTGGCTGCTAGTTGAACCACTGAGGCTAAATTCTGCTGAAGTTCGTGAACACTGTCACATTCTCTTGAAGATCAGAGTTGTTGCAAAACAGCTGTTGACACAGAGAATACAACTCACTGGCTGTGGCTGCCAAACCTTGCCAGATTTCTCTGGTTTTCCCAGACCCTTGGAGAGCTACTTCCAGGAACCTATCAGTTCTAACGGTTGTGGAATGTTCTATCTCCCTTGCTTGGGCAATAATAGGAGGTGCCAGCAATGGGATTTCTTGGAGGCCAGTGATCCTCTCTGACCCCAGTGGTCCCTCGCCAGCCAGGGCCTCTTGAGCTGCATCCACAGCTCCATTCCATTCCTGCAGGATGGTGGGAGTTGAGGTCCTTCCCTGGTGGATCCTGCTATGTCAAGGATGGGGTTGCTGATGGAAGGGAGTGGACAACCCCCACTCTGTGGACTGGTGTCAAAAATTGGGGCAAAAAATATGGTCTCTAGACGGATAGAAGGAACCTGGGTCACCCTTCCCCAACCCAGGCTCCCTTCGGTGTTTCAGTTCAGGAACTGTGCCACCCTGGAGGCTGGGGAGAATGAAATAAGGCTGTCTCTTAGCCATGTCAAACCTCTGGACTCAGTCCCGAAGCGGGCTGAGGATATCTGGGTGGTTAGTCCATCCAGCCCCTCTTGGATGCTCTGAACTGAAGAGATCACATGTTTCACTGCGGTTACAAGTGCATCCGGGTCCTGAACAGCACTGGGTAGCTGCACCCAGGACCCAGGAGGATTGCTCGAGTTGTTGGATGAAGACTCTCAGGCCGTTCCAGAAAATGGGATCTCTATTTCGGTCCACAAACCTGCTCATAATCTGCTCTATGTGTCTCGCTCGACCCTGTAAATACGCCACAAGCATAGCGAACTCCCTGAGATCTCCGCTCCTCAAAGCTCACGTAAAAAAAGTCCCAGCGCTTGGTCATTTCCTGGATGGACACACTCAGGAACTCAGGAATATTGAGAACATCATCAAAACATGCTAACAAGGCCTTCGGATGCCCTGACCCACTCCTTAAGCAAGGCCGGCAGGGCCGCGGGACTCCAGACCAGACCCTTGGGGACTTTGTGAGAAAAATTGCTGCACTCTGACCGCAAGCCCCCAAAGGCCAGCTATAGAGGCCCCCATGTCTCGGCCAGTCCGCTGTCGCGAGCAGCAAACCAAGACCAAGGGAGCCACTCTGAGCATCCGCTTGGCCTGGGCTCGGAGAGCAGCGAGAAGCTGGAGGCTCGGAGGCTCGGAGGCGAGGCCTTGCCATCGCACCTAGAGGAACCTGGGGGAGTTGCCAAAGCGGCCCGAACCAGGCTTAGAAGAGGACTTTGCGTGTCGGTGAACGTGTCCAGGATCTGGCGCAGCAGCCCCGTGCGGACCCCCCGGGAAAGGTGCTCAGTCGCGGCCCGCAGCACTGCGCACTCCTCCTCCGGCTCCTGGCTGCCCTCGCCGGTCCCCGGAGGCCCGTCGATCGGATCCAGGCGCTGGGCGCCGGCGCTGCGCAGCTCCAGCAGCCGGCGGCAGCGGGCCACCAGGCACCCGCGTTCCGGCTGCGGGGAACAGGCGGCCAGGCGCATACAGTGCCAGACCAAGGCCGCCAGGGGCGCGTCCAGACCGCCGCGCAGCCGATCCCGCCCCGGCGCTGCCAGCATCTCCTGCAGCTGCCTCAGCCACCGAGAGAGCGCGCCGTGCGGGGCGCCGGCCGCCGGGAGCCCCAGGAGCTCGCCCAGGGTCTTCCTGGCCAGAGAGAAGATCTAGTGCCGGGAGGCGGCCAGACGCGGGGTCGCGGGAACTCCGGAGGTGAGTATCGCGGGGACGCAGCCCCGGAGCAGGCGGCTGGCGTAGCCCAGGCACTCCCCGGATCCGCACGCTGACAGGCCGCCCAGACTCTGCAGCGCCGCCGCCAGGTCGGCGAAGGGACCGCGCAGCGAGGCCGCGGCTTCCGCTGCTTCCAGCGCGTCCAGGCAGGTCAGGCGCCAACCCGCTGCCCGCACCACCTTCCTCGCCATCGCCGCGTCTTCCAGTGGCAGGACCTGGTGGACAGTCAGGGGGAGAGAAGCTGGAGAATGCATGCATGTTTCTGCAGCCGAAGCGAGAGCCACGGCAGCTGCTTTACCCGACTGGGCAAATAAACGTCCTCCCAAGACTTCCCTTGGTGCTCCCTCGGTAGCTCAGTAAAGAATCTGCCTGCAATGCAGGAGGCCTGGGTTCAATCCCCGAGTCAAGAAGACTCCCTGGAGTAGAAAATGGCAATTCGCTCCAGTATTTTTGCCTGGAGAATCCCATGGACAGAAGGCCTGGCGGGCTGCAGTCCATAGGGTCGCAATGAGTCGGACGCGGCTGAGCTGCTAACACAGACTAAAGAGGAGCTCAGAGATGATAATAGTAATCATAATGATGAGGATGTCACTTAACAGTGACCTTTAAAGAAAACATTAGGCTTCACCGAAAATGTAAACCCCTCTAAACTGAGCTACATTTAATGTGGGGTCCAGTCTGGCTTTGAAGTGCTCATGTCTCCAGATTAGAGGAGGAATGGTCAATCTTCCATGTGGTAATAACCAACACATCAGGAACCTAAGAGTGATTAGGAAGGACTTAACTATTTGCATGAGGATGATGAGCTCTGGCAGGATGACCTGTCCAAGAAGTGTCTCCAAGAAATCTTTCCTGGTCTGACTCTGCTCCCTGACCACTCTCTTCATCCCCTCAGCAGAGCTGGTACCCAACCACTTCAAGAGCCTGCCTTCTTCCCTTCTTCTCCTCCCATCAACAGGTGCCAAAGCCCTCTGGCTCTGCCTCTCTCATCTCCCCATCTCAATCTTACTTTAATGAGGATCTGTTAAATTACAGCTGTAACCACCCTCCCCCCCAGTAACCCACAATGCATGGTGTGTGCGTGCTAAGTCACTTCAGTTGTGTCTGCCTCTTTGCAGTCCCATGGACTGTAGCCCACCAGGCTCCTCTGTCCGTGGGATTCTCCAGGCAAAAATATTGGAGCCGGTTGCCATGCCCTCCTCCAGTTTTCCAGGCTCAGGGATAGAACTTGCATCTCCTCCATCTCCTGCATTAGCAGGCTGGTTCTTTACTGCTAGAACCACCTAGGAAGCCCAATAACCCACAATACTAAAAATTCTAATGATGAGCATTATATTTGATAATATTAGAGGCAAATAGATTCTAACAGGGAGCAATGCCCTAAGCTAAAAGAATTGCACCTGATGGTGGAATGTCAGGATGGAGAAAGGGGATTATTTGGAGGCTGGGGGTTATCCTGGCCCCTGACATCCTCCCAGCTGCAGGCAGTGCACCAGGTTAGTTAAATAGGCTGAAAGGTGCAGAGGTTTCAGTAGGTTCACCCCTTAGCTCCTGGCCCTAAGTTCGGTGGGAAATGCATTCCCTGTCATTATGATTTGGTGGCCAAGTGTAGGGAATGAGAGGTTGCACGTGGGTTTAAAATCGTAGACTCTAACTCAATATGTCTACCCAGCTCCCTATGGCAGCTTTCCACATTCAGCATTTATTAAATTTGTAATGAATTCTGTGTCTGTGAACTTGGCATAAACTTAGGCAGTTTTCTGTCTCTGGGGTGGGCGTCTCGTGGGAATGAACTGCTGCATCCATGCTTCCCAGCAATGAGCTCTGTCCAAACTAGTCGGCTATCCAGCTCTGACATCAGCCTCTCCTCCCTGGTGTCCACCAGGATCTGCGGAGCTGTGGTCACTAGCTCCTCCTGGTGGCTCTGACTTTCCGGCTGAAGATGGAGCTTCTGAGCTACCAGCATGATGTTCCTTGAGGACAGGAGCAGAGACTCAGCAGCAGCCCCCATTTCCTCCTGGAGTCACTCTTCCTCGGAGTCTCCTTCCAGCCTAAACAGATAGGTTTTAGCTCAGCATCTACCAGCGTCTACTCCATGAATGTAATGTTACAAAAAAAGAAACAACCCCACACATAAACTATGACACTTAGAAATTACAGAAGACTAGATGGCACAGTCATAAAGAATCTGCCTGCCAATACAGGAGATACAGGAGGTGGTGGATTCCATCTCCAGTCAGGAAGAACCCCTGGAAAAGGCACCCACTCCAGTATTCTTACCTGGAAAAGCCCACAGACAGAGGAGCTTGGTGGACTACGGTCCGTGGGATTGCAAAGAGTCAGACAGGATTGAGCAACTGAACACACATACACACACACGAAGCCTACATTAGAGATGTAAAGTCTATATGTATGGTGACAGAAGCCTCTCTAAGATATGATATTGAGTGAATAAAACCAAACTACAAAATAGTGTGTATGGCAAGATCTCATTTGTTTTCAGTTATGCACTGATCTATGTAGAGAATCATTTATCTACAAGAATAATTATCAAACTCTGGTTCTATCTTGATATCTTATAATAAGGTCCATTCCTTTTGTATTGCTCTTATTTTCTCTGCACTGAACATGCACATTTACTACAAAAAAGCAATAAGTCTCTTTTTGTAAGGAAGAAATCTCTAGAATCTCATTTCAATCTGTGTCATCCAGAGGAGAGGTTTTGTGTAACAAAAATCAGTTTCTATGAACACAGATGTCCATGGCAACTGTGTTCATGTGATTGCAAACATTTCTTTTTCAAAACTAATCCCTAATCACACAAAACAAAATAAGAAAAGACTCCCTCCTGCCTAATCACATAATAGTTATTCTTTGCACATGAAGCTGAACTCTATGCCTTTGGAATTTTAAAAATATTTTTATCTATTTATTTGGAATTTTAAAAAATTGTTTATTTATTTTTATTTATTTATAAGTAAATAAAAATACAATATTTTGTTTATTTATTTGAATCTTAGTTCAGTGGTAAAGAATCCTCCTGTCAATGCAGGAGATGCAAGAGACTTGGGTTCAGTCCCTGGGTCAGGAAGATCCCTTGGAGAAGGAAATGGCAACCCACTCCAGTAGTTTTGCCTGAAAAATTCCATGGACAGAGAAGCCTGGCCAATCACAGTCTATAGGGTTGAAAGAGGACAGGACTGAGGGACTGAGCATGCATGGGTCTTAGTTGCAGCCTGTGGGATCTAGTTGCCTGACTAGGGATTCAGTCTGGGCCCCCTGCATAGGGAGCATGGAGTCTAAGGCACTGGACCACCAGGGAGGTCTCATGTGCCTTTGGAATTGTAGGATGAGAAGACAAGACACAGAAATACCAGCCTGAGTGATTTCAGAGACGCTCCTCTCAGTTTTGATCCCTCACCTAGTGGTAGCCAATTTAAGAGCTCTTTACCCTTTCTTCCCCCAACAATCCAGCTACCCTTGTGTAAAGTATTCCCTGAGTACCCAGTGTGTAGAATCATGCCAACACAAACAACCCAGCACAGAAAAATGCCAAAACATTGAGGCAAAGGAATTGTGGAGAGAATGTGTGACAGCCGTTGTCTTCCCTTATTTTATTTTTGACTCCTTGTGGAGAACTTGCATATCAGCTGCTCAACCCATAAATCTGACTGTGCCACATCCTTGTAGCTGTTCAGTTACAGAGCTAGGACTCCCACTCTCTTCCTAATTCCCTGGGTTTTCTCATGGGAGAGATACAAAGCAGTCAAGGATCAGGGTTGTATACGTGAAACGAGGTTGTGGAATCCAGTGCCAAGGCAATTAATAGCAATGTTTGAATATATGACCTTGAATACCAGGGACTTCCTCCAGTATTCTTGCCTAGAGAATCCCATGGACAGAGGAGCCTGGCAGGCTACAGTCCATGGGGTTGCAANGTTGTGGAATCCAGTGCCAAGGCAATTAATAGCAATGTTTGAATATATGACCTTGAATACCAGGGACTTCCTCCAGTATTCTTGCCTAGAGAATCCCATGGACAGAGGAGCCTGGCAGGCTACAGTCCATGGGGTTGCAAAGAGTCAGACACCTGGGACTCCACACAGAGTTCAAACCTTACGATGATCTGTCCTAATGAATTGTCTGATGACTTGCTAGCCTTCCCATCTCCTCCGCCTCTTTCCTGAGACCTTTGGGACATTTTCCAGTCCTCCTTTCTCTCTTCACTCTTATCCCAGCTTTTAGCTCTGGCTAAGATAATGTTTTGAATTTGAAGCTACAGTTAGAAGTTCCCTTAGCATTGCATCTTCTCTTTCAAGAATTTTTATTTTTAACCATTCTAAGATGTGGCACTATTATCCTTTACAAAGTTTTGTTCTTCTTCATCTCCCCTTATATGGAGGTTTTGGTTTTCTGTTTGTGGGTTAGAGTTGTTTATCAATATTTGTCTTGGTTTTCTTGCTTTCTTGAGTTGGGGTACATGGTGGTATAGTCACTAAATCCTTTCTTAGCTGCATTCATATGCTTCCTGTTTCAAGTTAATGTTAAGTTGTCTAGGTAGAGCCTTCTTAATGGTAGTCCATTCCTTTCTGGAATTCATAGACTTGGTTCCAGCAACTTCTGGCCTCCAGAATTATAGGTAAGAAATCTGAAGCCAGTCTATTTGATACCAGTCTAATTGATCTTCCATTATAAGTTGTGTTTTCTTCTGTCTGAAAGCACTAATTGTTCAGGAATTATGCCAACCTCTGGTTTATGTATATCTTTCCTGTGCAATCTCACCCAAAACCCAAAACCAAAACAGCGAGCAGTTTTTATGTACAGATTTAGATCATTAGTTGGCTCAGAGAAATTTTCTTCTATTATTTGTTTAATTATTTTCTCTCCCCAATCTCTTCATGTTTCTCCTTCTAGAAGCCCCATTATTTGTAAATTGTGTCTCCTGAATCTATCCTCCAATTCTACTATTTTTTTTTCATGCATGATGTCTATATATTTCTGATTCTACTCTATGGTTGAATTATACGTATAGCTTGACCTGTCAGGTCACTAACTTGAATCATAATAGTAAATATCCTCAAATCTCAGCTTTCAAGCCATGAGACTATCAGACCAGACTTCTTCCCAAGAACATAGATAAAAGATGGATAATTTTTTTTTTTTAATCCAGGTGTTTTAAGGTGCTAGAGACCGACCAAGCCAGCTAGGATTTATTCCCAAATAACACAGGCCAAGAGGCACAAAAGCCAAGTGAAGAGTGGCAGCTATGCCAAGGCTTCAGTAGTCTCATGGTACTGAGAAAACAAAAATTAGAGTTTGGGTCTCATCAATGTGGGGAGAAGCTGATGAGTATCCCAGGATTTCAGCTGAGGCCCCAAAAGTTTACACCTTAGAAATAAGAACAAACTGGGGCTAGACATCTCCTAGCAAAGACTGATAGACAGAAATGGCAACCCACTCCAGTATTCTTGCCTAGAGAATCCTGTAGATAGAGGAGCCTGGTGGGCTGCTGTCCATAGGGTCACACAGAGTCGAATACGACTGAAGCGACTTAGTATGCATGCATGCATTAGAGAAGGACATGGCAACCTATGCCAGTGTTTTTGTCTGGAGAATCCTTATGGCAACCCACTCCAGTATTCTTGCCTAGAGAATCCTGTAGATAGAGGAGCCTGGTGGGCTGCTGTCCATAGGGTCACACAGAGTCGAATACGACTGAAGCGACTTAGTATGCATGCATGCATTAGAGAAGGACATGGCAACCTATGCCAGTGTTTTTGTCTGGAGAATCCTAGGGACAGAGGAGCCTGGTGGGCTGCCGTCTATGGGGTCGCACAGAGTTGGACATGACTGAAGTGACTTAGCAGCAGCAGCAGCAAAGACTGAAACTAGTCTTGAAGCATCTCAAGGCTTTGATGGAAAACAGTGACCTCTCCCTACTTTAACTGCCCATCAGAATAAAATTAAATTCTCCCTGGAAGGAGACAATACTATCTAGAAGCACTGTAATTTGCATACATCATGGATCGTATTCAGGTTTTTTTAGTGATTTCACATGAAAAGATAAGGGTAGTGTCTCAAATTAATTTGGTAAAGATAGACTTTATAACGGGCTTCCCTGGTGTCTCAGATGATAAAGAATCTGCCTGCAATGCAGGAGACCTGGATTTGATCCCTGGGTCAGGAAGAACCCCTGGAAAAGGGAATGGCTACCCACTCCAGTATTCCTGCCCGGAGAATTCCATGGGCAGGGGAGCCTGCTGGGCTACTGCCCATGGGGTCGCAGAGTTGGACAGGATGGAGTGACTAACACACACACACACTTTATAATAAATAATGCTGGGACAACTGAGAAGACATCTGTTGTTGGATGTCTGTTGCAAATATTTCCTCCCAGTCTGTGGCTTGACTTCTAATTTTCTTGTCTTCTAAAAAATATAAAGTGAGATTTCTATCTTAAGCCATACATAAAACTGAATAGATTAGAGAATCTGGATATAAAATAAAAACTATACAACTACTAGAAGAAAATATAAAGAAATCCCTCTTTAATCTTGGTGTGAGAAAACCTTTGTAACTATGACTCAAAACCCAAAGACAGGGGGACTTCCCTGTGATCCAGTGGTTAAGAATTCACCTTGCAGTGTGGGGAATGCCAGTTCGATCTCTAGTCGGGCAACTAAGGTCCCACATACCATGGAGCAACTAAGCCCGTACACCACAACTACTGAGCCTGTGTGCTTTGGAGCTCACGTACCTCAACTAGAGAGTCTCTGCACTGCAACCAAGACCCAACACAGCCTAATAAATAAAGAAAACAAGGCTCTCATCCCCTGGTGTGCTTGCCTTCCCTTGAGTGTTGGGGGACCTGTGAAAAAGATGAGAAGGCACCCTGTGATTATAGGAAAAGGAGTTTGGGGAGATGTAAGTAAGGTCCTTAATCATTGGCTTGAGTTAATCAAAGGAGGATTATCTTGGGTTAGCCTGACCAAACCAGGTGAGCCCTTAAAAGGGCAAGTGCTTCCTTCTTAAAGAGATCTGAAGCAGCAGAGACACTCTCCTGTTAGTCTTGAAGAAGCAAACTGCTACATAATGGGGAGGGCCATGTCTCAGGGCCTCGGTTTTCCAATCCAAGGAACTGAATTCTGCCAGCAAGCTGGAAGCTTGGAAGGGGATGTGAGCATCAGATGAGATGGAGGCCCAACTGACACCTGGGTCACCCAGCTCACCCAGCCCAGTGAGATTCCCCAGCAGCCAACCAGCTACCCCAGGCCCAGACTGCTAACCACAGACACTCTGAGATGATAAATGGGTGTTGTTTTCAGCTGCTAACTGGGTGGTAATTTGTAACCCAGCAGTGGAAAATCAATACAATTACAAATGAATTACACTGAAGGGGATGGAGAAGAAAAGAACAAACCTAAATAACTCTAGAGAACAGAACTTTTCCAGGAGCGAGTCAAGGTAAAAATAGTAACAACTATGTAAAAATGCTTCCCTTTAGTTAGTCAATCTGGTTCTCATAATGAAAACCTTGAGGGGCCTTCCCTGGCAACTCCCAGGCTCTAGAATGCAGGCTCAGTGGAGTGGTTGTGGTACATGGGCTTAGTTGCTCTGTGGCATGTGAGATCTTCTGGGATCAGGGATCGAAGCCATGTCTCCTGCACTGGCAGGCAAATTCTTTACCACTGAGCCACCAGAGATGCTTCCTCTTAATTTTCATTACCCACAATATATCCCCTTCTTTTCAGCCCTAAACACATGAAGAAATTGCAAATTTAACCTGTAAACATATGACAAATAGTTCATCCCTTCATACTGCTAAGTAGTATTAAATTGTATGCCTATACCAGTTTGTTTATTCATTTGTCAGTTGGTGGACTTTGGGGTTGTTTTTAGCTTTTGGTTGGTTACAAATAAAGCTGCTATGAACATTAGTGTATAAGATTTTGGGTGCACATATGCTGTCATTTCTCTTGATATGACATTTTTCAGGAAATGACCTAGGGGTGGTAAGCATATGTTTAATTTTCTTTTTAAAAATTACTTTATTGAAGTATAGTTGATTTACAATGTTGTGTTAATTACTGCTGTATAGCAAAGAGACTCAGTTATACATACATACATATATATATATATATATATTCTTTTTCATCTTCTTTTCCATTTTGGTTTATCACAGGATATTGACTATAGTTCCCAGTGCTATAGGGTAGGACCTTGTTGCTTATCCATTCTGTACATAATAGTCTGCATCTGCTAATCCCCAATTCCCAATCCATCCCTTTCCCACCACCCTCCTTGGCAACCACATTTCTGTTTTATAGGTAAGTTCATTTCCATATTTTAGATTCTACATATCATGATATTTGTCTTTCTCTGACTTACTTCAGTTACTATAATAATCTCTAGGTCCATCTCTGTTGCTGAAAATGACATTATTTCATTATTTTCATGGTTGAGTAATATTCCATTGTATTAATATATATATATGTATGTACCACACCTTTATCCATTCATCTGTCGATGGATATTTAAGCTGCTTCCATGTCTTGGCTATTGTGAATATTGCTGCTATGAACATAGAGGTACATATATCTTTTTGAATAGTTTTGTCCAGATGACATATGTTTAACTTGTAAAGAAACTGCCGAAGTGTTTTTCAGGGCAGTTGCACCATATTATATTCCTGTCAGCCCTGTGAGAGGCCCAGTTCCTCCACATCCTCACCATCACTTGGTATAGTCTTTTAAAATTTAGTTATTGCAATCAAGTGTATAATGCTATCTCACTGTGGTTTTCATTTGTATGTCCTTAATGGCTAATAATGTTTTACTTTCTTATGAAAATAAATTCTTTCCCAGAAATTTTTTCATATGCTTGCTTGCCATCTGTGTATTTCCTTTGGTAAAGCATCAGTTCAAATCTTTTGACCATTTTTATGAAGCTTGCTTCTCATTACTGAGATTTAATGGCTCTTTACACATTTTTGATATAAGTTCTTTATCAGATTGTTGTTCAGTCACTCAGTTGTGTCTGACTCTTTGTGATCCCATGGACTGTAGCATGCGAGGATTCCCTGACCTTCACCATCTCCCGGAGCTTACTCAAACTCATGTCCATTGAGTCAGTGAGGCCATCCAACCATCTCATCCTCTTTCATCCCCTTCTCCTCCTCCCTTCAATCTTTCCCAGCATCAGGGTCTTTTCTAATGAGCCAGCTCTTTGCATCAGGTGGCCAAAGTATTGGAGTTTCAGCTTCAGCATCAGTCCTTCTAATGAATATTCAGGGTTGATTTCCTTTCAGATTGACTGGTTGGATCTCCTTGCAGTCCAAGGGACTCTCAAGAGTTTTCTCCAGCACCATAGTTCAAAAGCAGCAATTCTTCGACAGTCAGCCTTCTTTATGGTCCAACTCTCACATCCATACATGACTACTGGAAAAATCATAGATTTGATTATATGGACCTTTGTCCAGATAGATGCTTTATTAATATTTTCTCCCAGTTTCCAACTGCTTTTCATTCTTTTAGTAGTAGCTTCTTTTCATCCTCTTATTTGAAGAGCAAAAGTGTTTTATTTTAAGTAATTTTTTCTTTTATGGACTATGCTTTCGACAGTACATCTATAAAATCTGTTGTTAAGCCAAGATCTCAAAGATTTTTTCCCTATGTTTCCCTCTAGAAGTTTTATAGACTTGTAATTGATACTTATGTCTGTGATTCATTTGGGGTTAGTTTTTGTATGTGATCTATTTTTGTGTACCCAAGCCTCCTGTGTTGAAGGTAGATTCTCTACTAAGTCACCGGGGAAGCCTATGATCTAAGGCAGTGGTCCCCAACCTTCCTGGCACCTAGAAGACCATTTTTCCACAGACCGGGGGGCAGGGAGATGGTTTCAGGATGACTCAAGTGCATTACATTTATTGTTACTTTGTTTCTATTGTTATTACATCAACTCCACCTCAGATTGCCAGGCATTAGAACCCAGAGGGTGGAGATCCCTGTTTTGAGGTATATATCAAAGTTCATCTTTTTGGTATATGAATATCCAATTATTTCAGCACTATTCGTTGAAAAATAACCACGTTCACTGATTTGCCTTTATATGTTTGTATTAATAAAAAAATCAATACTAATGTATATTAGAGTCTAAAAAGTTAAGGATTCATGTTGTAATGAACTAACTAATGCACAGTGTACAACATTAAAGCAATAATTTAAAGATACATAACTGCATAATAGAAGAGAAATTGTATAGAGTATTTATTGGACCACAATGTACATTACACTAGGAATCAGAAAGATAACTAGAAAACATTCAACTGTGTGGTCCAGGAGAGACTGAAGTTAGAAGTGAAGAGGAGAGAAGATGTGTTAAGCCAACACCTTTCCCAGGTTTGCTGTGATGCCCAAGCAGACTGTTCCGGCACAGCCCCAAAGGCACTGTTCACCCAGACCCTGAAGCACATGTTACCCCAGGGCCCTTTCCTGTCTGATCTAATATGGCTTCCCAGGTGGCTCGATGGTAAAGAACCCACCTACCAATGCAGGACACATAGAGTTTGATACCTGGGTTGGGAAGATCCTCCAGGAGAAGGAAATGACAACCCACTCCAGTATTCTTGCCTGGGAAATCCCACGCACTGAGGAGCCTGGCAGGCTACAACCCATAGGGTCACAAAAAGAGTCAAACTTTACTAACTGAATAAACAACAACAAAACAACATGATCTAATATATTACACACACACGTACAGATATATGCATTTGTGTGTATGTGTGTGTGTGTATTGATGAGTAGATATGCTTTATATGAATTTTTTAGATAAAAAGGGAGAGATAGGGAAGGAAAAAGGATAGGAAGAGTAGGAAGGTGAGAGAGAAAGAAAGAAAAAAATCTCTGGAATCATTATATACCAAATGTTCCCAGTGGTTGCCTATGGGCTAGAGGTTTATGGATAATTATTTTCTTCCTTATCACATCCATATTTTCTAAATGTATATCCCATGATACATTTAGCACGTTCTCTACTGACTATATCCACTTGCATTTTCCTGAGTTCCACTGGAGGAGCTTCCCTGAAAGCTGAGGGAACCTGGGTTTCCTGCATTGCAGGTAGATTCTTCACCATCTGAGCCACCAGAATTGCTGTATCATATGATAATTCTATTTTTGGTTTCTTGAGAACTTATGCACAATATTGAATCCTCTTTGCTTCTAATTCACATGCCATATGAGTTGTGGGATCTTAATTCCTCAACCAGGGATGGAACCCAGACCATAGCAGTGAAAGCACTGAATCCTAACCATTAGACCACCAGGTTTGACCCCTGGGTCAGGAATATTCTCTGGAGAAGGGACTGGCTACCCACTCCAGTATCCTTGCCTGGAGAATCCCATGGACAGAGGAGCCTGGTGGGCTACAATCCATGAAGTTGCAAAGAGTTGGACACAACTGAGCAACTAACACACACACACACATACACTAATGTAATGCTCCTTTGTACATTCTAAGTTTTTAAGGCAATGCATTTTGTTATCACACACAAAAAGGGCACAGTAAACTTTGGGAGAAATTAAATATCATTTTCGTCTGCTCCATTATAAATGCCTTTGCTGTATCATCCATTATGGGCAAGAAAATTGTTTATAAAGATCTATTTATAATGATCTTTGCTCATGACCATGGGAAGTGGTCCAGCCCATCAAATCGGAGCAACACTGCAAGTAATTCGTATTCTGACAGCATTTGGTTCCCAGGCCATAGCAGTGAAAGCACTGAATCCTAACCATTAGACCACCAGGGGATTCCTTGGTATTTTATTAATCGATTCGGGTTTTACATCTTTGGAATTGATTTCACAGAAGTGGTGCTGTGTCCTTCTCAGTGGAACACATCAGCAGGTATGTGATGTTATTTTTGTCCCAATAATAGTAATGTTAATTTTGATTACTTAGGTGAAATGATATCTGCCATGTTTCTCCTCTGTAAAACTACTATTTCCCCTTTGTAAGTAGTAAATACTCTGCAGGGAGATACCTAAAAACAATATAAATATCCTGCTGTTTGTTAGCACTTATTTGGGCATCTACCATGACCCTTGCCTGCAACAGTTATTACTATGATAGATGATTCTCTGTTCATATTAATTCTAGCTCTATATTAGCTTAAAAATCTTATTTGATAGCCTTCTTCCCCAGTGTAAATCAATACTATAAATATCTCCCCTAATTAACAAATGTTCATTGACAATTTGGGCTTCTCTGGTGGTTCGGATGGTAAAGAATCTGCCTGCAGTATGAGAGACCTAGGTTTGATCCCTGGGTCAGGAAGATCCCATGGAGAAGGGAATGGAAACCTACTCTAGTATTCTTACTTGAAGAAGTCCATGGACAGAGGAGCCTGGGGCCTGGGCAACAGTCCATGGGCTTGCAAAGAGTTGGACACCAATGAGCTACTAACACACACACACATAATCGATATTTAAGCATATATTTTGTTTTCATGTTTCACCATAAGGTTTACTAAACTAGATCACTTTGCTTGTTTCTACTTTTCCCTATTTTAAATAATGACACAATAAATATTCTATAAATACATCTTAGCTCATATTTGTCAGTGTCTCCTTAGGATTAATTAGTAAAATTGGAATTAATGAGTCAACAGGCACATATTTCTACAGTCTTGGATCTGTTTTATCAAACTATGCTCAAAGACACCAATTACCATTTCTATCATGAGTATATGAGATGACCCATTTCAGACAACATTGAATATTATCATTATTCTTTCATCTTTGCCAATAGGTTGGACCAGAAAAATAATGTCTTACCACTTTAATTTGCACTTCTTTGCTATATATTTGGTAAAACAATTACTGAGGATTACTAAAATTGAATATGTATTTCAGATTTTAAAATTCACTTATATTTCTTCTTCATTGAAATAGTTGAGAAATAGTTTCCTCACTTTTCTATTTAGGTATTTGACTTTTCCTTGTTGATATAGTTGTATGTTTTCTGTTTGCTCCGCTGTTCATGAGAGCAAGACTGTGAGCATCTTTTTTTTTTTTTGGCCATGCCTTGAGGCTTACGGGATCTTAGTTCCCAGCCCAGGGATTGAACCTATGCTATCAGCAGTGGAAAAGTGGAGTTCTAACCATTGGATTGCCAGGGAATTCCCCTGTGAGTTTCCTATTCATGCTAGGTGGTCAATAAATACATGTCAGATGAAAGACACGAATATGTATGAGGTTTTTTTTTTTAATTTTAAAGATATACCTGAAGCAATCATGTGTCAGCTACCATGTGCCAGGCACTGTGCTCAGTGACTTGTGTGTATTATTTCTCATACCCTGATGATAATCCTATGAGATTTGGTTATCTTTACCTTCACAGGGGAGACATGGAGAAATTTCAAGAATTTAGCTTTAACCAAACAATGAGTAAGTGGTGGGGATGGGATTTAAACACAGGAAATGTAGTTCCAGCATTTACATTAAGTTTAGAGCTATAAAAATGTAAAAGTTTTCAATTTTTTGTAGTATTCAACTTTCATTTACAGAGTTTGGTTTTGTTTTTATAACTAAGCTCTTTTATATTAACCTTGGAACTGGAAGTATAATATGGAAATAATCTGTGTGCCAATTTACAAGTAAAGAATCAGGCCGCATGTACCAAGTGACAGGCATAAAAACTATGTTTAGACAACTCTGATTATTTCTATAATAACCAATAATCTGTGGAGGAGCAGTCCCAAGATGATGGACGAATAGGATGGGGAGACCACTTTCTCTCCCACAAATTCATCAAAAGATCATTTGAATGTTGAGCAACTTCCACAAAACAACTTCTGAATGTTGGAAGAGGATACCAGGCACCCAGAAAGGCAGCCCATTCTCTTCAAAAGGAGAGGTGTGATTACTGGCTTGATTGCTCTCTACCCTTTTGACTCTCCCTTTTCTTACCCAGGTCACCTCTATCTCCTTCCTACCTCTTCTCTTCTCTACTTAACTCTGTGAATGGCTCTGGGTGTTCCCGGCTGTGGAGAACACTCCGGGAACTGATTAATGGCTAGATCGCTCTCTCCCATTTTGACTCCCCCCATTCTCCTCCAAAGAACTGATGCTTTTGAACTGTGGTGTTGGAGAAGACTCTTGAGAGTCCCTTGGACTGCAAGGAGATCCAACCAGTCCATCCCAAAGGAGATCAGTCCTAGGTGTTCTTTGGAAGGAACGATGCTAAAGCTGAAACCGCAGTACTTTGGCCACCTCATGTGAAGAGTTGACTCATTGGAAAAGACTCTGATGCTGGGAGGGATTGGGGGCAGGAAGAGAAGGGGACAACAGAGGATGAGATGGCTGGATGGCATCACCAACTCGATGGACATGAGTTTGAGTGAACTCCAGGAGTTGGTGATGGACAGGGAGGCCTGGTGTGCTGCGATTCATGGGGTCGCAAAGAGTCGGACACGACTGAGTGACTGAACTGAACTGAACTGATTATCCTCCTGGCCACCTCTATCTCCCTCCTCCCTCTCCTCTTCTCTATGTAAGTCTGTGAATCTCACTGGGTGTCCCTCACTGTGGAGAACTGTTTCACCATTAACCTAGATGTCTTATCATCCGTGCTGTATGGATGGAGAAGTCTTGAGGCTACTGTAAGAGAGCGATTGAAAGCCAGAGGCAGGAGGCCTAACTCCAAAACTTAAGAACATCAGAGAACTCCTGACTCCAGGGAATATTAATAGATAAGAGCTCACCCAAAAGTCTCCATACCTAATACCTACACTGAAACCAAGCTCCACCCAAGAGCCAACAAGTTCCAGTGCAAGACATACCATGCTAATTCTCCAGCAAAGCAGAAACACAACCCTAAGCATTAAAAGACAGGCTGCTGAAAGCCATGCAAAACTTATAGACAACCCAAAACTCACTACGGGACACTTCATTGCACTCCAGAGAGAAGAAATCCAGCTTCACCCACCAGAACACGGATGCAAGCTCCCCCAACCAGGAAACCTTGACAAGCCACTAGTCCAACCCTACCCACAAGGAGCAGACTCCACAATAAAGAGAAACCACAGATGTCCAATCTACAGAAAGGGACAGCAATCTAAACAAAATGAAAAAGCAGAGAAATATTCAGCAGGTAAAAGAGCATGATAAATACCTACCAAACCAAACAAAAGAGGAGGAGATAAGGAATCTACCTGAAAAATAATTAAAAATAATGATAGTAAAGATGATCCAAAATCTTGAAAACAAAATAGAGTTACAGATAAATGGACTAGAGACAAGAAATGGAAAGATGCAAAAAATGTTTAACAAGGACCTAGAAGAAATAAAGACAAGTCTGTCAATAATGAATAATGCAATAACTGAGATCAAAAGCACTCTGGAGGGAACCATTGGTAGAAAAACTGAGGCAGAAGAGAGGATAAGTGAAGTGGAAAACAGAATGGTGGAAATAAATAAAGCAGAGAGGAACAACAACAACAACAAAAAAAAGAATTAAAAGAAATGAATACAACCTCAGAGATCTCTGGGACAATGTTAAATGCCCCAACATTCAAATCATGGGTGTCCCAGAAGAAGAAGACAAAAAGAAAGGGCATGAGAAAATACTTAAGGAGATAATAGTTGAAAACTTCCCTAAAATGGGAAGAAAATAGCCACCCAAGTCCAAGAAACCCAGAGAGTCCCAAACAGAATAAACCAAAGGCAAAACACCCCAAGACACATATTAATCGAACTAATGAAGATCAAACACAAAGAGCAAATATTAAAGGCAGCAAGGGAAAAGCAACAAATAAAAAACACACAACGGGATTCCCATAAAAGTAACAGCTGATCTTTCAATAGAAACTCTTCAGGCCAGAATGGGATGGCAGGACACACTTAAAGTGATAAAAGAGAAAAACCTACAATCCAGATTACTATACCCAGCAAGGATCTCATTCAGATATGAAGGAGAAATCAAAAGTTTACAGATAAGCAAAAGCTGAGAGAATTCAGCACCACCAAACCAGTTCTTCAATAAATGCTACAGGGTCTGTGCTGCGATTCATGGGGTCGCAAAGAGTCGGACACGACTGAGTGACTGAACTGAACTGAACTGATTATCCTCCTGGCCACCTCTATCTCCCTCCTCCCTCTCCTCTTCTCTATGTAAGTCTGTGAATCTCACTGGGTGTCCCTCACTGTGGAGAACTGTTTCACCATTAACCTAGATGTCTTATCATCCGTGCTGTATGGATGGAGAAGTCTTGAGGCTACTGTAAGAGAGCGATTGAAAGCCAGAGGCAGGAGGCCTAACTCCAAAACTTAAGAACATCAGAGAACTCCTGACTCCAGGGAATATTAATAGATAAGAGCTCACCCAAAAGTCTCCATACCTAATACCTACACTGAAACCAAGCTCCACCCAAGAGCCAACAAGTTCCAGTGCAAGACATACCATGCTAATTCTCCAGCAAAGCAGAAACACAACCCTAAGCATTAAAAGACAGGCTGCTGAAAGCCATGCAAAACTTATAGACAACCCAAAACTCACTACGGGACACTTCATTGCACTCCAGAGAGAAGAAATCCAGCTTCACCCACCAGAACACGGATGCAAGCTCCCCCAACCAGGAAACCTTGACAAGCCACTAGTCCAACCCTACCCACAAGGAGCAGACTNAGACAGGCTGCTGAAAGCCATGCAAAACTTATAGACAACCCAAAACTCACTACGGGACACTTCATTGCACTCCAGAGAGAAGAAATCCAGCTTCACCCACCAGAACACGGATGCAAGCTCCCCCAATCAGGAAACCTTGACAAGCCACTAGTCCAACCCCACCCACAAGGAACAGACTCCACAATGAAGAGAAACCACAGATGTCCAATCTACGGAAAGGGACAGCAATCTAAACAAAATGAAAAAGCAGAGAAATATTCAGCAGGAAAAAGAGCATGATAAATACCTACCAAACCAAACAAAAGAGGAGGAGATAGGGAATCTACCTGAAAAATAATTTAAAATAATGATAGTAAAGATGATCCAAAATCTTGAAAACAAAATAGAGTTACAGATAAATGGACTAGAGACAAGAAATGGAAAGATGCAAAAAATGTTTAACAAGGACCTAGAAGAAATAAAGACAAGTCTGTCAATAATGAATAATGCAATAACTGAGATCAAAAGCACTCTGGAGGGAACCATTGGTAGAAAAACTGAGGCAGAAGAGAGGATAAGTGAAGTGGAAAACAGAATGGTGGAAATAAATAAAGCAGAGAGGAACAACAACAAAAAAAGAATTAAAAGAAATGAATACAACCTCAGAGATCTCTGGGACAATGTTAAATGCCCCAACATTCAAATCATGGGTGTCCCAGAAGAAGAAGACAAAAAGAAAGGGCATGAGAAAATACTTAAGGAGATAATAGTTGAAAACTTCCCTAAAATGGGAAGAAAATAGCCACCCAAGTCCAAGAAACCCAGAGAGTCCCAAACAGAATAAACCAAAGGCAAAACACACCAAGACACATATTAATCGAACTAATGAAGATCAAACACAAAGAGCAAATATTAAAAGCAGCAAGGGAAAAGCAACAAATAAAAAACACACAACGGGATTCCCATAAAAGTAACAGCTGATCTTTCAATAGAAACTCTTCAGACCAGAATGGGATGGCAGGACACACTTAAAGTGATAAAAGAGAAAAACCTACAATCCAGATTACTATACCCAGCAAGGATCTCATTCAGATATGAAGGNAACAAATAAAAAACACACAACGGGACTCCCATAAAAGTAACAGCTGATCTTTCAATAGAAACTCTTCAGGCCAGAATGGGATGGCAGGACACACTTAAAGTGATAAAAGAGAAAAACCTACAATCCAGATTACTATACCCAGCAAGGATCTCATTCAGATATGAAGGAGAAATCAAAAGTTTACAGATAAGCAAAAGCTGAGAGAATTCAGCACCACCAAACCAGTTCTTCAACAAATGCTACAGGATTTTCTCTAGACAGGAAACACAGGAAAGGTTTATAAACTCAAACCCAAAATAACAAAGTAATGGGATCATATTTATCAATAATTACCTTAAATGTAAATGGGTTGAATGCCCCAACCAAAAGACAAAAACTGGCTGAATGGATACAAAAACAAGACCCCTCTATATTCTGTCTACAAGAGACCCTATCTCAAACTAAGGGGCAAATAGAGACTGAAAGTGAAGGGCTGGGAAAATATATCTCATGCAAATAGAGACCAAAAGAAAGCAGGAGTAGCAATACTCATAACAGATAAAATAGACTTTGAAATAAAGACCATGAAAAGAGACAAAGAGGGACACTACACAATGATCAAAGGACCAATCCCAAGAATATATAACAATTATAAACATATATGCACCCAACATAGGAGCACCTCAATACATAAAGTAAATGCTAACAAGTATGAAAGGGGAAAGTAACAGTAACACAATAATAGTGGGAGACTTTAATACCCAGCACATACCTATGGATAGATCAACCAAACAGAAAATTAGTAAGGAAACACAAGCTTTAAATGATACAATGGACCAGTTAGACCTAATTGATATCAAAAAAAGCAGAGACATTACTTTGCCAACAAAGGTCAGTCTAGTCAAGGCTATGGTTTTTCCAGTGGTCATGTATGGATGTGAGAGTTGAACTATAAAGAAAGCCGAGCACAGAAGAATTGATGCTTTTGAACTGTGGTGTTGTAGAAGACTCTTGAGAGTCCCTTGGACTGCAAGGAGATCCAACCAGTCCATCCTAAGGGAGATCAGTCCTGGGTGTTCATTGGTAGGACTGATGCTGAAGCTGAAGCTCCAATACTTTGGCCACCTGATGTGAAGAGCTGACTCATTTGAAAAGACTCTGATTCTGGGAAAGACTGAGGGCAGGAGAAGAGGACGACAGAGGATGAGATGGTTGGATAGCATTACTGACTCAATGGACATGGGTTTGGGTGGACTCCGGGAGTTAGTGATGGACTGGGAGGCCTGGTGTGCTGAGGTTCATGGGGTCGCAAAGAGTCAGACATGACTGAGCAACTGAACTGAACTGAACTGAGGACATTTCACCCCAAAACAATGAATTTTACTTTTTACTCAAGTGCACATGGAACATTCTCCAGGATACATCACATCCAGAGCCATAAATCTAGTCTTGGTAAATTCAAAAAAATTGAAATCATTTCAAGCATATTTTCTGATCACAATGCAGTAAGATTAGATGTCAACTATAGGAAAGAACTGTTAAAAATACAAACATATGGAGGCTAAACAACACACTTCTGAATAACCAACAGATCATGAAAGAAATCAAAAAGGATATAAAAATATGCATATAAACAATGAAACTGACAACACAACAACCCCAGACCTATGGGATTCAGTACAAGCAGTGCTAAGAGGAAAGCTCATAGCAATACAAGCTTACCTCAAGAAACAAGAGAAAAGTCAAACAAATAACCTAACTTTACACCTAAAGCTACTAGAAGAAGAAGAAATGAAGAACCCCAAAGGTAGTAGAAAGAAAGAAAGCACAAAAATCAGAGCAGAAATAAATGGAAAATTTAAAAAAAAGATGCTATAGCAAAAATCAACAAAACTAAAAGCTGTTTCTTTGAAAAGATAAATAAAATAAACAAACCGTTAGCCAGGCTCATCAAGGAAAAAAGGGAGAAGAATCAAATCAACAAAATTAGAAATGAAAATGGAGAAATCACAACAGATAACACAGAAATGCAAAGGAGTCTACTATCAGCAACTATATGCCAATAAAATGGACAACCTGGAAGAAATGGATGAATTCTTAGAATAGTGTAACCTTCCATAACTGAACAAGGAAGAAATAGAAAATCTTAACAGACCCACCATGAGCATGGAAATAGAAACTGTCATCAAAAATCTTCCAACAAACAAAAGCCTAGGATCAGATGGCTTCACAGGTGAATTCTACCAAAAATTTAGAGAAGACCTAATACCCATCTTACTCAAACTTTTCCAGAAAATTGCAGGGGGAATATAAACTTCCAAACTCATTCTGTGAGGCCACCATCACCATAATACCAAAACCAGGCAAAGATGCCAGTGAAAAAGGAAACTACAGACCAATAGCACTGATGAAGATAGATGCAAAAATCATCAACAAAACTCTAGCAAACAGAATCCAACAACATATTAGAAAGATCATACATCATGACCAAGTGGGCTTTATCCCAGGGATGCAAGAATTCTTCAATATTCACAAATCAATCAATGTGATACATCATAGTAACAAATTGAAAGATATAAACCATACAATTATTTCAATAGGTGCAGAGAAAGCCTTTGACAAAATTCAACATCCATTTATGATAATCACATCTCAAACAAAAGCCTAGGATCAGATGGCTTCACAGGTGAATTCTACCAAAAATTTAGAGAAGACCTAATACCCATCTTACTCAAACTTTTCCAGAAAATTGCAGGGGGAATATAAACTTCCAAACTCATTCTGTGAGGCCACCATCACCATAATACCAAAACCAGGCAAAGATGCCAGTGAAAAAGGAAACTACAGACCAATAGCACTGATGAAGATAGATGCAAAAATCATCAACAAAACTCTAGCAAACAGAATCCAACAACATATTAGAAAGATCATACATCATGACCAAGTGGGCTTTATCCCAGGGATGCAAGAATTCTTCAATATTCACAAATCAATCAATGTGATACATCATAGTAACAAATTGAAAGATATAAACCATACAATTATTTCAATAGGTGCAGAGAAAGCCTTTGACAAAATTCAACATCCATTTATGATAAAAAAAAAAAAACTCCCCAGAAATCAGGCATAGAAGGAACATACCTCAGCATAATAGAAGCCGCGTATGATAAACCCACAGCAAACATTATCCTCAATGGCAAAAAATTGAAAGAATTCCCTCTAAAATCAGAAACAAGACAAGGGTACCCACTCTCATCACTACTATTCAACATAGTTTTGGAAGTTTTAGCCACAGCAATCATAGAAGATAAAGAAATAAAAGGAATCCAGACTGCAAAAGAAGAAGTAAAACTCTCACTGTTTGCAGATGACATGATTCTCTACACAGAGAACCCTAAAGACATCACCAGAAAATTACTAGAATGAATATAGTAAAGTTGCAGGATATAAAATTAATACACAGAAATCCCTTGCGTTCTCCACAGCAATCATAGAAGATAAAGAAATAAAAGGAATCCAGACTGCAAAAGAAGAAGTAAAACTCTCACTGTTTGCAGATGACATGATTCTCTACACAGAGAACCCTAAAGACATCACCAGAAAATTACTAGAATGAATATAGTAAAGTTGCAGGATATAAAATTAATACACAGAAATCCCTTGCGTTCCTATACACTAACAATGAGAAAACAGAAAGAGAAATTAAGGAAACAATCCCATTCACCTTTGCAATGAAAAGAATAAAATACTTAGGAATATATTTACCTAATGAAACAAAAGACCTATATATAGAAAGCTATAAAACACTGATGAAAGCAATCAAAGATGACACAAATAGATGGAGACATATACCATGTTCATGGATCAGAAGAATCAATATAGTGAAAATGAGTACACTACCCAAAGCAATCTATATATATGAAAAGATGCTCAACAGCACTCATTATCAGAGAAATGCAAATCAAAACCACAGTGAGGTATAATCTCATGCCAGTCAGAATGGCTGCTATCAAAATGTCTGCAGACAATAAATGCTGGAGAGGATGTGGAGAAAAGAGCACCCTCTTACACTGTTGGTGCGAATGCAAACTTGTACAACCACTGTGGAGAACAGTGTGGAGATTCCTTAAAAAAACTGGAAATAGAACTGCCATACGACCAAGCAATCCCACTGCTAGGCATACACACCGAGGAAACCAGAATTGAAAGAGACACGTGTACCCCAATGTCCATCCATTCGGCAGATGAATGGATAAGAAAGTTGTGGTACATATACACAATGAAATATTACTTAGCTATTAAAAAGAATGCATTTGAGTCAGTTCTCATGAGGAAGATGAAACTGGAGCCTATTATACAGAAAGAAGTAAGTCAGAAAGAGAAACACCAATACAGCATATTAACACATATATATGGAATTTAGAAAGATTAACACATATATATGGAATTTAGAAAGATGGTAATGATGATACTATATACAAGACAGCAAAAGAGACACAGATATAAAGAACAGACTTTCGGACTCTGTGGGAGAAGGCAAGGGTGGGATGATTTGAGAGAATAGCACTGAAGCATGTATATTACCATGTGTGAAACAGATGTTAACACATATATATGGAATTTAGAAAGATGGTAATGATGATACTATATACAAGACAGCAAAAGAGACACAGATATAAAGAACAGACTTTCGGACTCTGTGGGAGAAGGCAAGGGTGGGATGATTTGAGAGAATAGCACTGAAGCATGTATATTACCATGTGTGAAACAGATGACCAGGCCAAATTCGATGCATGAAACAGGGCACTCAAAGCCAGTGCACTGAGACAACCCAGAGGAATGGGATGGGGAGGGAGATGGGAGTGAGTTCAGGAAGGGGAGACGTGTACACCCACGGCTGATTCATGTCGATGTGTGGCAGAAACCACCACAATATTGTAAAGCAATTAGCTTCCAGTTAAAATAAATTAATTAATTTTTAGAAAAAGAAGTGCAAAAAATAATAATAATCTGTGAAATAAGAATGACTCTAAAAACCTTTTGATGGGACATACGATGGCTTCTTAGTGGAATAAAGAAGTAAGTCAGAAAGAGAAACACCAATACAGCATATTAACACATATATATGGAATTTAGAAAGATGGTAATAGTGACACTATATACAAGACAGCAAAAGAGACACAGATATAAAGAACAGACTTTCGTACTCTGTGGGAGAAGGCAAGGGTGGGATGATTTGCGAGAATAGCACTGAAGCATGTATATTACCATGTGTGAAATAGATGACCAGGCCAAATTCGATGCATGAAACAGGGCACTCAAAGCCAGTGCACTGGGACAACCCAGAGGAATGGGATGGGGAGGGAGATGGGAGTGAGTTCAGGAAGGGGAGACATGTGTACACCCACAGCTGATTCATGTCGATGTGTGGCAGAAACTACCACAATATTGTAAAGTAACTAGCTTCCAGTTAAAATAAATTAATTAATTTTTAGAAAAAGAAGTGCAAAAAATAATAATAATCTGCGAAATAAGAAGACTCTAAAAACCTTCTGATGGGACATACGATGGCTTCTTAGTGGAAAGCTCAGCTAATTCTGAAATGTTTGCCTATTGAAATTACATCCCAACTAATAAAAAACAACATATTAAGTAAGTTTGCTTTATGTTTTTATCAATTTATTTGTCACCTCTGACTTCTTCTCAAAAGTATCTGAGACTATAATAAGGATGTGTTTATACTCTTCAGCAAACTGATCAAAATAAAGGGACCTTTGAAATTATTACCTTTGGGCAACTTGCACAAACTCTTCACTAGCTTGAACCAGCTCCTCTGCCGTCTTCTCCAAAGAGGCAAACACTTCATTCTCCATGCCTTTTTTCTCCATTGAGAGGATCAGATGACAAAGCTGAACAGTCATCGGTGAGATGATTCTCTCAATGGCTTTATTGTCTATCATGGAGCCGATGTCATTCAAGAGGAAAGACTCCATCTGTGGACAGAAGTGTGACACAAATGAGGTGGAAAGAAGGCTCGGACTTAACCATCTAACTAGGATGTAATAGATTACAACAGGTCCAAGTCCCTGCTATGACAGAAGTCAGAGAAATTGTAAAAATTACATTTCAAGCACATCAGAGAGCTGAGGCAGCAAGGATTATGAGACATTAAAATCCCAGAGATGAGAGAATCTTTTGGAGATGAGTTAGTATAGATGATTGTTCTCTTGGGGAAATTTGTTAATTCTGGGCACAGTTTGAGGAACAAGACCTGCATGATTTAGAAGTCCAGTGCTGGACTTCCCCAGTGGTACAGTGGATAGGAATCACCTGCCAGTGCAGGGGACATGAGTTCAATCCTTGGTCCAGGAAGATTCCACACACCGAGGAGCAACTATGTCCATGCTACAGCTCTTGAAGCCTTCAAGCCCTAAAGTCTGTGCTCTGCAACAAAGAGCAGCCCCTGCTTGCTGCAACTAGAGAAAGCCCACACACAGCAATGAAGACGAGAGCAATCAAAAATGTTAATAAATAAAAAAGAATTGGGACCAAGTTAAAAAAAAGAAGTACTAGAGGAAACAAAAAGAAAATTTTTATAATAAAAACACCCTCCCAAACTTTAGAAATATTACATAGTCCAATTGCTGAAAACTAAATATAAAGAGAAAAAAATTATAAGCATCCAGAGAAACAGTTATCTTATCTCTAAAGGAATACTATTAAATTTGACAGGTGACTTTCCCATAGAAAGAAAAGAATCCAGAAGATAATAGAATGACACCTCTAAAGCAATAAAAGAAAATAAATAAATATTTTAACTTATTTCTTCTGTGTCTCAATGGTTAAAAAATTAAAATATAAAATTTGTTTTTATTTAGTATTTTTTAAATTTATTATTTTAGTGGCTCATTTTTAACTGGATACCCACACAATATTTTTAGTATGAACTCTGTTCATAAAACATTTTAATGCACCAAAAATTTATTATAAAATAAATTATTNTGTCTCAATGGTTAAAAAATTAAAATATAAAATTAAAAATTAAAAAATTAAAATATAAAATATTTAGTATTTTTAAAATTTATTATTTTAGTGGATCATTTTTAACTGGATACCCATACAATATTTTTAGTATGAACTCTGTTCATAAAACATTTTAATGCACCAAAAATGTATTATAAAATAAATTATTCCAGATAAGAAAGAGTTTAAGAGTTTATTCTAGATTTAAAAAATGACTCCATATAAGAAAAGGAGAATATGATTATTCCTGCTTCTGAGTATGCTCAGAGATCATCCAACACCATCTTACAGCAAGAGCATGATTCATGAAAACTGTTTGATTCATCTTTGACTGACAATCATGAAAGTGTAGCCACCAAGAGAACCAACAAGGAGGGAAACATGGACATTTCTGCTTACCTTGATTGGAAGATGCTTTCCATACTCTAAGCCAAAGAGCAGAAGACTGGATTCACTGCATGTGTAAGAAATCCAGTTTTTTAGAACCAGCCACAGGGATTGATTCACATCCACACTGCAGTTCAAGACTGTGGTATCTCCTAACTATTAGCTGACTCTGTCACTGACATCACTGACAATATTACTGATAAGCAAACATCATAATTTATGCATGGAACTATTGAAGGTCTGCTCTTTTTGCAGTATTGAAAGTCCTGCTTATTTACAGAAACAGGAATCAGATACAGTCTGAGAAAGAATCTAAATGTTTTCATCAGTTCAGCCATAAAAATAAGACCCAGCTGTGTGTCTTTGAAAAGTTTTGTTGTGGGCAACTGAAAGGAAGTAAGATCGCTAAGCAGTTTAATTAACCTGGTTCCTTTCCAGCTCCCTCATGTGTAGATTTTTGCAAGAATCTGGTTTGTGAGTGAATATTCAGGCTGGTGTTTCCTGGGGAGCAATAAAAGAAATGGAGCCTTAAAGTGGAGAGGAAATAGAATTAAATATGTATTTAATGTGTGTACTGAGTCCCAAGGGCGTCCCTGGTAGCTAAGATGGTAAAGAATCTGCCTGCAGTGCAGGAGACCAGGGTTTGATACCTGGGTTGGGAAGGTTCCTGGGAGAAGGAAATGGCAACCCACTCCAGTATTCTTGCCTGGAGAAGTCCATGGACAGAGGAGCCTGGCACACTACAGTCTGTGGGGTCAGAGTCAAAGAGTCGGACAGGACTGAGTGACTAATACACACACACGCTGAGTCCCAGATATTTCCCATACATCATCTTCCTTATTTCCTAAAACAATTTAATTAGAGAAGTGTTATGAATTTCACTTTGAATTTCTCTTTACGAGTGAGGGAACAAAAGACTGGGGCACATGAACAGTGCCAAACCTTTGAGAACTATTTCCTATTCAAATTATCACTCATTCCTCTATTTGCAATAAGTTCCTAAAGACTGCATGGTGTCTGAGTTGTGTCTTATCAGGAAAACAGAAATCAGTTTAGGTACTTAAAACAGCTGGAATTTGATTCAAAGAATTAAATATGAAAGCTTTAGGAAGGATAGTTGATTTCAGGCAGTACTTCTGGATATGGTTGAGTGAGGAGACTGTAAAGTGCTTTCCCCTAAAAACAACCATTAAGATGGACAAAATTGCCGCCAATCATTTCTGCACTCTGGAAACTGGCCAGAGGCATTTAACAATCTGAGAAGTTTACGCTTGAACAAATGCTGGATTTGGTGGAAATCAATGGCATTCTGGTCTGTGTCTAATCCCATCTTTCCTTTCAACATGGAGTTCTACCAGGGAGGAAAAAGCCACNATGGCTAACAAACACATGAAAAGATGCTCAACGTCACTCATTATCAGAGAAATGCAAATCAAGACCACAATGAGATACCACTTCACACCAGTCAGAATGGCTGCGATCCAAAAGTCTGCAAGCAATAAATGCTGGAGAGGGTGTGGAGAAAAGGGAACCCTCTTACACTGTTGGTGGGAATGCAAACTAGTACAACCACTATGGAGAACAGTGTGGAGATTCCTTAAAAAACTGGAAATAGAACTGCCATACGACCAAGCAATCCCACTGCTAGGCATACACACCAAGGAAACCAGAATTGAAAGAGACACGTGTACCCCAATGTCCATCCATTCGGCAGATGAATGGATAAGAAAGTTGTGGTACATATACACAATGAAATATTACTCAGCTATTAAAAAGAATGCATTTGAGTCAGTTCTCATGAGGAGGATGAAACTGGAGCCTATTATACAGAAAGAAGTAAGTCAGAAAGAGAAACACCAATACAGCATATTAACACATATATATGGAATTTAGAAAGATGGTAATAGTGACACTATATACAAGACAGCAAAAGAGACACAGATATAAAGAACAGACTTTCGTACTCTGTGGGAGAAGGCAAGGGTGGGATGATTTGCGAGAATAGCACTGAAGCATGTATATTACCATGTGTGAAATAGATGACCAGGCCAAATTCGATGCATGAAACAGGGCACTCAAAGCCAGTGCACTGGGACAACCCAGAGGAATGGGATGGGGAGGGAGATGGGAGTGAGTTCAGGAAGGGGAGACATGTGTACACCCACAGCTGATTCATGTCGATGTGTGGCAGAAACTACCACAATATTGTAAAGTAACTAGCTTCCAGTTAAAATAAATTAATTAATTTTTAGAAAAAGAAGTGCAAAAAATAATAATAATCTGCGAAATAAGAAGACTCTAAAAACCTTTTGATGGGACATACGATGGCTTCTTAGTGGAAAGCTCAGCTAATTCTGAAATGTTTGCCTATTGAAATTACATCCCAACTAATAAAAAACAACATATTAAGTAAGTTTGCTTTATGTTTTTATCAATTTATTTGTCACCTCTGACTTCTTCCCAAAAGTATCTGAGACTATAATAAGGATGTGTTTATACTCTTCAGCAAACTGATCAAAATAAAGGGACCTTTGAAATTATTACCTTTGGGCAACTTGCACAAACTCTTCACTAGCTTGAACCAGCTCCTCTGCTGTCTTCTCCAAAGAGGCAAACACTTCGTTCTCCATGTCTTTTTTCTCCATTGAGAGGATCAGATGACAAAGCTGAACAGTCATTGGTGAGATGATTCTCTCAATGGCTTTATTGTTTATCATGGAGCCGATGTCATTCAAGAGGAAAGACTTCATCTGTGGACAGAAGTGTGACACAAATGAGGTGGAAAGAAGGCTCGGACTTAACCATCTAACTAGGATGTAATAGATTACAACAGGTCCAAGTCCCTGCTATGACAGAAGTCAGAGAAATTGTAAAAATTACATTTCAAGCACATCAGAGAGCTGAGGCAGCAAGGATTATGAGACATTAAAATTCCAGAGATGAGAGAATCTTTTGGAGACGAGTTAGTATAGATGATTGTTCTCTTGGGGGAATTTGCTAATTCTGGGCACAGTTTGAGGAACAAGACCTGCATGATTTAGAAGTCCAGTGCTGGACTTCCCCAGTGGTACAGTGGATAGGAATCACCTGCCAGTGCAGGGGACATGAGTTCAATCCTTGGTCCAGGAAGATTCCACACACCGAGGAGCAACTATGTCCATGCTACAGCTCTTGAAGCCTTCAAGCCCTAAAGTCTGTGCTCTGCAACAAAGAGCAGCCCCTGCTTGCTGCAACTAGAGAAAGCCCACACACAGCAATGAAGACCCAGAGCAATCAAAAATGTTAATAAATAAAAAAGAATTGGGACCAAGTTAAAAAAAAGAAGTACTAGAAGAAACAAAAAGAAATTTTTTATAATAAAAACACCCTCCCAAACTTTAGAAACATTACATAGTCCAATTGCTGAAAACTAAATATAAAGAGAAAAAAATTATAAGCATCCAGAGAAACAGTTATCTTATCTCTAAAGGAATACTATTAAATTTGACAGGTGACTTTCCCATAGAAAGAAAAGAATCCAGAAGATAATAGAATGACACCTCTAAAGCAATAAAAGAAAATAAATAAATATTTTAACTTATTTCTTCTGTGTCTCAATGGTTAAAAAATTAAAATATAAAATTTGTTTTTATTTAGTATTTTTTAAATTTATTATTTTAGTGGCTCATTTTTAACTGGATACCCACACAATATTTTTAGTATGAACTCTGTTCATAAAACATTTTAATGCACCAAAAATTTATTATAAAATAAATTATTCCAGATAAGAAAGAGTTTAAGAGTTTGTTCTAAATTTAAAAAATGACTCCATATAAGAAAAGGAGAATATGATTATTCCTGCTTCTGAGTATGCTCAGAGATCATCCAACACCATCTTACAGCAAGAGCATGATTCATGAAAACCGTTTGATTCATCTTTGACTGACAATCATGAAAGTGTAGCCACCAAGAGAACCAACAAGGGGGGAAATATGGACATTTCTGCCTACCTTGATTGGAAGATGCTTTCCACACTCTAAGCCAAAGAGCAGAAGACTGGATTCACTGTATGTGTAAGAAATCCAGTTTTTTAGAACCAGCCACAGGAATCAATTCACATCCACACTGCAGTTGAAAACTGTGATATCTCCTAACTGTTAGCTGACTCTGTCACTGACGTCACCGACAGTATTACTGACAAGCAAACATCATAATTTATGCATGGAACTATTGAAGGTCTGCTGTTTTTGCAGTATTGAAAGTCCTGCTTATTTACAGAAACAGGAATCAGATACAGTCTGAGAAAGAATCCAAATGTTTTCATCAATTCAGTCATAAAAATAAGACCCAGCTGTGTGTCTTTGAAAAGTTTTGTTGTGGGCAACTGAAAGGAAATTAGGCTTCTAAAAGTAAGATCGCTAAGCAGTTTAATTAACCTGGTTCCTTTCCAGCTCCCTCATGTGTAGATTTTTGCAAGAATCTGGTTTGTGAGTGAATATTCAGGCTGGTGTTTCCTGGGGAACAATAAAAGAAATGGAGTCTTAAAGTGGAGAGGAAATAGAATTAAATATGTATTTAATGTGTATACTGAGTCCCAAGGGCATCCCTGGTAGCTAAGATGGCAAAGAATCTGCCTGCAGTGCAGGAGACCAGGGTTTGATACCTGGGCTGGGAAGATTCCTGGAAGAAGGAAATGGCAACCCACTCCAGTATTCTTGCCTGAAGAAGTCCATGGACAGAGGAGCCTGGCACACTACAGTCTGTGGGGTCAGAGTCAAAGAGTCGGACAGGACTGAGTGACTAATACACACACACGCTGAGTCCCAGATGTTTCCCATACATCATCTTCCTTATTTCCTAAAACAATTTAATTAGATAAGTGTTATGAATTTCACTTTGAATTTCTCTTTACGAGTGAGGGAACAAAAGACTGGGGCACATGAACAGTGCCAAACCTTTGAGAACTATTTCCTATTCAAATTATCACTCATTCCTCTATTTGCAATAAGTTCCTAAAGACTGCATGGTGTCTGAGTTGTGTCTTATCAGGAAAACAGAAATCAGTTTAGGTACTTAAAACAGCTGGAATTTGATTCAAAGAATTAAATATGAAAGCTTTAGGAAGGATAGTTGATTTCAGGCAGTACTTCTGGATATGGTTGAGTGAGGAGACTGTAAAGTGCTTTCCCCAAAAACAACCATTAAGGTGGACAAAATTGCCGCCAATCATTTCTGCACTCTGGAAACTGGCCAGAGGCATTTAACAATCTGAGAAGTTTACGCTTGAACAAATGCTGGATTTGGTGGAAATCAATGGCATTCTGGTCTGTGTCTAATCTCATCTTTCCTTTCAACATGGAGTTCTACCAGGGAGGAAAAAGCCACGAGAACTAGCAACTTTTCTTTTGCCACTAAAGGGGACTCACTCAGTTTGGAGCTGTGGACAAAGGCCACACTCAGGATCCTTGTCAGGATCCCACTCAGTGAAAGTGGTTTCCCAGAGCCGGGAGACTCTAAGAGAGTCAAGGACTCGTTTCTACTGGCCAGAGGCTGAGGTTGTGATTGGGACAAGCACATTCCCAGCTAACATTTTGCATATATGTAAGAGACATCAAGAATCCTCAAGCTATTTATGGACCCTTGACTGTTGCTAAGGTCTTGGACTTAAGCATAGAAAACCCAAAAGCACCCATCAGAAATGAAACCACTTGCACAGACCTGAAAACAGCCTTCATCATGAATGTGCCCTTCTGTCTACATACAAATGCATCAGCATAAGATGAAGCCTAACTGGTTTGAGGTGTTTGAGTACAATCTCTATCCAATCACTGGCTGACCACTGAGCTGTGCAGACATAGGGAAACCATAAAAAACAAGGCTAAAAGATAAAAATGAAAATATCTTCTTGAGTAAAGCCATCTATGAATATGTGGTCACACACCACAGAAGAGATAGGCAGATTTCACAGATATAGTCCAAGCAGACTAGTAAAGGTTGTTGTTCAGTCACTCAGTCATGTTCGACTCTTTGCAACCCCATGGACTGCAGCATGCAAGGCTTCCCTGACCTTCACTATCTCCCAGAGTTTGCTCAAACTCATGTCCATTGAGTCACTGGTGCTATCTAACTATCTTATCCTCTGTCACCCCCTTCTCCTCCTGCCTTCAATCTTCCCCAACATCCCAACTTTTCTAATGAGTCAGCTCTTCCCATTAGGTGGCCAAAGTACTGGAGCTTCAGCATCAGCCCTTGCAATGAATATTCAGGATTGATTTCCTTTTGGCTTGACTAGTTTGATTTCTTTGTTGTCCAAGGGGCTCTCAAGAGTTTTCTCCAGTACCACCGTTTGAAAACATCAGTTCTTCTGTGCTCAGCCTTCTTTATGGTCCAACTTTTACATTCATTCATGACTTCTGGAAAAACCTTAGCTTTGTCTCTACAGACCTTTGTTGGCAAACTGATGTCTCTGCTTTTTAATACACTGTCTAGGTTTGTCACAACTTTAGGAGAAAAAAGAAATCCAGAGTCACTAAAATGACCAATTTCTAACAAAAATTATGAGACATGTAAGAAAAAGGAAAGTGTTACCAGTATTTAAGAAAAAAAGGCAATCAATAGAGACTGTCTCTAAGTGACTAGAAATGTTAAGTTTATTCACAAAAAAGTTATATTTATCAATGTTTTCAAAACAGATATAGTATGTTCAAAGAAAACTATGTGCAAAGACTTGAAAGAAATTAATATAAAATGAATTAACAAACAATGTTTCTCAAGGATGGTCGTTGTCAGGGAACTAATATTCCACATGCCATGGAACAAATAAGTCCAAGAGCCACAACTAGAGAAAGCTCCAAGCAGCAGTGAAGACCCAGTGAAGCCAAAAATAAATAAATAATTTTTAATTTATGCTAAGTGGCAACTTCCTGGATGTCTTGGTTTGAAAAGATGCCACCAATATCTAGTTAAGTTGGTTATTCACAGGTCTGTCATCCTGTGCGTAAACTCTGAGCAGGGATCACATTGCAGTAACATGATCCAGGCAGAAGGAGGGTGTGGGGTCCACTGAATAGGAGGCATGGGTGTCACCTCAGTTACTGGTACCCTGTAACTCTAGATTTCACAATGTCCTCTGACTGCAGCTTGCTGAGTTATTTTTCTATTTTCCTGTGTCTCTGCATGGGAGTCATTGCATTCATTCCAGAAAGAACATGAAGACAGAGGAAAATTGACTTCCTCCGACGTGGTGAGGTGTGAGGTTTCCTGAAGGTATTCTTGTCCCTTACAACTGTCACCCCCACCCAGAACTGCAACTGCAGAGATAGTGGAAATAAGTACCCTCCAGTTAAAATTTCTCTTGCTAGCATCTGGGAAAATCCAGACTTCCCCAGAAACAGAAGTTCTGTGCAGGCAGCATCTTGTGTCCTCTGTGCCTCAGGGAGTGAAGTCTGCAACAAGGATTTGTTAAATATTGAATGAGCAGGTCATGCCTTGAGAATAAGGCATTTCCTATGTTCCAAAGCCTCTGTTTCAACCACCCATGCTGCTAGAAATACCAACACAGTCTGCAATCTCAGCATCAAGAAGTTCAATTGAAAAAAAAAAAAAAGAAGTTCAATTGAAGTGGAAAATATTCTCATTGTGGTATGAGAGATGCTTGGATGGACCTAAAGATGAAAAGGTCAAGGTGCTGTCCTCCAAGGACTTTACAACCTAGTGCGTCAATTTGGTGTCCATTGGCTGTGTGGATGGGCTGGATGAGGACAGAGGAGTGCAACACTCTCCGGGCACAGTGGCTCCGAAAATGTTGAAAAATCTGTTAGTTAGCAGATTAACACATTTTTTCAACTTTTTTTTTTAATTTAAGGTAATTGCTTTATAGTAGTGTGTTGGTTTCTACCATACATCAGTACGAATCAATCATAGGTATACATATGTGCCCTCCCTATTGAACCTCCCTCCGACCTCCCTCCCCATCCCACTCCTCTAGGTTGTCACAGAGCACCAGGTTTGAGCTCCCTGTGTCATACAGCAAATTCCCCCTGGCTACCTATTTTACATACGGTAATGTACACATTTCAATGATACTCTGTCAATTTGTCCCACCCTCTCCCTCCCCTACTGTGTCCGCAAGTCTGTTCTCTATGTCTTGGCAGACACCTCTTGACATAAAATGTGTACCAAAAAAAAAAAAAAAATTCTCAGGACTTCCCTGGTTTTCCAGTGGTTAAGACTCTATACTTCCAATGTAGGGAACTAGGGTTCAATCCCTGGCCAGGAACTAAGATCCCACATGCCCTGTAGTATAGCTGAAAGATAAAAATAAAGCAAAAACAAACCAAAAGAACCCCATCGATTCTGGTATTACCCACCATTGACAGACCTCGTAGCTTCCTGCAGTCCTTCTGTTCCATAGCCATAATTGTGGGTACATTCCGGTCTCTAGTGGTGCCATTTCCATGGCTCTATTCCACGGTTGGATGTGTCGTTGTTCAGTCGCTAAGTCATGTCCAGCTCTTTGTGACCCCATGAACTGTGTGGCGGTAGGTCTCCTCTTGTCTGTGTTCATGGGCTGCAAACACATCCCACTCTCAAGGTCCAGCAGGAATCTGATGGGAAAGGAATTATCTGGTCAGAGCTTACCCCGCTGCCTTAAAAGAGTGGCACCGGGATGTGCAGTGGGACCCTGGCTGGTGTGGGGAGTGGGCTGAGCTGGGGTAGGGTCAGAGAGCTTCTCCTCTTGTCTGTGTTCATGGGCTGCAAACACATCCCACTCTCAAGGTCCAGCAGGAATCTGATGGGAAAGGAATTATCTGGTCAGAGCTTACCCCGCTGCCTTAAAAGAGTGGCACCGGGATGTGCAGTGGGACCCTGGCTGGTGTGGGGAGTGGGCTGAGCTGGGGTAGGGTCAGGGAGCTAGTTCCCACATGCTGCAACTAAGAGTTCACGTGCTGAAACCACAAGATCCTACTTGTCACAACTAAGATGGGGCGCAGCCAAATACATTTAACTCTTTTATTGAATGTTACAATATTGCTTCTGGTTTGTTTCTAGGTATCTTTTTTTTTTTTGCCCAAAGGCATGTGGGATCTTAACTCCCTCATGAGGGATCAAACCCACACCGCCTGTTTCAGAAGGTGAAGTGTTGACCACACACCACTGGGGAATTCCCAGTAAAAAAATTATTTAAAAAAAAAAAAAAAAAGAACGGTGTGGTTCATGGACTTTTGTATACAGCATAACATGCAGGAAGATTTTGCTGAAATCAGTCTGTCAAAGGCAGGAGTGATTCCAATTAAACTTTTCCTGTACGTGAAAGCTTTTCATTTTATAGTTTCATGTCCTTATTGGAAAAACAAACAAAACTCTCCCATCATGTGTTCACAACAGTTAGGACTATTTTTTTTCTTCCTTCTTCAGAAAGTATTAAATACCTGCCATGAGAAAGCCTGACAAGAAATGCTGAAATGTAAAACTGAAGAACATGGTCCTTGGGCTTATGATCCAGTGAACGTAACATCATGCACTTAGCGTCATGAGAACAGCAGTGCAGGTTCTCTAGGGGCAGAAGGATGTTGTGGGCATTCTTCCTCAGGAAAGGGGTCAACGGCTCCATTGAAGGGTATCTCCAAAATGCTTAGGAGAAACTGAGACCTCAAGCTAAAGAAATAGTAAGTCTTATTTTACTTAGCATAATTATGAGAAAGAAAAGGCTGGCTCATTAAAGATTTTGATTAATAAGGACTTTACGATTCATATGGTATTTGGTTCATCTATTTGGGCAGCTTCAGTACACACTCAACATTAAAACACAGTTTCATTTGACCTTGATGATGATCAGGGCACTTTATAAACTGGCTGAAGGAATGTGGGAGACAATGTAGGGAACTTCCAATGGGAAGACTTAATGAAAGGCTATGAACTTGAAACTGAGGATGCTGGTTTCAATGAACCATTGCAGTTTCTGATGGGTGGATAGACATGATGAATGCTGTGTTTTAGAAAGATTAACCCAGTAATGATGTTCAGGGAAGAGCGAAGATAGAGGAGTTAAAACAAGAAGAACAGCCAGGAGGCACGTGCGGTAACAGAAGCATGCAATGATTGTGGTGATGTTACAGATGGTAGAAAGTAAAACAATTTTGAGTTGCTTCAGTGTCCAAGTAGGAGACACAAAGAGCGAAGAGAGGGGAAAGGGTGGTTGAGGATTTTGCAACTTGCATCTTCAGAGCATCGACCTTAGGCTGTGTAAAAAATGTCCATCCTACTGTATACTAAAGAACTCTGTTCAATGTTACGTGGTGGCCTGGATGGGAGGGGAATTTGGGGGAGAATGGATATCTGTATATACATGACTGAGTTGCTCTGCTGTGCATGTGAATTTGTCACAGCATTGTTAATTGGCTATACACCAATACAAAATAAAGTTTTTTTTTTAAAAAAAAAAGGTCCTTCTTTAGAAGCTCCTATTCTAGCCAAGTCCTTCTCTATGTGAGATATTTGTGAGGTCAAAGGGATATGGCCACCCCAAGACTATAATCTTTCCACTTTCTAAACTAGTCTAGATACCTGAGAACCAGAATTCACTGTCCAAACAGCTCAGCTCATGGCCTGGGCACTCACAGGCTTCTTCCCTGGGTCCATGCTCCCAAGAGTCAGTGGCCTGGCTGGTGTGGGCACCTGTAGACCTGCAAGGTGGGAGACGACCAGCTGTTGTGGGAGGTGTTTGGTGAGTGGGTGGAGCTTAAATTCCCTGGCTACTGGGTGTCCCTATGAATGATGCAGGACTCTTCACAGTGTAGGATGGAGTCAAGGAGATGGGCTGTGGACAGGGGCTAGGGCCATCTCTTCTGGTATTACCAAGGTCTGGCATGGAACTCCTATGAGTCAGAGAATTCTAAAAATCCTGACCTTCCAGGTCATTCTCATAAATGTGTATTTGTTAGGTAGAGGGATAGACACATTATTTAGCAACTTATTGGCTTGGTTTATACCTCTAAAATATTTAGACATACGGCTCCCTTTTTACTCATTGGAGGATAATTGCTTTACAGTGTTGTCTTGGTTTCTGCCATACATCAACATGAATTAGCCAGATGTATACATATGTCGCTCCCTTCTTCCCTTTTCTAGAATCAATCTTTCTAATAGATATGATTATTCAGATTTTTGTATTTATGTGTCAGTTTTGGTAAACTGAGTTTTTCAAGGAATTTTTCTACTTTTATCCAAATTGTCAAATTAACTAGCAAAAAATTATTTCTAGTATCTTATTCTTTCTAATGTCCTCAGGATTTCTAGTGATGTCTACTTTTTTATTTTAATACTGGTTCTTTGTGTTTCCTTTCATTTTTGTTTGTTTGGTTTGAATGTGTAACAATTTGAATTGTCTTAAAAAAAATTTTTAAACCTCCTTTTGGCTTATTTTTTTTATTGTACATTTGTTTTTTATTTCCTTGGTTTCTTCTCTTATTCCTTCTTTCCTTTCACTTACTTTAGGTTTGATTAGATATTCTTTTTAAATCTCATGATGTGAAAGTTTAGATAGTTGATTTTCAGTCTTTCTTCTTTTTCTAACATATGAACTACAGACTATAAATTTACATTTAAGGACATCTTTAGCTGTGTTCTACCAGTTTTGATATATCACATCTTTATTACCATCAGATAGAAAAAAATGTTTGCATATTATTGTGATTTCTTCATTGACTCATGGGCTATTTAGAAGGGTTTTACTTAATTTCTGAGCAGCTTGATTCCACCACAGTCACAGAAATTGTTCAGAATCAATTCAGATCTTTGAAATTTGTTGAGGCTTACTTTATGACCCAGCATTCAAAGAGTTTTGATAAATTTCCTACAACTTTGCATTCCACTACTGTTATCGACTGTGCATCTTGCTACCAGGAGAAGAAGGAGAAGGCATGTGCAAATTCTAAGGTCCAGACTTGGAAGAAATGCACAGCACTTCATTTACATAATATGTCAAGTCCATATTCCTATACCTACATGGCCAGGCCTAATGCAAAGGAAGACGGGAAACAACTCTAAGACAGGGTTTTCCCCAACTAGTGTCCCACACAATCTCCAAGCTAAGCAAGTCCAGTTGGGAAAAGAGAGGCAGAGAGTCTTTATCTTTACCCATAGCTCAGGTAGAAAATTTGGATTATTCTCTTATGTTTTACCAATCACAATGGCAAAAGGGATGGAGCTGGCCTGTTGGACCAATGCTGGATATTCATTTTCCAATGCCCATAATGCACATTGTTGATCCCACCAGAATCACACACAGTGGGTTCCAAGCAGAAAAATGAGTCCATTATCACAGATAAAGGATGCTGTGCAAAAATTAAAACAAACAAGATAATGTTCACTACAAAATGTAGGTAAGAAAAGGGAGAAAAGAAATGACTGAATTTAGACAGCTAGAGTCCTAATGTAATTCATGGCTGTGCAGCAGTAGAGAGAGAAGCCAGCTTGCAGGGGTGAGTGGGTGGTGTAGGAGGAGTGAGTGAGGAAGAAGGCTGAAAGGGGGTGTCACTGTCAAGATGACTGGCTGTGACTGGCACTTCCCTGGGATCCAGTGGCTAAGACTCCATGCTCCCAACGCAGGGGGGCCTGGGTTCCAGCACTGGTCAAGGAACTAAGGGTTTGAATGCTGTAACTGAAGATCTTGCATGCTGCAGCCAAATAAATAAATATTTAAGATGACTGGCTGTGACGAGAAGCAGTTACAATGTTTTCACCTGAATTCCCCCAAAAGGTGGCCCTGATAAAGGGATTGAGAGCAAAGAGTTTATTTGGTAAGTGATCCCAAGAGAGGTGGGACAGTAAACCAGAACAAGGAAGGAATCCAACAAGAGAAGATGCATAAATGAACAGATTGCAGCTGTGGACAATTGGAGTGCTTCTGCCGATGACCATGAATTAAAGTGTAGGAAGTGTGCCTCCCCTCAGATTCATTCACTGGAGGGGTGAGGAAGCTGGGGGACTATCTACCAACTCTCATTCCTCAGGGATGTTGGACTGCTGGGGGTGGAGCTTGAGGGGTGAGGAAATGTAATCACCCCAGCCTTCCTGGGCCTGCTCCGTTTCCCCGCTGAGCCAGCTTCTCACAGCCAGTGATGCCCCCAGATAGTGGCCCAACTGGAAGCTTGTGCACAAAACAGGCAAATACTCGCCCCCCGGGAGTAAGGGCAAAATGCGAACGAGGAGAGCGCTCTTAACAATATGCTAGGTAAATACCGTGAGCTGGGAGAGCAGGTCCAGGATGCTCTTTCGCTAAAGAAGAGTAAGAGATGTGAGGGGCCTGGCTGATGTGGATAATTTATAAGGAAGTCTAGGAACGTCTGCGAGAAATTCTCTCTCCTTCCCTCAAATGAATCAGAATTTGTTTCCTAAAAGGAAGTCAGAGTGAGATCAGGACTGAATGGCCTTCAAAGTACCACCCTCCCCTCACTCATAAGGAGAAATGGGTCTGAAAAGGGAAAACGAGTGACCCGTCGCTGGTAAAAGCAGGGCAGATCTAGGGCTCCCCTGCCTGTTGCAGGGGATCAACAACCCTAGTCGCTCAATCGGGACCCACTCTTTGCGACCCTATGGACTGTAGATCGCCAAGCTCTTCTGTCCATGGGATTTCCCAGGCAAGCCTACTGGAGTGGGTTGCCATTTCCTTCTCCAGAGGATCTTGCCCACCCAGGAACTGAACCCCAGTCTCTTGTGTCTCCTGCATTGGCAGATTGATTCTTTACCACTAAGCCACCAGGGAAGTCCCATGCCAGCGACCTAAGGAATCTAAGTCACCTCCAACCCCCGGCTGTGCGCCATCCAGGAGGTCTCAGAAGGTGAAAGGAGCGTTCGTCCCAAAGGAAACCACTAGCCACCGGAACGCTTCTGGTTCTCTGCGGTCTTTAAACAGGAGAGTAAAAGAGCATCGTAGACACAGAATGAAGCCTTAGAACTTGCTTTTAATCCATAAAATGTCCCCTTGAAACAGCAGGTAGAAAGCTACTAGAGCAACCCCCCTGAAACGTGATCCTCCGACACCGCCCAGTCCCCGCCCCTCGACAGCGACCCTGGGCTCGGGAGGACCGCCCCAGTTTCCGGTCCTCTCCAGGGCCCGCACCTGCCGCCGCGCTCCCCCTCCTCCAGCCAGCCCCCGCACCCTCAGGCTCAGGGAGGCGGCCCGGGGAGGGTGCCGGGCGCGCCCGTGGGTACAAGCCTCCACCCCGTAGGCAGCCGCAGGGCCGGCCGCACGGAATCACGGGGCGGAGGCGGGGCCGCGCCGGCGGGGGGAGTGGCCGCACCCAGGATGGGCGGGGCCGCGCCGGGGGTGGGCGCGGCGTCCCGGCTGCGCTCGCGGCTCCAGCAGACGCGCAGGCGCCCGACCGCGGGCAGCCGCCGGGACCCGGGAGTCGCTGGGGGCGGGCGTGGGGGCGCTGTCGGAGCGTGCGGGGCGGGGCCGGAGCGGGGCGGCCGCGCGGCTAGCGCCCGGGCTGGTCCCTAGTTGAGCCGCCGCCCGGCCGGCTGGTCCCTGCGGCGGCTGCCGGGGCGGCCCGGGCGCGCGGCCTTTCGCCATGTACACCTTCGTGGTGCGCGACGAGAACAGCAGCGTCTACGCCGAGGTGTCCCGGCTGCTGCTCGCCACCGGCCACTGGAAGCGGCTGCGGCGGGACAACCCCAGGTTCAACCTCATGCTGGGAGAAAGGAACCGGCTGCCCTTCGGCAGACTGGGTGAGCGTCCCCGTTTTGCGCCCGCCTGCTCTTTCCCTCCCCGCGTAGGAGCGCTTTTGTTTAAGGTCGGAAACCTTTTCCCCTCCGTCGTTCCTCGGTCAGATCGAAAACTGCATCCGTAGAGGGCCAGGCGCAGCGTTTTTTTGCCTTCTCTTGCCCTGGATCGAATTTGGGGCGGGAGTGGCTGTGCGGGCCACCGGGACGGCAGCTGCCTCCTGACAATGACCAGTCCCCACAGCCCCCTCCCCCCGGGAGCGTCGGTCTCTCCGGGGGAGGGGAGCCGAGACCGCTTGTTCCCCGGATTCCCCAGGACCCGACACCCCCAAATCGGGCAGGTCGGCTGGGCTGATCGCCGGGCGGTGAGAGGCTCCGCGAGCCGGGGACGGATGTCTGGCTGGAGTCTTCTTGCAAATTTCCTCCTCTGAGGATTCCGCTCTGCCTGTGTGGGCTCGGGAGGGGTGCTTGCGTGTGTTGAAAGCCCTGAGCATTGAGTTCCCCGAAGACTCAAATAAACTGTCGGGATTTGGAAAAGACCTCTGAATTCCAAAACCAGTGAGCCCAGCCCGGCGAAAGGCGGAAGGGTGTCTGATTTTGGACCATTCCTTAGACCATCAAAGAACACGTTTCCGCAGCTGCGTGTTGAATGCAGATTTTTCGTGACACTGGATTCTCTGTTCGGCTCTCTCCGAGGGAGTTCCTTCGCGCCCAAGGTTGCAGCAGGCAGCACAACATCTCCATATCCGCCTGTAGGAAGGGGCTGGGGAAGGAGAGGACCAGCGGCTCCTTTTTAGATGACGTAATCCAGAAGTTGTGCGGATCACTTCCTTTCACATCCCATTGACCTGAGCATAGTCTCACGGCCACTCCTCACTGCACAGTCATCCGGGAATTGCAGCCTCACTCGAGGTCGCCAGTGCGCCCTGCCAAAATTCCCCTGAGTTTGGGACCCCAACGTATTGCCAAAGAATGGAAGGAGAGGACTGATAATGAGAAAAAGTCATCTGTGCCTTGGAGGGCGTCTCAAAGAGGGCAGTGTCCTACCTCCAGTAGAGGAGACGGTTTTTAGAAATAGGTGTGGTCAGAGGGTGGAGAGATGGAAGAGGCAAAGAATGAAAATAGCCATTTGAAATTGACTTGCCCTTGCTGAGGACTTCCCTGGTGGCTCAGCAGTGAAGAATCCACCTGCCAATGCAGGAGACCTNCAGTAGAGGAGACGGTTTTTAGAAATAGGTGTGGTCAGAGGGTGGAGAGATGGAAGAGGCAAAGAATGAAAATAGCCATTTGAAATTGACTTGCCCTTGCTGAGGACTTCCCTGGTGGCTCAGCAGTGAAGAATCCACCTGCCAATGCAGGAGACCTGGGTTCAATCTCAAGATGGAGAAGATCCCCTGGAGAAGGAAATGGCAACCCTCTCCAGCATTCTTGCCTGGAGAATACCATGGACAGAGAAGCCTGGCGGCCTAGAGTCCATGGGATTGCAAAGAATCAGACACAACTTAGCGACCACACAATAAGCCCTTGATGAGCTTACAGAAAGAGCACATTTGGTGGAGGGGAGGGGGGATGTAGAATTGTAATGATCTGAGCAATGACGGGGGTTCACTCTATTCTTACTGAAATTTCATTAAAATGGAACCGCGAACAACTCTTTATTCTTACACAAATTTCTAATGTATGATGGGGACTCCATGGAAGAGCTGATTCCAACCCCCAGAAATTCTGGAATACAGAGAATGTGCCTGGAGATTGCCTTTTGTTAAACTGTCTTCCCAGGAAGCCCTCAGCAAGAAGAATACCTTCCCTGAAAGAAAAAGACCTGCTTATTGTAATGTTAAATTTCCTCCTTACTCTCTCTGCTTCCCTGACAGACTTTCTTCTTTGGACTGGGTGGTACCTAGCTGAAAGAGCTGAGGTTGGAGTCCTAAAATTAAAAGCTGACAACAATCCTTCAATAAAAAATAAGTAAATTAGAAAAAAAAACAAATGACAACAGTGGCTCAGTGGTGGTGGAAGCAGGGGCCATCAGCACTGCTGAGGAGCTTAGCACTAGGGTGCAGCAGCAGAATTCTAGAAGGTCCAAAACCTACACCGGTACCATGAAGTCAACAGTTGCTCAGTAAACATTTGGTTTTTATGAGAAAGCTGAGGGCTTCCTGGGGAGATAAAAGGCAATCTCCAGGCACATTCTTTTATTCCAGGATTTCTGGGGGTTGGAATCAGTCCTTCGATGCAGTTCCCATCATACAACAGAAACTTGTATGACATTAACTCCCAAGCATCCTGATTGGGAGTTTGATATTAGCAAATGCAAAGTATTCTATATATGTATAACTGAATCACTTTGCTGTATAACCAGAAATAACAACTGTGTGCATGCGTGCTAAGTCTCTTCAGTTGTGTCCAACTCTTTGCAATCTTATGGACTGTAGCCCACCAGGCTCCTCTGCCCATGAGATTTTCCAGGCAAGAATACTGGACTGGGTTGCAATGCCCTCCTCCAGGGGATCATCCCTACCAAGGGATCAAACCTGCGACTCCTGCATTGTAGGTGGATTCTTTACCACTGAGCCACCAGGGAAGCCCCAATTGAACTCTAGTCGAAAATAAAATAAAAATTTTAAAAAGAAATTCTAAAAGAGTGTCAGCCAAAAATAAACAAACCCTTATACTTTAATAAATTTGGTTTTAAAGGTTAGTTTCTTAAAAGCAAGCAAAAAAAAAAAAAAAAAGGCGAAACAGCATCCCACAGCCGGGTGGTTATATGACTTCAGTGTTAGGGGTATTTACCTTTTGTACACAGTGAGAAACCCAAGGAGATGGCCCAGCCAGATAAAGGCCCAAGGATGCTGGTGCCATGGAGATGAGAAGGTGGGCAGTTTAGGTGTGAACCGGTCCACCTGTCTTAGGGAGATAATAAGAGCTAGTTAGCGCCTGAAAATTATTTGATTATATGCTTTCCTCAGATGAATTATTCTTACATCTGGCATCTTCAATTCTAACTCCCTTTGTTTCATTCTACTTTTGTGTGGCTGAAAACTCAGTGCATTTTGTTAGGATATTAAATATACATTGAGGCTTTTGTAGAGATTATCATACTGTGTGAAATAAGTCACACAGAGAAAGACACATGTATCACATATATGTGAAATCTAAAAAAAAATAGTACAAATGAATTTGTTTACAAAACAGAAACTGACTCACAGACATAGAAAAGAAACTTATGGTTACCAAAGGGGAGGGAGGGGAAGGGAAAAATTAGGCCTGTGAGTTAACCGATCCACACTACTATATATAAAATAGATGAAAAAGAAGAGCTTATTGTATAGCACAGGTAACTTTATTCAATGTCTTGTAATGGATATGATTATTAAATACTTACAGTGGAAAAGAATCTGAAATATATAGAGAGAGATATATGTATAACTGAATCACTGCTGTACATCTGAAAGTAATACAATATTGTAAATCAACTACCTCAATAAAAATTTTTTAATTGAGGCTTTTGTTTTTATTTGTATCCTTCTGCTTTAGTTTTATAGAGGAGGGGGCATGCAGTGCAACCTACTGTAAATGAGTTACCCTGTGGGAGTATGCACAGAAGTATGCACATATTCTTAGGGCTTCTGAATTTATAGACACGACCTTTCCACCATCCCCCCTCAGCTAGCTAATGGCTCTCCTAAAAGGTTGCAGAGGTAGACATGCTTGCGAATAGCAGGATCTTAGTTCTGCTGCCTTCATCGATGGCTGTAGAGAGCAAGGGTAGCAACCTCAGAAGTCTGACCATTTGAGTCTTTACTGTATAGAGATTATTAAATCCATGTGTTAAGCCATGAGTCAGGTACGGTGGGGATCCAGGAGAGGCAAATAGAAAATACTTGTCTACCCTAGGAACAAAGGCAGCAGTGGTCCTTGGCAGACCTCTGATACTGGTATAATCTCCACTCTGGGAAGGGTGAGAATTGCGAGCCGAAAACTGAGCAAAGGGGCACTGAGGCACAGGGCAACAGAATCACTCTCTTTCCAACACCCAGTCTGATAATGGGGAAAAGATGAGCTAAGCATGACACGCTTGCTCTCTGTCCTGTAAGCGGGTGCTGACACTGTTTTCCATCGGAATAATGGTCTGTTTCCTTTCTGAACCTCCTCTCTGCTTCACAGGTCATGAGCCTGGGCTGATGCAGTTGGTGAATTACTACAGAGGGGCCGACAAATTGTGTCGCAAAGCATCTTTAGTGAAGTAAGTGTTCTTTAAGACCCAGTGTTTTCCATTGTCACCTAAATGTAAGCTTTCATCCTGAAGCACTTAAGCAGAATGTGGAATTGTCGTTTAAGGGTGAAAATACTTTCATTTAGAAAGCAATCAAAGATCAGCTTTGGTGAGTGTGTGTGTTGCCACATTGCCGGAATCTTAGCCGGAATCTTAGTTTCCTGACCGGGGATCAACCCTGTGCCTCCTGCATTGGAAACTAGACGTCTTAACCACTGGACTGCCAGGGAAGTCCCTAAATATTAGTTTTGATTGTTATCCAAACTTTGTTGTGTGTGTCTGGTAAAGCCTGTCTGTCTCCTACATGAGGGGCTTCCCTGGTGGCTCAGTGGTAAAAAAAATCTGCCTGCTAATCCATAGGTTCGATCCCTGGGTCAGGAATATTCTCCAGGAATGGCAACCACTCCAGTGTGCTTGCCTGGAGAATCCCATGCACGGAGGAGCCTGGCGGGCTACTGTCCATGGGGTCGCAAAGAGTCGGGCACGACTCAGCAACTCAGCAACAATAACGACAACTCAGAAGTGAGGATTCCTTGAAGCAGAGCCGAAGACTGGGCTTCTCATGGCAGTGATTAATGAGGAGAGGGCTCACAGGAGACACTCACTGAGAACCAGGGAAGCCCGGGAAGCAGCCACGCAAAGAGGTGGTTTCAGCTGAAATCCCAGCTCAGCCTGATTCCATGGAAATTGGGAGCAAACGGCCCCGTGATAGTCTAGACTCTGATGTCAGTCAGCCACTGGCTATGGGAGGACACACCTTCCCAGCATTTCTAGGCAGCAGCTGGTCCCTGGAGAGGGGGTGCACATATACTTATAGCAGTCAACTCGCAGCAGCCAGGGGACCCTCAGAAGGGACATCTGGGGAGAATATACCAGTATCTACTGCACTGCCCCTCTCTGAGCAGTTCGCTTATGGCTTGCTGCCAAAAGAACAGCATCATGGGACTTCCCTGATGGTCCAGTGGTTAAGTCAGTCCAGTGTCCGACTCTGTGACCCATGGACTGTAGCCTGCCAGGCTCCTCTGTCCATGGGGATCTCCAGGCAAGAATACTGGAGTGGGTTGCCATTTCCTCCTCAATGCAGGGAGCACGAGTTCCATCCCTGGTCGGGGAACTAAGATCCCATATGCCTTGCTATGTGACAAAACAAAACAAAAAAAAGAAGAGCGCTGTCATAGGTGGAAGGGAGCAGCCTGATCCAGGGATTAAGATCTAGGATCAGCAGCTTGGGTTTTAATTTCAACTCTTCTTAACAGCTTGGACAAATTTTCTAATCCCTCTAAGCCTCAGTGTGTCCTTCACAAAGAGGCTGTAATGCACATAATGTCTGTAACAATGGCACAGGCTAAGCATTTGACCCTATGCCTTCGTTTCCTTTTCTGTAAAATGAGGATGATAATAGCAACTACCTCAGGGTTGTAAGGATTAGTTGAATTAATTTATGTCAAGTCTTGGACTCATTCAAGGGTCAGAGTCCATATTGTATAAATGAAAGAGGGGTGGGGCCCCTCAAATCAGGTCTCCAGGATTCCCTCTACGGTGACTAGTGTGAATGTGTATGTAGCCAAAGACATCACTTAGGTAAGACAACACTAGAAGGCGTGACTCAATGAAAATACTCTCTTCTCCAGTCAGACTCCTTTGCGGGCTCTAGATATTTACTAACTTGTGTTGATAGGAATATCTCCACCTTTTGGCTCAGACCCACTGCCCTCAGTAACTTACGTACCACTTCTCCCTGTGATGGATTTTCATGATTTATCAGCTACTCCTAAAGGAAAACAAAGCTTCATAAAGTCTTCTTTTTACATGTTTATGTATTTATTTGTTTTTTAACATTTATTTACTTGACTGCCTCGGCTCTTAGTTGTGACACAGAATCTTTGTTGCATCATTCAAGATGTAGTACAAGGATTCTCTAGTTATGGTGTTCGGGCTTAGTTGTTCCATAGCCTTTGGACTCTTAGCTCCCTGACCAGAGATCAAACCCGTGTTCCCTGCATTGCAAGGTGGATTCTTAACCACTGCACCACCAGGGAAGTCCCCTTATTTACATATTTAGAACTCAGAAGTTTGTTTCACAAGAACTAGCAGTAGAAGTGGGATTGTTTGTTGAGGTTATTCATTTAGATATTTTAATAAAATGCTTGTTCATTCTGTTATGCCCAAGTCGCGAAATCTCCCAATGAACACCAGGGAGCCGGTATCCGATGCAAAAGCAAGAGAGTTTTTATTACCAAGCTAGAGCTGGGGCTCCCACCGTTACCAACGCAGCGGCTAAGGAGAGGAGCCCCGAGTTTTGGGTTACACTGCTTATATAGGGAATATTCAGGTAAAAGGGTAACAAAGGGGGTGTTCAGGCTGAAGGACTACTGATTGGTTACCCTCTTCCATAGGGTTATGTGTGGATTTCTGATTGGTTTTTTTACTTCCAAGGTAAATCATTACTTCCAAGGTAAATCACAAAGGTAAATCATTACTTCCAAGGTAAATCACAAAGGTAATTCATTACTTCCAAGGTAAATCATTATTTCCAAGGTAAATCACAAAGGTAAATCATTACTTCCAAGGTAAATCACAAATTCTTGAACGTAAAGTCAGGAGGTTTAACCTAAGGGCCAATTGGCTCGTGCACAGTGGGGCAAGTTTAGGCAATATCCAAAGTCTAAGTCTGTTTGCCCAGAACCTTTGCAAAATGGAGTTCTTTTACAAGATGGAGTAGCTTAGGCTCTTCAATTCTATGATTTTTTTTCTAAAGATGAAGGTAGAATTTTTTCTGAGTAAAAAGCAGAGGATACTGTGAAAAGTAATGTTCTCTATATTTGCATACTTGGCAGCTAAGATAAGATGGAGAGAGTTCAGAGCTAGAGGCATGAGTAGATGTGAGTAAGTGTCTGGATCTCTGTGGCCTTGGACAGTGCCACTGTCCCATCTGTGAGGATGTCGGGGATCATGCCCACTTTTTGCCTCCCCATGGCATGTGCTGTGGTCAGTTATGGCACCCTATACATGGCGACGTGACTTACGCGGGCTGGGGGTTGTCGTCATCCTCTGAACTTCCTTCACTCTCTCAGGTGTCCTGTGAAGGGCTGCGGTCATTCCCTTTGTCCCATAGTTTATATGGCTCAAAGTGAAAGTAAAAGTGTTAGTTGCTCAGTCGTGTCCAACTCTTTGCAACTCCATGGACTGTAGCCCACCAGGGTCCTCTCCATGGGATTTTCCAGGCAGGATACTGGAGTGGGTTGCCATGCCCTTCTCGAGGGGTTGTTCCTGACCCAGGGGTTGAACCCAGGTTCCCTGCGTGGCTGGCAGATTCAAAATAAAGTAAACAGAGTGCTAGCTGCATGTATCATTTAAATTGCCTAGTAGCCCCGTTAAAATGAGTACAAAGATGGCTTCCCTGGTGGCTCAGTGGTAAAGACTCTGCCTGCCGGTGCAGGAGACTCGGTTTCCGTCCCTGATGCAAGATCCCACAGGCCTCAGAACAACTAAGCCCGTGTACCACAACTTCTGAGCCTGTGCTCTAGAGCGTGGGAGCCACACGACTGAGCCCACAGGCCCTATGGCCCGTGCTCTGCAGCAAGAGAAGCCACCACAGTGAGAAGCCTGCATACGAATAGAGTCGCCTCCGCTCACCACAACTAGGGAAAAGTCCTGCAGTAACGAAGGCCCAGACAGCCAAAAAAATAATTAGTAATTGATTAACTTTAAAAAATGAGTACAGAGACATTGTACAATTTATTTTAGTAACATTTTATTTAACCAAATAATTCTAAAATGTCAGTTTGACATGTAATTAATATAAAAAACAACTAATGAGACATTATTTTTGTATTCAAGTCTTCAGAATCTGGTGTGTATTTTATATTTATAGCACGTCTAAACTCAAACATTACATTTTCATTGGTGTGCTTCCCAGGAGGTGTAGTGGTTAAGACTCTGCTCTTCGACTGCAAGGGGGCACAGTTTCAATCCCTGGTTGGGAATTAAGATCCTGCATGCTTTGCGCTGTGGGGGAAGAAAAAGAAAGAAAGACATATGCAGCATGGATATAGGTGAAAAAGTATAAATCACAAGGCCATTTTTTATCTTTGATTATTGAGTGAAATAATAATTGAAAAGAATGATTTGGTAAGCGTTCCTCTTATTTTAAGAAAATGTGAATTGGAGTTTAACAGTACAAGAGCCCTGGTAACATTCTTCTATCTCTTACTCAGGGGCATTGGTAAAGAACACAGTATCATTAAATTCATCATCTTGTGTTTCTTCCATTCTTCATTGTATCATTTGCAAGTATGTACTGAACCATTTTAACAATTTATCCATACTGAGTACAAATGTTTTTAGTATGTGTCGATATGTATCATGCAATAGAATGTAGCAATAAAGAAAAAAAAAAGCAAACATCAGTCTATTCAGTTCAGTTCAGTCGCTTAGTCGCTCAGTCGTATCCAACTCTTTGCGACCCCCTGGCAGCACGCCAGGCCTCCCTGTCCATCACCAACTCCCGGAGTTCACTCAAACTCATGTCCATCAAGTCAGTGATGCCGTCCAGCTATCTCATCCCCTGTCGTCCCCTTTTCCTCCTGCCCCCAATCCCTCCCAGCATCAGAGTCTTTTCCAATGAGTCAACTCTTCGCATGAGGTGGCCAAACTACTGGAGTTTCAGCTTTAGCATCATTCCTTCCAAAGAAATCCCAGGGCTGATCTTCTTCAGAATGGACTGGTTGGATCTCCTTGCAGTCCAAGGGACTCTCAAGAGTCTTCTCCAACACCATAGTTCAAAAGCGTCAATTCTTCGGCGCTCATTGAATCCCAGTAAATCCAGACTTTAACCCAGGTTAGCTGAAGTAATGTCTGTCATGATAGAAACTATTTTTTCACATATAGATGAAATTCATCTGACAAATGTAAAAGATTAGAAAATATCTTTACCATGAGTTTCTATTTTAGGCTGCAATTTGACAATATTTTTTCATATATTTGGAAATCTTTTGAGGCAAAACATACATATTATTAATTGGGCAGCTTATATCACCCAATTCATGTAAAGCTAAGGAAAAATATTTTTAAATTTTCAAATTTGGTTCAATCTTTGATATTGTTAGAAATGCTTTGTACTCTGGGCAGTTATTGATGGCTTAACTAAAGACCATTCACTTTTTGTAAAATATTTTTTTAGGCTTTCCTCAAATTCTTTTACTACATTTCCATCTAAAATGATACTGGTTTTTTTTGTGTGTAAGAATCCAAGCCATTTTATAGCTGAACAAAATTACAAACCCAGATCCTTTTAAAAATGTTTAAAGTTTTTTTTCTGTTGAATTTTTAATTCTGATTTTAGCCACTAATTTCATTGTTTGTTTTTTGACTGTTGAAAGGTAAACACTTATCGAATTCCTTATGTTTCTTGAAAATGTCCCCTTTATACAACAAACTTCATTTTTCCTTCCACTGCTGCTGCGTCTAAGTCGCATCAGTCGTTTCTGACTCTGTGCGACCCCGTAGACGGCAGCCCACCAGGCTCTGCCATCCCTGGGATTCTCCAGGCAAGAACACTGGAGTGGGTTGCCATTTCCTTCTCCAGTGCATGAAAGTGAAAAGTGAAAGTGAAGTCGCTCAGTCGTGTCCGACTCTTAGTGACCCCATGGACTGCAGCCCACCAGCCTCCTCCATCCATGGGATTTTCCAGGCAAGAGTACTGGAGTGGGGTGCCATTGCCTTCTCCGAAACACAGCAGATTTTAATTGCTGTCCATGGTGAAATTTTTGACACACAGTTGAATGTCTTCTAGTGCTTATTTTTCCTTTATTGTGTGGTTATAGCTCTAGCTTCTGCATCTCCACTCAGTTTTATATCAGTAGTATACCTTTATTTTAAATTGAAGAACTTGTCCGTACACATTTTTTTTTATTAGAAAAATAATTATGCTTGCTTACCAATTATGATCACCTAGCTATTACTATGGCTTCCCAGGTGGCTTAGTGGTAAAGAATCACCTGTAGGAAATACAGGTTCAATCCCTGGTTCAGGAAAATCCCCTGAAGAAGGAAATGGCAACCCACTTCAGTATTCTTGCCTGAGAAGTTCATGGACAGAGGAACCTAGAGGGCCACAGTCCATGGGGTCATAAAGAGTTGGACACAGCTTACTGAGTAAACAACAGCAACAAGGCTATCACTATAACTTGTGCTGTGAGCATAATAAGCATGTTATAGTGTCTCATCAGTGCCTGGAAAACAATTCGCATGAATCCATCTATTGTCCACAACAGTGATGTCCACAACAGCAGAACAGTGATGCTTTTATGTTTAATACCGGAAGCAGCGTGTGCACCCGACACACAGGCCACCCTCCAGCAGCAGCGTCTTAGGTCATCCACTGGTGAAAGGGAGGCATCATCTTGCCAAAACAGTACTGTTGTGCTTCATGGAAACTTACGATGCTCCAACTTTTAAATTAAAACTAGACACAGTTGGAAATTCAGTTCCTGAGTTGCGCTGGCCACTTTTCAAGTGCTTCGCAGCGCTTGAAAGTTCCGTGTGGCTGGTGGCCACCATATTGGACAGTGCAGATAGAGCTGAATGGTCTGTGAGTAGAAATGTATGGTTTGGTGTTTTGTTTTGTTTTGGTTTTTTGGTTATTTTGAGTTCTTTAAGTTAAATTCCATTGCCTCTGACTTAAAAAGAAAGTGAAAGTCACTCAGTTGTATCTGACTCTTTGTGACCCGTATAGTCCATGGAATTTTCCAGGCCAGAATACTGGAGTGGGTAGGCTTTCCCTTTGTCCTGGGGATTTTCCCAACCTAGGGATCGAACCCAAGTCTCCCACATTGCAGGTGGATTCTTTACCAGCTGAGCCACAAGGGAAGCCCAAGAATACTGGCGTGGGTAGCCTGTCCCTTCTCCAGCAGATCATCCTGACCCAGGAGTTGAACTGGGGTCTCCTGCATTGCAGGCGGATTCCTTACTGAGCTATCAGAGAAGAGTTTTATGTAAAAATCTCAATTAATAGTTTCTGTTCATTATTTCTACTGTTGGCTCACCGGCTGAGTTTTGCTGATTACAGACCAGGCTCTGGCATTTCCATTTAGAGAGACAAGGAAGTACAGCTCAGGGGACGCTTGTGAGTGTCTTTGGGTAGGTTCTTCCCTCTGATTCCTGGGGACCAAAGATGGGTTTAGAGTTAGGACTTGGGAATGATTCAGGGCTTGCATCCTGCCTGTTCCTCACTACCTTTATGATGTTGGGAAGTTCACTTCTCTGTGACCCAGTACCTCATCCATGAAAGGTGATGCTGGTGCCTCCCGCTACGGATCTCACTGGGAAGGCGATGCCGAGGGAAGCCCTTGTGTTTATTAAGTGCCTGATGTCATATCCCCCTTGTTATGTTATTTGGGAGGCAGGAGATGTGTTTAGTTATGACCACCAGAGTCCCGTGTTCCATTAGAAAGACTCTTCCTAGGAATTCCCTGGCAGTCCAGTGACACAGGTTCGATTCCTGGTCTGGGAACTAAGATCCTGCAAGCTACATGGGGCTGCCCCTCCCCCCACCAAAAAAAGATTCTTCTTACTCTGCCACTGAAACCAGGCTGAGCTAAAAGCAAGAAGTAAAGGACTAAAATAAATCTGTAGATAATTCAAATTCCAAAGCATTAGGCTTTTCTCTCCAGAGTTGGGCCGAGGTAGTATTTTTGCTAGTAATCCAGATAGTTTCCTCAATTCTCCACTTCGTTTTGTTAGTGCAGGTCTAGCTTGGCTATAGTGTATTTGTTGGAAATATGTTGTTTCAGGATCAAATTAAGTTACCTTAGTGATGCATCTTAAGAGGAGTTAAAGTTCTGGACATTAAGCCCCTTTGGAATTCCATGGAGTGTGCTTATAAGGTCATGTGTGACAGCTGTGTGCTGCTTTGTGGTCCATTGGAGGTCTGCCCGGTGAGGCCAAGAGTGAGGCGTGGGATAAGGAGACCAGCTCTGGGCCCTGGCCATGCCTCCTTGGAGAGCTGTGGGGCGAAGCACTGGCTTTTCTGAATAGGGGGAGAGACTGTCCTCAGAAGAGAGACTGACCTTCTCTCGTCTGTCAGGCTCATCAAAACCAGCCCAGAATTGGCTGAGTCCTGCACATGGTTCCCTGAGTCCTACGTGATTTATCCAACCAACCTCAAGACCCCAGTTGCTCCAGCTCAGAATGGAATCCATCCACCGCTCCATAGTTCAAGGACAGACGAGAGAGAATTTTTCCTGGCTTCATATAACAGAAAGAAAGAGGAGGGAGAGGGCAACGTTTGGATTGCAAAGTCATCAGCCGGAGCCAAAGGTGAGTTGGCATCACTGCCCCTTCTCCCTTCCCTGCAGGTGCTTGATATGCTTTGTTAGATTCAAATGATGCCTTTAGATGAGTGACTATTCTAATCTGAATCCTCAAGAATAGAGACCACATCAAGTTACACAGTTTAAAATATCTAGGTTCTGATGACCTAGAAATGTGTATCTCCAAATCACTTACAGTAAGTCCTCCATGTTCGAATTAGTTCCATTCTGAGAGCACATTCATAAGTCCAGTTTGTTTGTGTGTGTGCTTAGTCACTCAGTCGTGTCCAGCTCTTGGCAGCCCCATGGACTCTAGCCCACCAGGCTCCTCTGTCCATGGGATTCTCCTGGCAAGAATACTGGAGTGAGGAGCCATTCCCTTCTCCAGGGGATCTTCCCGTAGGTACCTAACTAACACAATCAGCCATATAGTACTGTACTGTAATAGATTTATAATACTTTTCACACAAATAAGACATTAAAAAAATAAACATTTTTCATCTTACAGTACAGTACCTCGAAAAGTACAGTAGCACAGTGCAACAGCTGGCACCAGGGGCTGGCATTGAGTGAACAGGCAAGAAGAGTTACTGATGGAGAAGGGAGAGGAGGTGGGAGATGGTACAGCTGAAGGGTCATCAGCAACAGGGAACGAAGGGCAGGCTACACAACCAATTGTAGAGGATGCAGCCCGTGACAGTGTACTCCAGACGCGTGACCTACCTTACGTGATTTTGACATACAAACGCACGTTCTCATCTTTGAAAGTTTGCAACTCGAAGGTTCGTATGTAGGGGACTTACTGTATACTAAAATAAAGTAAAATAAAATAAGCAAAAGTGTCTCTAGCTGAGGGCTTTCTCTTTAAGCTCCAAACTCAATGGTAAGCATTTTCAACTTAACATGTCTGATGTAGAACCTTTTGTTTCCTTCCGAACTATACCCACCCCAGCCTGCTCCTCTTTCTGCCTGCTCATGGAGTACATGATCCCACTTTTCACCCAGCCTCTGAACCCCAAACCTGGGAGTCCTTCTTGCCTGCTCTTCGCTTTACAGTCAATCTCTAACACATCAGCAAGTCTTGCTAACTCTACCTTTAAAATAGAGTCTCAAATATTACTTTTCTTGCCATTTCCACTGCTCTCACTTGACAAATCTCCTGTTCTCTCTAACCTGGGTAATTACAATGCCTTTCCACAGCAGCCCTCTTGCTCTTGGGCCCAGTGATGTTTTAAAAACGGAAACGTGATCATATTACTCCCCACTCAAGACTTACCAGCTGGCTCCCTGAGCAACTAGAATAAACTTAAGTCCTGCTGGAAGTCGACACCCCTTGATATTTGCCTGTATCTCTGATCTCACCCCCTATCCTTGGCCTTGCTCCCTGTACTGTAGCCAGGAAGCCTGCCTAGAGTCCCTCAAATACTCTAAATTCATCTCTGTACCTGGAACGCACTTCCACGGGCTGTTTTTCGTTTCTCAGCTCAGATTGTGCCTTGTCAGAGAGGCTTTTCTGATCTAAAATAGCCTCTGTGTCCATTGCTTTCTATCCTTTGCCCTGCTTTAATTTTCCATCCCTGCACTAACCTTTTCCAGCACTCTATTACTTATTAGTTTATCTCTTCATCTCCTCCATAATCCTGCAAGCTCCATGTAAACACAGACTTTGTTTTCTTCATCTCTGTACCTTCCCCGCAGGCACTTAATAAATGTGTGTGAATGAATGCACTGAAAGCATAAGGTATGTCGTAACTCAGGCTTAAAATAAGGCAGTTGCCAATGTAATGATCACACAGACATGATCCTTCTCTATAACTATTATCATATGCTGTCTTAAAAACCATTCCATTTTGAACTTACACTTCTTTGATTGCCTTGAAAGACTGCCTGGCCATTGGTACTCATTTTTTTTCTTGAGTCAAAATCAACTTCATTATTATTTCCAACCTCCCTTCTGATCTTATAAACAATACGGGTTCATTATAGGAAGTTAGAATGTACAGATACTATTATTCCCCTATTACAAGCTAAAAACCTATTACCATCATTTTGGTAATTATCTCTTTAAAAAAAAAAACTTTTTATTCTGTATTGAGGAATAGCTGATTAACAGTGTTGTGATTTTCTGGTTTAGATAAACAACTAAGGGACTCAGCCATACATACACATGAATCCATTCTCCCCCAAACTCTCCTCCTATCCAGCCTGCCACATAACATTGAATCGAGTTCCCTGTGCTGTTTAGTAGGTCCTTGTTAGTTATCCATTTAAAATACAGCAGTGTGTACATGTCCATCCCAAATTCCCTAACTATCCCTTCTCCCCATCCTTCTCCCTGACACATTGGTACTTATTTTTATCCCAGGTCCAGTGGACCTCACCTTCTTTTTCACCAACTGTGAAACAGAAGGGCATCACCTAGAATCCTCAGGTGCCTCACCTACCTCTCCTTCCCCTCTTGTGACCTCTTCTGCAGAATTGTCCCCTAGCTTTGTTCCAGTAGTAAACAGGGGAATTAGAAGAGGAAATGGTCATCTACAGTATTCCAGATTCCTCCTGTGGATGGAGACTGGAGTGAGGGTGGCCACCATGAGGACATCTTGCGTCCTTGTGTCATGGACTTGACTGGCATGAGAAGGAGGAGTGAGGCAGGCCTTGGGCAAAAGGACATGTCAGGTCATGGCGGTGATCCCACCTGGGTGGTCCCTGGACCCTCAGCAACACAAGACAGAGAGTGATGCTCAGCAGCAGAGGGAGGTACAGACAGAATTAATGCCAGAGAAGACATTTCGCTTTAGGAGCTGAGGAGATTAGTGGTGTGGATTTGTTTTATTTGGGAATTACAAAATGAAATGAATAGCTGAATGAATGAATTGTATTCTTGTTAAACAAACACATAGTACCTAGCATTCTGGGTATAGTTGGCATAACTTGACACTATATTCAGAGCAAGCCACTGTTTACCGTCTCCACCACCCATCTTGGATCTGAGTCACCTTCCCCGTCACCTGGAGCATTGCTCCCTGTCCTCCTATTCTTGGCCATTCTCCCGAGTCTCCGCACAGGACAGTAGACAGAAACCCTGTTAGAGCAGAGTCAGACCATGCCACATTTGTACTCAGCACTGTCTCTGGGACCAGGATAGCACCTGACAATCAACAGAGGATCAATATATATATTGAGTGAATGAATGAATGCATAGATAGATGGGTGAATAAGAGAAATAGTGACCATTTGGAGGTAGAGATAAATGAGACAGACAGGGTTCTCTTGCACTCATGGACCCACAATCTAGTCAGAAAGAAGGCTAATGATGCTAATTTCCAAAAGAGATGGAAACATTTTTCAAAAGTTTTTAAAAACAGAAATATGGTACAAATCTCCATAGCACCTTATAGTTCAGTTCAGTTCAGTCAGTCAGTCGTGTCCAACTCTCTGCGACCCCATGAATCACAGCACGCCAGGCCTCCCTGTCCATCACCAACTCCTGGAGTTCACTCAAACTCACGTCCATTGAGTCGGTGATGCCATCCAGCCATCTCATCCTCTGTCGTCCCCTTCTCCTCCTGCCCCCAATGCCTCCCAACATCAGTCTTTTCCATTGAGTCAACTCTTTGCATGAGGTGGCCTAAGACGCAAACAAAGAGATATATATATATATGTATAACTGAATCAACTCTGCTATACCCCTGAAACTAACACAACATTGAAACACAACATACTCCAATATAAAATAAAAGTTTTTTTAAAAGCCAAACAACAGTGGATACAACCCAAATGTTCATTTATTGATCAATTGAAAAAAATGTGGTGTAGCCATCTACACAATGGAATATTTAGTCATAGAAAGGTGGAAAGGCACATTGACACATGCTGCAATATAGATGAAGCTTGAAAAAAACTATAGTTAATGAAAGAAGCTAGACCAAAAAAGGCCCCTTACTATTTATTTCCATTTATATGAAGTCTCTAGATTCAGCAAACCTCTGGAGATAGAAAGTAGGTTAGTGGTCATCAGAGGCTTGGGTGAGGAAGGAATGGATATAAGTGCTTAGTGGGTATGAAGTTTGGGGGGAGGTGATGAAAACATTCTAAAATTAGATTGTAGTAATGGTTGCAAAACTCTCAAATATACTAAGGACCATTGAATTTTACACTTTAAAAGGGTGAATTTTATAGTATGTAAAATATCTCAAAGCTCTTTTGAAATATTGCATCATTTATTTAGTGTTGAGGGATACTTTTTCTTAGAGTATAGTTGACTTAAAATGTTGTGTTAGTTTCAGGTGTACAGCAAAGTGAATCAGTTATACGTATACATATATCCACTCTTTTTAGATTATTTTCCCATATAGGTCATTATCAAGTATTGAGTAGAGTTCCCTGTGCTATACAATAAGTCCTTATTAGTTATCTGTTTTATATGTATGATCCCCTGGAGAAGGGCATGGCAACCCACTCCAGTGTTCCTGCCTGGAGAATCCCATGGACAGAGGAGTTTGGCGGGCTACAGGCCATGGGGTCGCACAGAGTTGGATACGACTGACTAGCCTTTCAAGCTGAGTGGCTGAATGGAGCTGAGTTTCTATACTTCATTTCCTGGTTTTCTGTCGCTCTTTCTCTTGTCTTTCTCTAAAATGTGGCTAAGATGAAGAATGTCGTCTCTCTCTTTTTCTTTTAGCCCTCTCTCTTTTAAACGCTGTCTGTGGCCGCGCTGGATCTCCGTTGCTGCCCACAGGCTTGCTCTAGCTGCAGTGAGCAGGGACTGCTCTGGCTGCGGTGCTCAGGCTTCTCGTTGCAGTGGCTCCCTTGTTGTGGAGCACAAGACTCTAGTTCTAGGGCTTTCGGGCTTCCGTCGTTGTGGCACATGGGCTTAGTTGCCCCATGGCCTGTGGGATCTTCCCACACCAGGGATTGAACCTGTGTTCCTGCATTGGCGGGATTCGGGGAGGTCCCTTTAATATTCTTTTTACTGGAGATGACTAGTGGGTCCAAAAGGAAGGGCATCAGTATGTGGGGCTTGCTTATGAAAGAAACAAAGAGATATACACAGAACACAGAGTCAGACCCAGCAGATCACATGACCCTGCGAAAGGCTGTGTCCTCCCTCTGTTATCTGAGTCCCACTTTTTAAGGGTTTCTTGAACACACCTTAGGGTTTTAGACTTTATGTTTCCAAGAAAGGACATGGCAAGGAGAAGGAGGTTGTGGGTGCTTTCAAAAGCCGAATAGCCCTGGCCCCAGCGTGCCCCAGGCCTTTCTACATCACCCAACCAGGACTCTCTCACCTTCATGCCTTCTCTTTGACTTACTGCTTCTCAAACACTTGTCTTGTCAGACCAGGTTCAGTAGGAACAGTCTTCCTAAGATTACTAAAAGAGCAAACTTGGCAACTGGGGGTTTCATATTAACCATAAAAACCAGCCCACTCAGATCTCTTCAAAATACTGTGTCTTTTGAATGGGCTAAAGTCTCCTTGTCAGTTACGGTGAAATGTTTTCTTTGCCTCATTACAGTGATAATTTGCTCTTTTGGCTAATTGTCATGGCTTGCCTCATATAATTTTATTTACTTATTTTAATATTTGTTTATTTGGATGCATTGGGTCTTCCTTGCAGCACGTGGGCTTCTCCCTAGTTGTGGTGTGCAGCCTCAGTTGCTCCACGGCATGTGAGATCTTACTTCCCTGACCAGGGATCAAACCTGCATCCCCTGCATTGCAAGGCCGCTTCTTAACCACTGGATCACCAGGGAAGTTTATAACCTCATATAGTTTTAGAAACTACCTCCTTCCTCTGTTTCCTCCCAGAATAGTCAAGGTGTGGGGATGATAAATAAAACATGGAGAAGCTTTGGATAACTTGAATAAAATAGTGTGTGTTTTTTACTTTGCAGAAGCTGGGTCTTGGTGGATCATCAGTTTAATATCTACCTCTATAGAGAGGGTGTCCTTCGGACTGCTTCAGAACCATATCATATGGATAATTTCCAAGATAAAACCTGCCACTTGACCAATCACTGCATTCAGAAGGAGTACTCAAAGAACTATGGGAAGTATGAAGAAGGGAACGAAATGTTCTTTGAGGCATTCAATCAGTACCTAACAAGTGCTTTGAACATCACTCTGGAAAGTAGTATCTTACTACATACCATATCATATGGATAATTTCCAAGATAAAACCTGCCACTTGACCAATCACTGCATTCAGAAGGAGTACTCAAAGAACTATGGGAAGTATGAAGAAGGGAACGAAATGTTCTTTGAGGCATTCAATCAGTACCTAACAAGTGCTTTGAACATCACTCTGGAAAGTAGTATCTTACTACAAATCAAACATATAATAAGGTAACCTAATCCTATCTCTTTTGGTTAAATGTGTCTTGAAGGAGCTTTGGGTGTTTGTGCCTTTCAAGGAATTGTTCCATTTCAGTTGTCTAATTTAAGGACAAAAAGTATTTGTTATATCCCTTTATTATCCTTTTAATATCTATATGATCTATAGTGATGAAACTTTTAAAAATCCTTATGCTTAATCCTTCAATTACCTTATATTGGTAATTTATGTCTTCTCTCTTTCACTTGGGCAGGTTGGTTAGAGGCTTATCAGTTTTATTAATCTCTTTTAAAAGTCAGCGTTTGGCTTTATAGATTTTCTCTGCCATTTTTGTTTTCAGTTTCTTCATGTTCTTTATTATTTTTATTCTTCTGCTATTGAGGGGTTTGCTTTTCTCTTCTTTTTCTAGTTTCCTTAAAGTGTAAGGTCAGATCACTGATTTGAGATATTTAGTTGTTTTTTTTTTAAATATAAGCTTTTAATGGCGTCAGCTTTCCTATAAGAACTCATTAGCTACATCCCACAGATTTTGCTGTCATGTTTTTGTTTTCATTTTATTAAAATACTGTTTAGTTTCCCTGTGACTTCTTCTTTGACTTGTGTGTTATTTAGCAATTTTTGCTGAATTTCCAAATATTTGGGATTCTCAAGGAATTTTCATTTCATTACGGTCAGAGAACATACTTTGTATGGTTTTAAATTTGTTAAAGTTTGTTTCATGGTCCAGAATATGGTCTGTCTTTACTTATTTAAATTTTTTTCTTAATATGGTCCATCTTAGTGAATGTTCCACATGTGCTAAAAATAACGTTTATTCTGCTGTAGTTGAGCAGGGTGTTCTATAAATGCCCACTAGGTGAAGGCAGCTGGTGGCGTCATTCAAGTCTTTTGTATTCTTGCTGATTTTCTCTACTTGTTCTGTCCGTTATTGAGAGGTAAAACTTTGGAATCCAGCCTCCAAGTATAATTGTGGACCTGTCTGTGTCTCCTTTTCATTTTATTTGTTCTTTGCTTTGTATACTTTGAAGATCTGTTTTCAGGTGCATTTAGAGTTGTTATTTCTTTGGGAAGAATTGACCTCTTTATCATTATGTAATTCCTGTCTTTATCTCTGGTAACATTTCTTATTTTGAAGTCTATTTTGCCTGATATTAATGTAGTCACTCCAGCTTTCTTTTGATTAATAATTTGTATGTTTTCATCCCTTTACTCCTCCTCTCTATTGTATAATTAAAATGAGCTTCTGATAGGCATATCATTGGATTTTGTTTTGTTTTGCTTTTAATCCAGTGTATCATCTGGTTTTCAGTCGTTGTGTTTATACCATTCTCATTCTAAGTAACTACTGGCTTGATGCAATTTACATCCACCATGTTATCATTCATTGTCCATTTGTCCCCTCTTTTATTTTTTTTTCCATTTCCTTGTTTCTTGCCTTCTTCTGAATTGTTTGAACTTTTTTAGAGTTCTATTGAGTATTTGGCTATATCTCTTTGTATTTTTGTTTGTTTGTTTTAATGGTTACTCCAGGGATTATGATATACATAAACCTAATATATAACAGATTATCTTGTTGGATTAAAAAAAAGACCAAACTGTATCCTGTTTACAAGAAACCCACTTTACATACAAAGGAGGAAAACACTCTTTTACATTTACCCAGATGCTTGCTGTTTCCTTTGCTCTTGCTTCAGCACTAAAATTCCAAGTTTCATGTCCCTTCAGACTTCAGCATTTCTTTTAGAGCAGTTCTGCTGGTGATAAGTCCTCTTGATTTTCCATCATCTTAGAATGTCTTGGTTTCTCCTTATTCCTGAAGGATTTTATCACTCAGTTCAGTTCAGTCGTTCAGTCATGTCCGACTCTTTGCGACCCCATGAACCGCAGCACGCCAGGCCTCCCTGTCTATCACCAACTCCCGGAGTTCACTCAAACTCATGTCCATCGAGTTGGTGATGCCATCCAGCCATCTCATCCTCTGTCGTCCTCTTCTCCTCCTGCCCCCAATCCCTCCCAGTATCAAGGTCTTTTCCAATGAGTTAACTCTTCGCATGAGGTGGCCAAAGTATTGGAGTTTCAGCCTTAACATCAGTCCTTCCAGTGAACACCCAGGGCTGGTCTCCTTTAGAATGGACTGGTTGGATCTCATAATGTCAAGCAAAAAATTACAAACTGGCCCTATTCATATAAATTGAGAAACAAGCAAAGCTAAGGAATACATTATTTGGAAAAATGTACATATATGGTAAAAATCTAGTGAATTTTAAATTATGCATACATTCATCTAATCATAATACAAATCAGGATATAAAATATTTACAGCATCCTAAAAGATACCCTTGAACTCCCTCAAAATATATACTGTCTGCCAGAGATAGTCACTCTCTGACTTTTATCACCATAGATTCTTTTTGCTTGTTCTTAAACTTAATGTAAGTGGAATTATACTGCAATTTTTGCTTTGTGTTCCGATTTTTTCAATATTGTTTCTGTGTCATATTCCATTGTGTGAGTGGTCCATGGTTTATCCTTTCTGGAGTTGATGGACCTCTGGGTTTTCTCTCATATTTTAGACCTGTAATCTCTCTGAATTTTTTTGTGTCAAGTGTCGTGTTTTTCTAGAAATACATCCTGTTGACCCAGGCTCACTTGTACATATGACTGTCCCTTCCCCACCACGTTTTGGTGTCCCTTCCTGTTGTAAATCAGGTGGTCATTTTTTCGAGAGTCTGTTCCTGGGATCTCTATTCTGTTCTGCGTCTGTTTATCTGCCCTGTCGCTGCCAACCTGTCATGATGACTGAACCTTTGTCCTTAATATGTTCTTATCCTGGGCTTCCCTGATGGCTCAGTGGTAAAGAATCTGCCTGCCAACGCAGGAGATGCATGGGGTTTAGTCCCTGGGTTGGGAATATCCCCTGGAGAAAGAAATGGCAACCCGCTCTAGTATTCTTGCCTGGAGAATCCCTATGGACAGAGGAACCTGGTGGGCTACAGTCCATGGCGTCACAAAGAGTCAGACACGACTGAGCAACTAAACAATAAAAAATAACAGCATTCTTACAGAGTCCAGCAGAATAATTACAAGGCTCAGAGTTCCATTTCTTCAGGGATTATACATGCTTAGAATTCTGACACCAGCTAAATCAAATATACTGAAGAAAGAATTCCTATTTTAGGCAAAAGATGTATTTGGTATTCGCTATCCCCCTCCTTCCCATTGTTCTGTGCCACTCAGTGTTCCTACTCAAGAGCTATAAAAGCTCCTCCTGAATCTTATGTTCTTTTTTTTTCTCCCCCAGCTAACTTCCCCCAGACTTCCTACTCCAGCTAAAAAAAAATTAGATACACTATATATCTATTTTTTTCAATCCCCTATGATGAAAAGGACATTTTTTTTTTTAACTTTATTTTACTTTACAGTTCTGTATTGGATTTGGCATACATTGACATGAATCCACCACGGGTGTACATGAACTCCCAAACATGAACCCCGCTCCCACCTTCCACCCCACATCATCCCTCCGGATCATCCCCATGCACCAGCCCCAAGCATCCTGCATCCTGCATCAAACATAGACTGGTGATTCATTTCTTACATGATAGTATACATATTTCAATGCTATTCTCCCAAATCATCCACCCTCTCCCTCTCCTTCAGAGTCCAAAAGTCCGCTCTACACATCTGTGTCTCTTTTGCTGTCTTGCATACAGGGTCCTCATTACCATCTTCCTAAATTCCATATATATGTGTTAGTATACTGTATTGGTGTTTTTCTTTCTGGCTTACTTCACTCTGTATAATCGGTTCCAGTTTCATCCATCTTATTAGAACTGATTCAAATGTATTCTTTTTAATGGCTGAGTAATACTCCATTGTGTATATGTACCACAGCTTTCTTATCCATTCATCTGCTGATGGACATCTAGGTTATTGCCGTGTCCTGGCTATGGCTGGGATGTGCTGCGATGAACATTGGGGTACATGTGTCTCTTTCTATTCTGGTTTCCTCGGTGGATACACTATATTTTTAAAAAATTCTTCTAAAGTGATTTATTAATTTGAACTCCCAACAAATAGAAAATATTTTGTATTGATTTGGTTCTGACTTCTGATTTTTCCTATAAGTGCTGGAGTGTAATGTTTCTTTTGCTTTTTATCTTTTATCCTTTAGTATTGTTTTTGTATTTAAGAAAAATTTTTAAATGTAATAAACTTTTTATCATGGGAACCCATTAAATTTTAAATTTTTTCTTAATTATAATATTGTAAAGAGCATTTTAGTTACAGAAGTCAAGGGCATTCTCTCGTAGAGATGAAATACAGAGACTGCAGAATACAGAAGCCCCAGTTCTTCTTTGGGGAAGGCAATGGCATCCCACCCCAGTACTCTTGCCTGGAAAATCCAATGGACGGAGTAGCCTGGTGGGCTGCAGTCCGTGGGGTTGCTAAGAGTCGGACACGACTGAGTGACTTCACGTTCACTTTTCTCTTTCATGCATTGGAGAAGGAAATGGCAACCCACTCCTGTATTCTTGCCTGGAGAATCCCAGGGTTGGGGGAGCCCGGTGGGCTGCCGTCTATAGGGTCGCACAGAGTCGGACACGACTGAAGCGACTTAGCAGCAGCAGCAGCAGCAGCAGCAGTTCTTTAAAGTCATAAGCCAAAACCTACTTGTGAGACACATCTTTTTCCTTCTACATATACAGCTGAGTAGGACAGCTTTCTCTGATATCCTTAGAGTCATCCTGACATACTGTGTTTACTAAGATAAATGTTTTTCCCCAACATCCAGTTGAGAGAAAAATCAGGGAAGAGTTTTATAAAATAAAAGCGACTTGGAGGTTAGAGTTGAATGGGAGAAGAAATTTTATTCCAACTGGTTCTTAAATAGCTGTCAAAATGATTTTTAAAGGTTTTAACACATCTGTAGAAAGCTTTACCCCTTTGCAGAAAAAAAGGAGGAAACTGATGATTTGGGGTGGGGGACTGGTGGAGGGAGGTTGGGAAAGCAAGACTGTGATTCCAAGTTCACAGAAGCCTCAATTCTTTTGTTGTTTATTATTTAAGATTTCGATTTATTTTTGGCTGCGCTGAATCTTCTTTGCTGGGTGGACTTTTCTCTAGCTGCGGTTGCAGGGGCCACTCTTCACTGAAGTGCCAGGCTTCTCATTGTGGTGGCTTCTCGTTGCAGAGCATGCTCAGTAGCTGTGGTACAGCGGCATGGTTGCCCTGCAGCGTGTGGGGTCTTCCCAGCCCAGGGGTTGAACCTGTGTCCCATGCATTGGCAAGCAGATTCTTAACTACTGGACCACCAGGGAAGCCCCAGTCATAAGCCAAAACCTACATATAAGACACACCTTTTTCCTTCTAAATATACAGCTTGAGTAGAAGGAGAGCTGTCTCTGATATTCTTAGAGTCATCCTGACATACTGTGTTTACTAAAATAAATATTTTGCCCCAATATCCAGTTGAGGGAAAAACCAGGGAGGAGTTTTATAAAATAGAAATGGCATAGACTCTCTGGGATGTTGTACTGGATAAGAGTTCTTTTTCATTCATAAGTAATAGGTTCATGACTATCCAAAATTAATGATAAATTAATAAAATATACTTGTTCACTAGTAACAGCATGCATTAGATGCCTCCCAGCTTCCAGGAGGTATGACAAGTTCCTTAGGTAATTATATCACTGAACCATCTCAGCACTGGGAATATGTGTTATTTTTACCCCAATTTCACAGACAATGACATCAACACTTGGCTTAAAGAGGTTAAAAAATTTGTCTGGATTCTGGCTTCGGCAGCATGACCTCAGGCTTCATGTACTGTTTCATCATGGTTTCTAAGATTCACTTTCAACTTTTCCTTGTCACTAAAATCTTCTAATTTTTTAAAACAGTAGTTGACTTTAATACAGTCCCATATTTCAACGTCTTGTTTCAGTATATAAGGCTTTTAGTTAAAAGCAGCAAACTGGAGCTTGTGAAAGAAATGAATGAGATCAGCCTTCTCCTTGAAAATTCTGTGTCACAAAATGGTGGGCCATTTTTTTTTAATATGGCAAAAATATATAGAAGTGTTTTGTTTATTATCAGCAGATGTGGTAGCAGCCCACCCATTGGAGGAATCCACATTTAAAGGGACCGTGATGACTCAGCGCTTGCTGGGAAAGCAGCCACTACTTGTCAGATAAGAGTGATGGCAGAGTTTTCTAACAAATAAGTTGCATCGCCTTGAAAAATCTATTGGTAATACATTTAAAAGGGAGAATTAAGCCAAAGCCACTTTTCATCGGCACACTGGTTATAAAATCATCCAAGCACCCCTCCCCTGGTCTTGCTGCCCAGACCACCCCATCCTCAGCAAGCTCTTCCCTGTGCCCCGTAGGAGCTGCCTCATGAGCGTGGAGCCCGCCATCAGCACCAAGCACCTCCCTTACCAGAGCTTTCAGCTCTTCGGCTTTGACTTCATGGTGGACGAGGAGCTGAAGGTCTGGCTCATCGAAGTCAACGGCGCCCCTGCTTGTGCTCAGTAAGTCTGAACACCACTGGGGGGTTTTCTGTGTGTGCGTGGTTTTATTGGGGTATAATTACTTTACAATGTTGTGTTAATTTCTGCTGTACAACGAAGTGAATCAGCTACATATATAGTATATCCCCTCCCTCTTGAACCTCCTTTCCACCGCCTCATCCCACCCCTCTAGGTCATCACGGAGCACCCAGCTGAGCTCACTGTGCTATATAGCAGCTTCCTGCTAGCTAGCTATTTTACACTTGATAGTGTATATATGTATCAGTCCTAATCTTCCAGTTTGTCCCACCCTCCCCTTCCCTCGTGTGTCCACATGTTCATTCTCTACATCTGCATTTCTGTTTCTACCCTGCAAATAGATTTGTCTGTTCCACTTTTCTAGATTCCACATATATGCATTAATATGTGGTATTTGTTTTTCTCTTTCTGACTTCACTCTGTATGACAGACTCTAGGTCCATCCATGTCTCTACAAATGACCCAATGTCATCCCTTTTTATGGCTGAGTAATATAGTCCACTGTATATGTACCACATCTTCTTTATTCATTCATCTGTTGATAGACATCTAGGTTGCTTCCATGTCCTGGCCATTGTAAATAGTGGTTCAGTGAACATTGGGATGCCTGTGTCTTTTTGAATGAGGTATCACCTCACACGGGTTAGAATGGCCATCATCAAAAAATATATAAACAATAAGTGCTGGAGAGGGTGTGGAGGAAAGGGAATCCTATAGCACTATTGTTTGGAATGTAAATTACTGCAGCCAGAATGGAGAACAGTATGAAGGTTCCTTAAAAAACTAAAAATGGAACTACCACCACTGGATTTTAACAAGTGGGAATTTGGTTCCACGGGTGGGGTAGTCTGTCTTGACACGGGGAGAGCTCCAATTTCCGGGGTGTCCAAGAATGCTTGCTAAGTGCTTCAGCATGTCCAACTCATTGCAACTCTATGGAGCCCACTAGGCTCCTCTGCCCATGGGATTCTCCAGGGGATCTTCCCAAACCAGGAATCGAACGCATATCTCTTGGGTCTCCTGCATTGGCAGGTGGGTTCTTTAGCACTAGCAGCACCTGGGAAGCCCATTTCTGGGTCTTCTAGCCTAGATCCTTTGAAAGATGTCAAGGAGGATATACCAGCGATGGTAGTGCTTTGGTTGGACCCTGGCCAGCAGGGGGCCTTGTCGAGTCATTCACTTTTCCATCTCCTTCCCATATGAGCACAGCATTTAGCCTGTGCTGAGGTGGGTGGTGGATGCAGTGAAAGTTCCAAACAAAGCCAGTAGTAGCAGCTGAGACCCTCTTGTGTGGCAACGTGATGGGTCAGCAGGTCCCGTGAGCGGGGGAGATAGTGATGAGCAAGCATTTCAGAGGCTCCCTGGACAGGAGGTGGTCTGAGAAGGTGCCATGGACATGGTGGAGCTGAAGCTGGGTTGGAAGAGGAGAGAGTCACCTGTGCCAAGGGGAAAGGGACCCAGCCTCCAGCCGCACCTTGCTCTGGGCCAGGCTCTAGGGGAGATGTGCTGATGAACAGACCCTGCCCTCAGGCAGTTTCCACTCCTCCTGGGAGGAGTCTGGCTGCAGCATGGCGTAAGTGTTATGGGGTAAGAAAAGGTGAGGGTATAGGTGAGTTGGAATCTACCTATGGGAAACCTTCCATGTATGGGAGTTCATCCTCAAAGGTTGCAGCTTCATCCGTGCCTGCAGCTAACGATACTTGTTAGGTCCCTGTCACCTGCCCAGCCCTGGACTGGGCTCTGGGTCTCAGCCTTTGTACTGAGAGACTTAGGTCCACCCTTTGTAGAGGAAGACTGGGAAGGACTGAGGACAAGACAAATATAGGTGACAGACTGGGATACACGCTGTCATACAGTGAAAGATGTTAGAAGATAATAAAGTTGAGCACAAGGTCCCATTGGGAGGTGATGCTTGGGACTGAGATCTGAAGGAGGAGGAGAGTGAAGGAGGCTGGGGTGGAGGGGTATGGAACGTTTCACATTCTCCCTTCATCACGTCCTTAGGGGAGCCCGCCTTCTCCTGCCCTTCCTGTTAGCGGTATGTCCCTCCTTGTGCTCTGACGCAGTCCCCTCCCTCCAGGCAGGAGGGCAGGATGAGCATGCTGTGCTCAGCTACCTTCTCCCTCTTTGCTGAATACTTCCCACCTGCATGTGGTACCCAGCAGATTTCCCCAGTGATTACAAAGAACTCTCCTGGACTTCCCTGGTGGTCCAGTGGTTAAGACTCCATGCGTCTTTTACAGAGGGCACAAGCTCAGTCCCTAGTCAGGGAACTGAGATCCCACACACCCGCTGTGCAGTGAGGCCAAACGGGAAAAAAAAGGCCCTCCTCTGATGCCCTGTCCTACTCCACTGACCACTCCCTCCCTGCTCCCTTCACAGCCACACTTGTTTTTTTTTTTGACCACTCTGCATGGCATGTGGGATCTTATTAGTTTCCCGACTCAGGATCGAACCTGCACCCCTTGCACTGGAAGAACAGTCTTAAACCCTGGACCACCAGGGAAATGCCCACAGCCGCACATCTGGAGAAGCCACATCTGCACACGTATCTCCTCTTCCTCAATCCCCATCCACACTGTAGTCCTCTCCAGGCTGCCTTCCATCCACCCTCACAGAAACTGCTCTTTCCAGGTCTCCAGCCAAGTCCATCTTGCACTCCTGCATTTTAAAGCCAGCCAATTACATTGTATCCCTGAGTCCCAGGCCAGTATCTGCACCTGTCTTCCCGGCATCCTGCGAGGAGCTGTGTAGATGTCCAGTGGGCGTCCCACCCCAGAGCTGCCCATCTCAGTGAATGTCCAGCTCCCCTGTTTTGGGGTCCTGAGCCAGAAACCCAACTACGACCCAGCCTCCCGCTTTCCATGACCCCCAAGGTTCTGTCCATCAGGCCTGGTCAATTCTGCCTCCAGCTTTGGCTCACGGGTTGACCTCTAGTCTCTGTATAGGAAAAGGTGGATCTGCCGCTTTTATTTATGTAAGGACTGAACGCTAGAGAGGGCAGAGAAACAGCAATTTCTCAGTTCGCTTGGAGTGATGAGTAATGTCCTTGACCTCTTTTTCCATCAGTGGCATCCACACACTGGCGAAGGCTCACTTGCTTGCTGAGATGCTCTGCAGGATCTGATCATGCTAGAGCCCGACAGAGGCCTCTAGTGATAAGCCACTGGGCATCAGGGTTTGCTGTCTTCTCTGGGCTCCGTCTCACTAGCCCCTCAAAGCTACTTCCCATCTGCTGGATCCCCTTTGCTCAGAGTCCTGATGAGAGCAGGGGGGTCTAGCAGAAAAGTGGGGTTTTGAGAAACATGTAAAAATGAGCATCCTTAAAGAGTCCCCTGGAGGAGGAAGCCAGACACTGCCCAGTTAATTATTGTATGAATTATTTTGAGTTACAGTTGCTGTCATAGAAAAGAAACAGATTCTATCTTCTAGAAGAAGTGAAGTGAAAGTGTTAGTTACCCCATGTTCTGTAGCTTTGCAGGCTCCTCTGTCCATGGGATTCTCCATCCAAGAATACTAGAGTGGGCAGCCAACCACTTCTCCAGGGGACCTTCCTGACCCAGCAGTTGAACCCAGGTCTTCTGCATTGCAGGTGGATTCTATACCACTGAGCCACAAGAGAAGCTGGTTTATCTTTTAGGTGCATAATTTTGAGTAGGGAGAGCTCTTGGAATGGGGGGCTTACTGTGAGGTGGCTTAGAAAGCCCCAAGGGACCCAGGCCACACCATGAGGTGGATGGGTTCTGTTCTTATGCTGAAGGAAGTAAACTTTTTTTTAAATACAACAATGATATATGATTTTTCCTGATTTTTTTTTTTTTTTTTTGGCCATGCCTCAAGGCATGGAGGATCTTGGTTCCCCGACCATGGATCAAACCTGTGCCCTCTGCATTGGAAGGCAAAGTCTTAACCACTGGGCCACCAGGGAAGTCCTTGAAGGAAATAAACTTTCAAATGCCTTTATCCTTACTTCCTAAAGGACAAATGGGAAGAGAGTTGATGGAGATGATGATACGATGGCGTAGTCAAAGAAAGTCTTTATTCAGGAAGCACGGTTTCCATTGTTGTGCTGATGTTAAAACAGGACTTACTTATCTTGCTGTATGAACATAGCAGGATGTCCAAAGACCCATACTTGCTTGTATATTGGGTACCTCCTATGCCAGAAATATCGAAGTTGTTAGTTGACTTGACGAGGTTGAAGCTATGTCCTCTCCCCCCACCCCCAGCATCCCCTTCAGAAAAGCTTTCCGAAGGTGACTAATGACATGCTTCATGGAACACCAAACACTGTCTATTTCAATGGTTTTGGCTCTTGGTGACTTGCCAAGACCCAAGACTACTAAGACCCAAGCTACCATCCCTCCCGTGCGGACCTCCTGATCATTGTCCCTGCAGAAGGGGAAGGTTGAGTGGTGTAGCCTAGACCCTGGGGCTTGATCCATGTAGACAGAAGAAGCAGAGGCTGGGGGGTGGGGGGAGGGGAGACAGGAAAGAGCAGACATCTCTCAGGAGAAACGAAGGTCAGCCGTCAGTTAGGGCTTACCAAGACAGACAAGAGAAGCGTGGCTTTGCATGAGCTCTCTTCCCAGAGGGCCTTACGAAAGGTTAGGACATAGCAATTCCAGCCTCAAGGGCAGTAGAAGGGGATGAGGGGTGGGAGAAAGTTTCTATGTTGAAGATAATAGCAGAGATTTTCCATTGGATCAGGAGGGACCGGAATTCGATTGTGAAGATTTCCCACCTGGTGGAGATTGGGAGATAGCATCTTCTGGAAGTCAGGACAGTGAAGACCTCTGTTCCTCCAGGTTGGGCTGGCCTAGACTCCTGCCACCTGTATCCCAGCAGTCCTGAGCAAGTTAGGCACACAGCAAATAGGCACATCTGGCCCAGAGCATCATCTCAGATGTGGGTTTTCTCTTTGAACCATGTCTCTGGTTTTTCCCTGTGTTGACATGAGTGTGTGCTAAGTCGCTTCGGTCATGTCCAACTCTTTGCAACCCCATGGACTGTAGCCCAACAGGCTCCTCTGTCCATGGGGTTCTCCAGGCAAGAATACTGGAGTGGGTTGCCATGCCCTCCTCCAGGAGATCTTCCTGACCCAGGGATCAAACCTGAATCTCTTACATCTCCTATAGTGGCAGGTAGGTTCTTTACCACTGGTGCCACCTGGGAAGCCCTCCCTGTGTTGGAGCCAGTCCTAAAAGAGCTCGCCTCATACACTGCTATGTGAAGCAGACAAAATCCTGTAGGGAACAAGGGGGTGCGGAGTTTGAGGGCCTCCTTATAGCTCTGGATGGGAGGTTTTCCTCCTTGGCTTTGGTGGTTCCTTGGCCTCTGGCTTAAGTCCAGGTGCCAGCACGTGGCGTCAGGCCCCACCTTGTCCCCTGCCTCACGCCGCGATGGTCTCCTTTCCCAGATTTCCTGAGTTCTCTGGTGGGTGCCCCTCCCTATATTTGCACGGCCCTTCCTCTCTCTCACCCTCCTCTCTCTTTCTCCCTCCCCTCCTTTGTCTCTGTATCTCACCCTCGTTCTTTTTTATTATCTTTAATTTTTATTGGCGTATAGTTGCTTTACAACAAAGTGAATCAGCTGTACAACAAAAGAATCAGCTATGGAAGTATTTGTTACTTGGTCCTGTCCGACTCTTTGTGACCCCGTGGACTGTAGTCCATCAGGCTCCTTTGTCCATGGGATTCTTCAGGCAAGAATACTGGAGGGGGTAGCCATTCCCTTCTTCAGGGGAATCTTCCCAACCCAGGAATTGAACCTGGGTCTCCTGCATTGCAGGCAGATTCTTTACCATCTGAGCCACCAGGAAAGTCCACGAATCAACTATGCTTATACATATATGCCCTCTTCTTTAGGTTTCCTTCCCATTTAGCTCACCACAGAGGACTGAGTAGAGTTCCTTGTGCTACGCAGTAAGTTCTCATTAGTTACCTGTTTTATATAAATGCACAGTATCTGTGTGTCAATCCCAGTCTCTCAGTTCATCCCACCCACCCTTTCCCGCTTTGATGTCCATACATTCGTTTCTACGTCTATGTCTCTATTTCTGCTTTGCAAATGAGAGGACTAGACAGAAGGTGTGGTGTGTATATACAGTGGAATATTACTCAGCCCTAAAAAGGAACAGAATTTTATCATTTGTAGAGACATGGATGGAACCAGAGAATGTCATACAGAGTGAAGTCAGTCAGAAACAGAAATATTGTATATTAACACATACATGTGGCCTCTAGAAAAATGGCACTGATGATCTCATCACCCTCGTGCTCTGTCTGACTCCCCTCGCCTTCCTCCTCTTTTCTGCCCTGTCATCCAGTCTATGTCCGTTGTCACTCATTCTCCAGGTCTCAGCTGAGCTATTACTCTGAGGAGTCTCCCTTAAAGGCCCCTCACCCACAGCACGTGGGTGCTTTCCTTGGGGAGAGCCTGTGTCTCCATGTGTACCCCCACCCCCACACACAGGCAGGATGGCCCTGTTCTCTTTGGAATTGCCTGTCTTCCCTGCAGTTAGTTAGAGCAGGCGTTGCCTTGTCTGTTCACCCGTAAGACCTTCCAGAAATATCCATTAAGTGGATGCTTTATCTTCATGCAGTAGTACTTCCTGCAGTATTTGTATGGACAGTTGACGTGTGTCTTATAAATACCAGGTGGAATTTTGGGGCAGATCCTGGCAAAAGAGCTTCCCAGGTGGTGCGGTGGTAAAGAATCCACCTGCCAATGCAGAGAGACCAGAGACTCAGGTTCAATCCCTGGGTTAGGAAGATCCCCTGGAGAATGAAATGGCAACCCACTCCAGTATTCTTGCCTGGGAAATCCCATGGACAGAGGAGCCTGGTTAGCTATAGTCCATGGAGTTGGAAGAGAGTTAGATAGGACATAGCAACTAAACAATCCTGATTTAAAAAAAAAAAAAAAACACACCTTTGATTTTCTCCTGCACTTTGATGTGCATCCTCAATAATAGATCTCTGAACCTGTTTCAGGAAGCTTTATGCAGAGCTGTGCCAGGGGATCGTGGACATAGCCATTGCCAGCGTCTTCCCGCCCCCAGACTCAGAGCAGCAGCCACCCCAGCCGGCCACCTTCATCAAGCTGTGACCCAGGGAGGTGCGCAGAGATGCCTCGGAAGAAGCACGCAGGGGGGCCTGCCCCAGGGGAAGGAGATGTGTCTGAATTGCTGTCAAGCCAAAAGGGAAGAAGAGAGGCAACTCGGAGAGACTGCTGGAGAAAACAAAGGAGCTTCCCCCAGGAGCAATTGGTTGCCCAGAGGTCCCAGGGTGGAGCTCTCGGCCCTGCTACGGAGATTGGAAAACTGCAGCACATTTCTCAGATGGGAGAGCCAGATAGTCTTCTAAGGGGCAAAAACAGGGATGTACTTACTTTACGTTCTCATTCTTTGAAAAGATCTGAATTATATCCTAAGGCAGCGCTCTGAGCAGCAGCGCCTCTCCCGCCCAGGGGTGGCAGCCCTCGGACCTGGTTGGTGACTGTCCATTGCTGCGTTAGTGCCTTAGCTCTGTGCCCAGCTGCGGCCTCCGGTCTAGGGTGGGGACGGGATGTGAGAGCACTCAGGAGGTGGCCGACGGGTTCCCCCAGCTCGTTCCCGTCACTCCCCGAACCGGCTGGACACGTGCTCACCATCTGTCCCTGGGGCCTGGCTGTGCGGGCGCCGCCTCGCCACCAGGGGGCGTGCTCACCCCGACCCTGATGGTGTCTGGCCGGTCACCCGTCAGGGCTGGCGTGGACTGGACGCCGAACGGTGCTCTCAGTCCGCTCTCTGCATGTTTTAGAAACCCAGCAGCAAAGTTTGCTGTGAACCCATAAGCATTCAATAAGCATGAGAGAGGAAAAAACACGATGTCTTGCTTTACTTAATAGCTGGGTGTGTGTGGGTGGTGGGGTGGGTCTTTGAAATATGCCGAATATGGTGATTCTCAAATCTCCTTATTTTAACCAGAATTCTACATGCCCTTTGGACAGGTTCCCTTTTGTTCATTTTTCGGAGGATTTAACTTTTGTTAGAAAGCCCTCCAGGAGAGTAGAATTCTCCTCACCCTACCCCACCCCAGGGTTCTCCTCCCCATTTCGTTTTTCTTGCTCTTTGAACACCTTTTTTAGGAGTTGGAAGGTTAGGTTTTGTTCCAGGGAAGATTTTTCGTCTCCTTGTTCCTCTCTACATCCGGGAGAGGCTGTGGATCAGTGTATGTCTCACCCGAAAAAGGGAATCTCTTGAAATGGAAAAGGTGTGGTTTCAGAGCGGCACATGGCACCCTGTCAATCAGCAAATGTTAGCAGTGTCCCCTTAGGTGTAGTTTCTACTACCCATGGCATGGATGAATATTCTACAGACTTTCCGGGAGGCCACATCACTAGCAAGAAGGAGCCCCCACATGCCACTTGTGTCCAGTGTGAGCTGAGTGCACAATGCATGGGAATCCCCGCAGACCCACTGAACAGGCATGCACCCTCCACGGACCCGCTGAACAGGCATGCAGCCTCCATCCCAGGACCCTGGGCCCGGGGGTGGGGGTGGGGTGCGGCCCTTCTCTCTGGCACATGTGCCCTCCCTTATTTAACGCCATTTGTCATCAGAAAAGAGTTCTGCAGCCAGGGGAGACTTTTTTACAAAGCAAAGGAAAAGCAGCCTCAAATATGATGAGATGTGGGAGCTGATGGTAAAAAAAGGAATGATGGAAATGATTTCATGGATGCAGCAGTGGGTGTGGGATGTGAAAGTATTGTGTCTCGGTGAAGTGGAGGAAGGCCCAGCCAGCTGGGCTCGCCTGGCAGTTTGGAATTAAAAAATCAACATGCCAGTGGTTACCCAGAATGTATAGATGATGAAGTTTGCATCCAGAGCAAAATAAAACAAGTGTTAGTGGAATCCTAGAGGCCCAGAGCAGCTGATGGATTAGTGTTTGGAGAGATTCTGAGTAGACTGTGGGCAGGTGCGCACCCATGGAGAAAGTGTAGGGTTCTGGGGCTTGGGAAGTCTGTGTGGGCCGGTGATGGGAAAAGTAGGGAGGTTTGGGGGACTTCCTGGCCGTTCAGTGGTTAAGAACCCACACTTGCACTAGAGGGGGCACCGGTTCAATCCCTGGTTGGGGAACTAAGATCCTGCATGCTGCCCAGTGTGGCCAAAAAACAAGAGGAAAAAAAAAGCGGGGAGAATTTTGTAGTCCCGTCACAAGCAAATGCAGATTTGTAATGATCTTTTGGACCTAAATTACAGGGACATTTGAGAATTTTCCAGTGTCTCTTAAAGTGACAGAACTAAGAATCCAGGTGTTAGGAAGTCTGTGGATTTTGATGGGTTTTCTAAGAAATGAGAATTGATAGCAATATATGTGAGGGAAGAAAGGCTTTAAAGAGGAGATTATGCTTCATTCCTCACATGGTTTCAAATAAGTATCTGTTTTGTGCATTTATGTCTGATCAGGGAGAGCAGCTGGCACAGAACTCTTCCATACCCTTCAGTGATATCCGTGGCACAGATGGTCATGCCTCACCCCAGTCAGTCTTCATCTGTGTAGTCTGTGTTCATGTTGCCAGTTGCTAGGGAAGGAGGTGGTGGTGTTCTTTGGAGATGTTGATTTCAGTCTCGACTCATTGGCTGCACAGCATCAGAGAAACCCATGAACCTCTGTGCCTTAGTTTCTTATCTTGTGGAAGAACTTGTTGCCTGATCCAGGGACTACCTCAAGGGCATTCAGTGAGGACACATGAGATTAGGAAGGCTGGAGAACCCTGAGGACCAAGGTTCTCAATGCCTATAATTTGCAGGAGTCACTGGGGAAGCTTTAAAGAATGTTGGTGTCCACACCTCCCTCCTCGTGACCCCTGGCCCGTTAGGTCTGAACCTCAGGCGTCAGATGCATTGAGATGCCTCAAACCACTGCTGGAGAAGGAAGGACAGATAACATTATTACCCTGGAAGAATCCAATAAGGGTTAGAGATTTTTTTTTAATTCCTTTTGGAAGGCCAGGCATTTCTTTAAGGATGACCGGATGCTGACGTGATATACAGCATATTCCATCCAAACAAGTTCTCTCTCTCTGCTCCCTGTCATAGCCTTTGGAAACTCAGCTGTGCTTTCATCTACTTAAATCTGCTTTCATCTACTTTGTGAAGCCTTGTTGTCAAATGTAACCAGACATGAATTTATAAATCTGCTAAATATGTGTTAGGGTTACAAATGAATTATTGAGAGGAAAGCCCCTTCTGTCTCACTGGACTCCTATGATGACAGTAAACTCTGTTTTCCCAGGACATGAAAGTGCCTCAGCGTCTGTCTGATATAGTGGAGCAGGTGCTGGTGGACTTAACCAGCTAACGTGGTGTTTCACGAGCGCCTCAGGGTCATGTTCCCAGACTTGGGACGTCTGGTTGTGCCGGAAATGGACGGACCCACAAGCTGTGGTCATGCTACAAAGGGTGTTTCCATTAAAGTGGAGGTTGTGTCAAGCAGGGCTGTGTCCAGCCTTGCCATGGGTCGTGGGGGATCTACCAGAGAAGATAAAGTGCTGGAGGGGGTCCCCACAGCACCAGTGGGTGCCGTGGAGAAAACCGTCTCTGCTCCTGGACACAGAGTCTGTACCTAAGAGGAAATGACTTCGGAAACAAGGCAAATCTATGAACGTTTGGATGCCTGGCGCATTAAAGGAATCATATTCAAGTGTTTTGTCCCCTCTGGTTCTCTCATCTTACTGTGGGTGTTGACTGTCCTCCAATATGCCTGGTTATTGGAATCCATAATTCTGTTAAACTAGAGGCAGGCAGACTTTTTCTATAAAGGGCTAGGTAGTAAATATTCTAGGCTTTGCAAGCCCAACTAGTTCTCTCTTGCATATTCTTTTTTTTCCTTAACTCTTAAAAAATATTTAAAAAAACAAAACTTCGTTCACGGGCCATGCAAAAATAAACACATGCATGGCCATTGTTTGTTGACCTAAGAATGTTGGTATGTAAGCCAATAGACTTGTCCTTTAAAACTGTGAGCTGCTCCGGGATGATGCACTGAACAATTTCAGCTACCAAAATCTAGTCCATCATGTTTTACATGACATGTGTATTATCTGACTCATGCTGCAGATTGTGTGCTTTAAAGTGAGGCTCCTTCTCCAATTAGCCAGAAGTTCCAGACGTCCTTAAGACTTTACTGAAGTGAAGAAGTGAAGACTTTACTAAGGCCATATAAATACCAGCAGGCATATCCTAGGAGCTTCCCTTGTAGCTCAGTCGGTAAAGAATCTGCCTGCAATGCAAGAGACCTGGGTTCGATTCCTGGGTCAGGAAGATCCCCTAGAGAAGGGAATGGCAACCCACTCCGGTATTCTTACCTGAAGAATCCCATGGACAGAGGAGCCTGGCAGGCTAAGTCCATAGGGTCACAAGAGTCAGACACAATTTAGCGACTAAACCACCACCATCGTATCAGTACCTACTGGTCTCACCTCAGACCCTTAGTCACATGGCTAGAAAGGGCTTCAGTTATGTAAACTGTAATTACACTTGTAACTTGGGGACAAACCATCCAACTGAGGCTGGATGCTTTGAACTTAGACACAATTTAGCGACTAAACCACCACCATCGTATCAGTACCTACTGGTCTCACCTCAGACCCTTAGTCACATGGCTAGAAAGGGCTTCAGTTATGTAAACTGTAATTACACTTGTAACTTGGGGACAAACCATCCAACTGAGGCTGGATGCTTTGAACTTCAGCTTCCACACCAGAAACCTTGGCTTAAACACCCCACTCCAAACAAGTTTCTGATGTGACATAACACATACCCACTGGATTCAGTGGGGACTGCACGGGTAGGGTGCAGAGATCAGCAAACATGCATGGACCCAGGCAGGTGGCTACTTAGAATCCTGACAGTGGACAGGTTCAAAGGACTTCTTTAAGAGTCTGGTCCCATTTGCTGTTAGCAGCTGCTCCTTCCCCTTACGCTGATATTCTCCCATGGCCTAAAAGTTCCACTAATACTCTAAAGAGGTTTTCCCCAAAGCATCCCTAAAGACAAAGGAAAATGAGTCCCTGTCCATGGGATACTTGCTGGCACAACTTGAAGATTGCTACAATCAAAATTCCTTTTCAGAATTGACAGGTGAAGACATCAGGGGGAATAGTAAAGTAAGAGCCTCTGAAAATCCCATCTTGCATAAAAGCAATGAGAACAGTGGCAAATTAGCCAAAGCTTCCAACAATCCAGGAAGCATTTATTAAAGAAAAATGCTTGCATATTGATAAGAACAGCAAGTTTGGTGATGTTTTAACTTGCCCCATTTTCATCTCCTTTATATCATCTCTGTGATGATATCATCTCTGTATCATCTCTGTGATATCATCTCTGTATCATCACTGTCATAGCATCTCTGTATCATCTCTGTGATAGCATCTCTGTATCATCTCTGTGATGGCCTTGGAAACCAAGAGCCCCAGAGTCGTGGTGAAGCCTAGCAGCCGTTAGAGGGTACAGAAAGGTGCTGGAGCTCACCCAAAGCTCCATTCCTAATGAGGTGTTCTTATTTGGCCTGACTGGCAGTTTCATGTAAGTCCTCATCTAAGAGTTTATTTTATTTGACCTGTCTTAGAGTGTGCCCACTGTAAGCAGCCTATCCCTGGGTGCATTTGTTAAAAATAATCAGCAGCAACTGTTTAACACCTCAACTTGCTGAGATGGTTTTAGCAGCTGGAAGAACAAAAAACTTAGAAGGGAAAGATGGGGAATGAGGTGTTCATAAGTTTTGAAAAGTGTCAGTATATTCCTAAAAATACAAGTGTAGACTGTGTATGTGCCCAGAGGAGGATTGAATTCCCTCAGCCTTCACCTCTGACTAGGAGAATATTCACAAGCAGGAAGTGAAGACTAAGGCAGGGATGTAAACTGCCTGCCTGAGCATGAAGGCATACCTTTCATACACACACAAACATACACACACAGTCCTGGGCCAAAGACTGGGAGATGCACTTGTTCCAAGTGTTTAAGGATATCTCTGTAGAATCATCAGTTGACCATTAAGCTAATAGAGCAGACACTTCAGTGGCCATACATCAAAAAATACAGGCTTGATAGAACTAGTTCAGGAAAGTCACTAAAAAAAAACAACAATAAACCCTGAAGAGGGAAGAGTGGTTTTCCAAAATTGCCCCATAGTATTATCAACGTTTTCATCACAAGTTATGGGACATGCAAAGAAAAAGAAAGCATGGCCCACAAAGGGAACAGTCAATAGGAATCATCCCTGAAGAAGCGCAGGCACTGAATTTAACTACATAAACACTTTAATTCAGCTATTTAAAATATGTTTAAAGAAATAAAAGAGACAGAATGATGTGTCACCAAAGACACAATGTCATTAAAGAAATAGAAATTGTTTTCTGAATAAAGCAAAGTAGAAATTTTGGCATTGGAAAGTATGACAAAGCAAATGAAAAATTTAATAGAGGTGTTCAAAAGCAGGTTTGAGCTGGCAAAAGAAGAAGGAATCAGTGAATCTGAATTCAGCTGAGATCATCTAGGCTGAGGAATAGAAAGAAAAAAGAATGAGGGAAAAATGAACAGGCTCCAGAAATATGTATGTACAGAAACATAGACATAACAGGAATCCTAGAAGAAAGGCAAGAGAGAGGGGCAGAAAATGTACTGGAAGAAGTAGTCCAAAACTTTCCCTCTTTGATGAAGACCATTAAATTGCATTCAAGAGATTCAATGAATTCTAAATAGAATAGATCCAAAGAGATCCACCCCAAGACACATCAACCACTAAGAAAATGACTTTAATATATAGTAAAAAGGGACATGGGAACTAAGATATTACACTGTGCTGCTTAGCCACTCAGTCGTGTCCACCTCTTTGTGACCCCCATGGACTGTAGCCTGCCAGGCTCCTCTGTCCATGGGGATTCTCCAGGCAAGAATACTGGAGTGGGCTGCCATGCCCTCCTCCAGGGGATCTTCCCAACCCAGGGATTGAACCCAGGTTTCCCGCACTGCAGACGGATTCTTTACCATCTGAACCACCAGAGAAGCCTTGGTGGAAAATATTACACTAGAAAATATTTAACAAAAGAAAAGCCATTAATGACGGAATGGGGGCGGGGGGTAGGAGGCATATACAAAGCAAATAGCAAAATGTAGACATAAATTCCTATCTTATCAGTAATTTCATTAAATGCAAACTGATTAAAAACTCCAATCAAAAGGGAGAGACTGGCAAAATGGATAAAAAAACAAAACAACCACAATCCAACTCTATGCTATCTACAAGAGACGGTCTTTAGATTCAAAGACACAAGAGGTGAAGGTATGAGAAAAAATATACCATGCAAACAGTAACTCAGAGAGAGCTTAGATGGCCAAACAAATATTAGATAAAATAGGCTTTAAGAAAAAAAAAATTGTCACTACATGAAAAGAAGGACATTTTATAATAATAAAAAGATGAGTCCATCAGGACATACAACAATTATAAACACATGCACCTAACAAAAGAGTCCCAGGATACATGAGGCAAAAAAATGGCAGAAGTGGGCAGAAATAGACATTCAATTTTTGAGTTTGAGTTTTCAAGCCTCCCATTTTCAATAATGTCTAGAAGATCAACAATGAAATAAAAAACAATATAAACTAGCCAGATCTAACAAGTATCTATAGAACACTCTACCCAACTATACATTTAATATATTTGTATAGCAAATATACATTTTTTCAAGTACACATGGAACATTCTCAGGAATAAACCATATGGTACACCATAAAGCCTCAATGAATTATTGAAATCATACTACATATGTTCTCTGACCACAATGAAATAAAACTATAAACCATTAACAAATCTGGGAAAATCACAAATCTATGAATATTAAAAAAACAGTCATAAATAGCCAATGGATTAAAGAAAGAAGTCACAAGGGAAATTAGAACTTTGAGATAAATGAAAATGAAAACACAACATACCAAAACTGGAATGCAGTTAAAGCCATGCCTAACGGAAATTTTATATCTTTAAACGACTATTTTTAAGAAAGATCTCAAATCAATAACCTAACCTCCCACCTTAAGAAATTAGAAGAGTAATCTAAATTCAAAGGAAGTAGAAAGAAACAATAAAGGTGTGTGGAAATAAATGAATTAGAGAATAGAAAAACAATAGATAAAATCAATGAGTCCAAAAGTTGGCGCTTCAAAAAGGATCAACAAAATTGAGAAAACTTTAGCTATACTGGTGAAGAAAAAAATACAAAGAACTCAGATTACTAAAATAAGGAATGAAAGAGAGATATTATTACAAATAAAAAGGATTATAGGGGAATCCTATGAACAACTGTAGGCCAGCAAATTGGATACCATGGGCTTATTCCTAGAAAGACATTTAAACTGATGAAACTGACTCAAGAAGATAAATGCTGAATAGACCTAAAAAGAGACTGAAAAATGGACCAAGTATCTAAACAGACATTTCTTCAAAGAAAATATACAAATGGTAACACATGAAAATGTGCTCAATATCACTAGTCATTAGAGAAATACAGAAATCACGAATAGATACTACCTCACATGTACTTAGGTGGATATAATTTTTAAAACACAGAGGGTAAATACTGGTGAAGACAGGAGAAGGTAAAACCCTCATATATTGCTAGTGGGAATGTAACATTGTACAGCTGCTTTTGGAAGAAAATTGGCAGTACCTCAAAAAGTTAGTTACCATATGTCCCATAAATAGCTGTAGTACCCAAGAGAATTGAAAACATATGTCTGTACAAAAACTTGTGCATGGATGTTTCTAGCAGCATTACTCCCAACAGTCAAAGGCAGAAACAATCTAAACGTCCATCAACAGGTGAACAGATTAACAAAATGGGTCTCCATACAATGGATTCTTAATCAGCTGTGAAAAGAATAAAGAACTAAATATGCTGAGACATGGATGAACCTTGAAAGCAGTGGAGAGACAGGAATGATGATCAACCTTTTTAAGATCCCTGTTTTAAAGGGACAAGAAAGAGATCAGTGAGTTGTTTTTTGTCTAACAGCTTTTCCAGCAAGTTTGTATGCTGATGGAAATGATTGCACCTGTCATAATCCCCTCATTCTCCTACCTTCCTGACCAAGGGAGAGGGAATAAAGAGTTTTTCCTAAAAGTAGCAGTTGCTGTAAAGGAAGAGAAGGCAGAATTTAGGTCACAACTGCACACATCTTGGGAGATTTGATGGTGTAAACCTAAGAAAGAAACAGAAGATAATTTTTAAAATTGATATAGGAATGAGAATTACCACCTGACCTAGGTAGAGGTGGAATTGGGTCAGGTGGACATTTCTGTACGTGGTGAATGAATTCATTATCTTAATTGTGATGATAGCTTCATCACGGAAGCCCAGGGTGTATACACCTAGGTCAAAACTTACCAGCGCGTACCCTTTAAATGAGTGTAGTTTATTGTGTGTCAGTTATACCGCGTACACAATAGAGCTGTTAAACGCACATACACAGGAAAGATTATGCTGAAAGACAGCTGCAGACAGTCTCCGATAAATCGTTTTCTGGGGAGATGAATAGAGTATAGGATATAGAGACTCAAAGTATTCCTGGAGGTCCGGTGGTAGAGTCTGCATTTCCACTGCAAGGGGCACAGGTTTGATCGCTGGTCAGGGAACTAAGATCCCCGGNAGATATTACACTGTGCTGCTTAGCCACTCAGTCGTGTCCACCTCTTTGTGACCCCCATGGACTGTAGCCTGCCAGGCTCCTCTGTCCATGGGGATTCTCCAGGCAAGAATACTGGAGTGGGCTGCCATGCCCTCCTCCAGGGGATCTTCCCAACCCAGGGATTGAACCCAGGTTTCCCGCACTGCAGACGGATTCTTTACCATCTGAACCACCAGAGAAGCCTTGGTGGAAAATATTACACTAGAAAATATTTAACAAAAGAAAAGCCATTAATGACGGAATGGGGGCGGGGGGTAGGAGGCATATACAAAGCAAATAGCAAAATGTAGACATAAATTCCTATCTTATCAGTAATTTCATTAAATGCAAACTGATTAAAAACTCCAATCAAAAGGGAGAGACTGGCAAAATGGATAAAAAAACAAAACAACCACAATCCAACTCTATGCTGTCTACAAGAGACGGTCTTTAGATTCAAAGACACAAGAGGTGAAGGTATGAGAAAAAATATACCATGCAAACAGTAACTCAGAGAGAGCTTAGATGGCCAAACAAATATTAGATAAAATAGGCTTTAAGAAAAAAAAAATTGTCACTACATGCAAAGAAGGACATTTTATAATAATAAAAAGATGAGTCCATCAGGACATACAACAATTATAAACACATGCACCTAACAAAAGAGTCCCAGGATACATGAGGCAAAAAAATGGCAGAAGTGGGCAGAAATAGACATTCAATTTTTGAGTTTGAGTTTTCAAGCCTCCCATTTTCAATAATGTCTAGAAGATCAACAATGAAATAAAAAACAATATAAACTAGCCAGATCTAACAAGTATCTATAGAACACTCTACCCAACTATACATTTAATATATTTGTATAGCAAATATACATTTTTTCAAGTACACATGGAACATTCTCAGGAATAAACCATATGGTACACCATAAAGCCTCAATGAATTATTGAAATCATACTACATATGTTCTCTGACCACAATGAAATAAAACTATAAACCATTAACAAATCTGGGAAAATCACAAATCTATGAATATTAAAAAAATAGTCATAAATAGCCAATGGATTAAAGAAAGAAGTCACAAGGGAAATTAGAACTTTGAGATAAATGAAAATGAAAACACAACATACCAAAACTGGAATGCAGTTAAAGCCATGCCTAAAGGAAATTTTATATCTTTAAACGACTATTTTTAAGAAAGATCTCAAATCAATAACCTAACCTCCCACCTTAAGAAATTAGAAGAGTAATCTAAATTCAAAGGAAGTAGAAAGAAACAATAAAGGTGTGTGGAAATAAATGAATTAGAGAATAGAAAAACAATAGATAAAATCAATGAGTCCAAAAGTTGGCGCTTCAAAAAGGATCAACAAAATTGAGAAAACTTTAGCTATACTGGTGAAGAAAAAAATACAAAGAACTCAGATTACTAAAATAAGGAATGAAAGAGAGATATTATTACAAATAAAAAGGATTATAGGGGAATCCTATGAACAACTGTAGGCCAGCAAATTGGATACCATGGGCTTATTCCTAGAAAGACATTTAAACTGATGAAACTGACTCAAGAAGATAAATGCTGAATAGACCTAAAAAGAGACTGAAAAATGGACCAAGTATCTAAACAGACATTTCTTCAAAGAAAATATACAAATGGTAACACATGAAAATGTGCTCAATATCACTAGTCATTAGAGAAATACAGAAATCACGAATAGATACTACCTCACATGTACTTAGGTGGATATAATTTTTAAAACACAGAGGGTAAATACTGGTGAAGACAGGAGAAAGTAAAACCCTCATATATTGCTAGTGGGAATGTAACATTGTACAGCTGCTTTTGGAAGAAAATTGGCAGTACCTCAAAAAGTTAGTTACCATATGTCCCATAAATAGCTGTAGTACCCAAGAGAATTGAAAACATATGTCTGTACAAAAACTTGTGCATGGATGTTTCTAGCAGCATTACTCCCAACAGTCAAAGGCAGAAACAATCTAAACGTCCATCAACAGGTGAACAGATTAACAAAATGGGTCTCCATACAATGGATTCTTAATCAGCTGTGAAAAGAATAAAGAACTAAATATGCTGAGACATGGATGAACCTTGAAAGCAGTGGAGAGACAGGAATGATGATCAACCTTTTTAAGATCCCTGTTTTAAAGGGACAAGAAAGAGATCAGTGAGTTGTTTTTTGTCTAACAGCTTTTCCAGCAAGTTTGTATGCTGATGGAAATGATTGCACCTGTCATAATCCCCTCATTCTCCTACCTTCCTGACCAAGGGAGAGGGAATAAAGAGTTTTTCCTAAAAGTAGCAGTTGCTGTAAAGGAAGAGAAGGCAGAATTTAGGTCACAACTGCACACATCTTGGGAGATTTGATGGTGTAAACCTAAGAAAGAAACAGAAGATAATTTTTAAAATTGATATAGGAATGAGAATTACCACCTGACCTAGGTAGAGGTGGAATTGGGTCAGGTGGACATTTCTGTACGTGGTGAATGAATTCATTATCTTAATTGTGATGATAGCTTCATCACGGAAGCCCAGGGTGTATACACCTAGGTCAAAACTTACCAGCGCGTACCCTTTAAATGAGTGTAGTTTATTGTGTGTCAGTTATACCGCGTACACAATAGAGCTGTTAAACGCACATACACAGGAAAGATTATGCTGAAAGACAGCTGCAGACAGTCTCCGATAAATCGTTTTCTGGGGAGATGAATAGAGTATAGGATATAGAGACTCAAAGTATTCCTGGAGGTCCGGTGGTAGAGTCTGCATTTCCACTGCAAGGGGCACAGGTTTGATCGCTGGTCAGGGAACTAAGATCCCCGGATCCCTGGGTTGGGAAAGATCCCCCGGAGAAGGGAATGGCAACCCACTCCAGTGTTCTTGCCCGGGCAATCCCATGGACAGAGGAGCCTAGCGGGCTAGAGTCCATGGGGTCGCAAGGAGTTGCACATGACTTAGAGACTAAATAACTAAAGGATATTAGGGCTAGGACGCCCGCCTGCACACACGTCGCCGGCTCCCGCTCAAGACTCGAGTCTAGACAACGAGGGGAGGGGCTAATGGGGGTAGGACCACCGCTAGACGGTCCCAGTGATGAACCTTCCCGACTTCACAGTTGGGTAGAGGGCAGTCGGTTTGGTGCCCAGCTGCTTTTTCCTTGAAGCCAGAACTCTGATTGGGTGTCACCCCGAGAGTCTGCATCAATATTGGATCGCAAAGTGGTCAAGGAAAGAAAAGGAAATCATTGAACACCACTCTCCGCCGGTCCTAAACCGCAAATGAAAGATGGAGATCTCACACGCGGAATTGGCCGTAGAGCGGATTTCCCCTTTCTGAGTGGAGAACCGAGACCTACAGGAGTGGACGCCGGAAGAAAGGAGACGGGGCCGATCCGCCGCTCTCCGACTCTGCAGGATTTTGAACGGGCCCATTTGCTCCACGGTATTAGTTTCTAGTCGACCCTGTAAAATCTGAGGACCCAGGGCCGACAGACCAAGAGGAACTACATTTCCCAGCAGGTCATGGGTGCTGGGCGCCGGGCGGTGTTTCCGGCGCGTGTGGAGCAGTCGCTGGCGCCGGGTGTGCAGGCAAACTCATGGATCCCGGCGGCCGGTGGCGAAACCTGCCCAGTGGGCCCAGCCTAAAGCACTTGACCGACCCCTCTTACGGGATCCCGCGGGAGCAGCAAAAGCCAGCGTTGCAGGAGCTGACGCGGGCGCATGTCGAGTCTTTCAACTACGCTGTGCGCGAGGGGCTCAGCCACGCGGTGCAGGTGAGCTTGGCCTCCTCCCAGCCGTTTCTCAATTTTGGGTTCTCCAGCGCATCTAGCCCCTGCTACGGGCGGGTGGAGCAAAGGGGCTTGCTTGGCGGCGCGGCGGATGGGGTGCGGGGTGTGTGAGGCGCTGGAGAAGGAAGAGGGAGAGGTGAGTGAGGCTGGGGGCCTGGAAGAGGGAAGGGGAGATCCAGGAGACGGGGGAGTAGGGCACAGGCCCAGCGCCGGGCTATGTCGAGGAAGGTGCCAGTGAGGCATTAAAGCGAGATTCGGTGGGAAACCTTTGGTCCTCCTTAAGAGATTGGTAACATCATTAGGTAACATTTACTCCCAACTAAAGTGATTGGTCTAGAGGGTGATGGTAGCCGGCTTCAGGTGAAAATAATGGGGTAGGGTCTCATTTAGTAAGCATCGCGGTGTCTCCGGGCACTGGGAGAGTTCTTGCTTGCGATCGTGTTTTGGGTGGAGGTGGTGGAGCTGTGATGGAGAAGGCAATGGCACCCCACTCCATTATTCTTGCCTGGAGAATCCCAGGGACGGAGGAACCTGGTGGGCTGCCGTCTATGGGGTCGCACAGAGTCGGACAGGACTGAAGTGACTTAGCAGCAGCAGCAGGTGGAGCTGTGAAGGCAGTCAGTGCCAGTACTCTGGAGCAACGCTCTTGCCAAGGGGCTATGTAGGATGCTTCGGGGGTACAGAGGAGGGAGGTGCAGCTAACCCAGGGCAGGACCTCATGAATCCAAGAGAAGAGTATGTTCCCTCCAGGGGAAGTGCAGGAGCAGAGCTTAAGAGGTCTCTACCCTATGCTTTTGTTGGGTAGGGCTTGTTCTGCAGGAGGGGTGGAGAGAATGTTGAAAGCTGCGCCAGTTTCTGATGCTTGAACTCTCTTCTGCAAATAATGGGGGAGCCATCGAGGCTTCTTCGAAGATTAATACTGCTTCACCTGTTTGCAAAAGATGAGATATTTTTGTCTGATGGGAAATAATTTCTGTCATGCCTGGACTCGTTGTATCATGCCTATGAGAAAAATTGTAAATCTGCTTATAAGTTAATTGACCCTGGGATTTATTAAAACAGTGAAAAAGAGTCCAGTGTTGAGATGATCAAGGAATCTTTGCGCTAAAATGGGTTCTGTGGTAGCTCAGATGGTAAAGAATCTGCAGTGCAGGAGACCCATCTTCAGTCCGTAGGTCAGAAAGATCCTCTGGAGGAGGGAATGGCAACCCACTCCAGTATTCTTGAGGAAGAGCTTGACGGGACTACAGTCCATGGGGTCGCAAAGAGTTGGACACTGCTTAGCAACTGAACAACAGCATATGCATACAGAGGGTACAAAGTAAAAATGTGGAGCAGAGATAAA